>JAODLJ010000024.1:67144994-67158908 GCA_027576115.1 Cathorops melanopus
CATAAAAGTCATAAAATAGCAGCTTTTTCCATAACTTTGAGCTCCTGGTGCCACCATTAAACTTTTGAATTTTGTCAGAATATTTCACCCAGTGTGTTTTCTTACCAAAAGGAACATAAAAACAAAAATGCATCATGATCGGAGGAACCCGCCACTGTGTGTGGTGCAAGTGACACACTTCTCGCAAATATTTTGGGCAAAATTCATAAATCCTTTTCTAAACCAAAAATGCCCAATAGTGCTGCTCATTCCCCCCCTTTGACACATGATCATGACCATGTGTCAATTTTGCAAAATAAGGGAAATAACACTTGGGCAGGCATGGCTTGAATCCATCTGGAACATACCAAATACCGTGTTTGTGAATACAACCTGCTCTTCTCCAAATCTGGTGTTCTTCTGATGTAGCTGTCACCTGTAGATCATGTAAGTCAGAAATAGGTGTCACAGTAAAGTTGGTATTGTTAGTTGTAATGCCCTGCTGCAAATGACGTTGTGTTTCTTTGGACATGCGTTTGGTTGGCAAATGTGCAGTGTATCTTGAAATGTTGTTTGTTGAATTGCTGCTGTTGTGAGGTGGGTTTGCATTGATGTGGCGAGGTCTGTGTTTGGTGCTTTATTTGGGAGGGTGCTGAAATGTCCCATGTATTGATGGTCTTTGAATGTCTCATGTCGTTTCCTCTGTTAATTTGAGTAATCAGGTGTCAATCTGTTATTAGCCAATTAATGCCAGTCAGAGAGGAGTGTCAACTACCTACCGGATTCGGAGAGGGGGTGGGACTAAAAAGGAAAGAGACGAGGCTCAGGCAATTAACGGGAGAAAGAAAAAAACTTGGGAAAAGAATATTGACACAATGTAAAGAGCTAGTTGTAAGCCGTTTGAAACTGTTTAAAGTTGCTATTGTTATTGAAACTAAAAACCGGAGGTTTTATATGTGGTTACCTGGTACAAAATGCAAGAGTGAGCCATGTTTGAAGCTGTTTCAGCTGGAAATTATACTAAACTTCGGCGACGCCATTTTCTGTTGTGTATTAGTGCTAGTTAGCCTCGTTTTTGCTAGCTGGGAGAAGAAGGAGACTGTGTGTGTGTGTGTGTGTGTGTGTGTGTGGGAGACATATTTTGCGCCAGGTTTTCTGAGTGAGTATGGACGTTATATGTGAACTGGTGACAACATGAACATTTATGGGAACGAATAGTGGGTTTATTAGTGTTGTGAACTTCTGCATAGTGTGCCTCAAAGTCTACATGCCTGTCTGCCATCCTGCTGCCGCGGAGGCCACTGCTGCTGTAGAGGGTGCTCGGGATTTCGCGCTGCCATTAGGGAACCTACTGTTGCACATGGACCGGTCTTCAGGACTGGTTTCTCCATCTCATCTCGCCTGTCTTCCCGAAACAAAGGGTTTGAGGAAAACTGTTGCTAACTATTTCTGAATTTCCAAGGATCCATGAGTACTAAGAAAATACTTTTCATGAGGATTCAAATGAGCTCCAACATGCGTGCCAACGACATGGTACCATAACTGAGTTTTACAAAACCCTGGGTATTATTTTATTTTATTGATTTCAAGGGTCACCAGGACATTTTAAAGGGGTGATTTGCCTGTTTGTGTGTTTATTAAACATTTCATATTGTTGCAATGTACATCTGCAGTTGCAGTGTTTCTGTCTGATAAATGTGGTTAAGGTTGGGCTATGGTGTGTTGAAAGGTATGCATGGGAGGCTGTAAGCCCACAGTGACAGTATAGCTATTAAATCAGCTAACAAGGCCTCTTGGCACCTTAGTCAGAGTCATATGCTCTAGTTAAAGTAGATACATCCCAAATTTAATATTTATAATATAATGGACTCCTTCCAATTCACCTTCCATGCTTAAGGGGTTATCCAGTATAAAGGGGTATGCCATGACAATTCTGTAACACATTAGAGTTGAGTGGGAGGGCTACATAGTATTTGTGTTAGCATTCAGCATGAGTTTGGAAGGCCCTTGGGACACTGCTCACTTGGCTGCTGCATCTGCTGCTGCATTTCCTGTGGAGATAGGATCTAAATCATTAGTGTGAGCATCACACTTACAAATGGCAAGTTGTTTAGGTAATAATATGGCTTCTAGGAGTGAAGCTATCAATGTATGATGGGTAACTGGTTTTTCTGTAGAAGTAAGGAACCCCCTGTGCTTCCAAAGTGTGCCAAAATCATGTGCTACCCCAAAGGCATACCTACAGTCAGTATATATCATGACTGTCTTTCCTCATCCTAATTTGCATACATCAATGAGGGCAATCAAACCTGCAGCTTGAGCTGAGTAGTTGCCTGGAAGTGAACCAGAAAGCAAGGTTTCATGATGTGTAACGACAGCATACCCTACCTTATTCAGGCCTGTAGCCGTATCCCTCAAGTCTGAGCCATCTACAAAAAGGACTAGGTCAGGGTTGTGAAGAGGAGTCTCTTATAAGTCAGGATGAGGAAAACAGACCTGATTAACCATTGCTATGCAACAGTGGGTTTCCCCATGTCCTTCGATAGGAAGCAAAGTTGCTGGATTCAAAATGGTACAGCATTTTACTGTGATATTGGGCATTTCCAGGAGGACAGCATTGTATCTCAGCCACTTAGCAGCAGATAGGTGAGATGTCTTCTGTTCAAGCAAGAGCATAGAGACAGCATGTGGGAACAAAAGTGTTAGTTCAGAATAACCCACAATATCATGTGATGCTACAACAGCCTTTTCAGCAGCTGTGACTGCCCATAGACAAACTGGCAGCCATGCTGCTACCGGATCAAGTTTAGTTGAGTAATAGGCTACCGGTTGTAACTTACCTCCATGTTCTTGTAAGAGAACAGACATCATACAACCCTTTTTCTTGTCTACTGCCTGAATGAATGGATGAGATGGATCAGGAATGCCCAAGTTGGGTGTGGTTTGGAGTGCCAATTTGAGGTTGACAAAGGCTTCTTCAGCTTCATCTGCCCACATGACAGCATTGTGTGCTTGCAATCCTTTCCCATGAATCAGACTGTTGAATCAGGAAAGCCTCAAGAACAGCATAATTAGGTATGAAAGTTCTGCAATATGAGCACATGCCTAAGAATGACATCATCTGTTTCTTCATGACAGGTTTTGGCAAATTCTGGATCATGGCCACCCTATCTTCTCCCAGTGCCATACCTTGCGCAGAGATATTGTGACCCAAAAACTTAATATCAGTTTTAACAAATTGCAATTTGTGCAGACTAGCCTTATGTCCCTCTCCCGCGAGATGTTTCAACAATTTTATGGGGTCCATTGTACATTGTTCTTCTGAGGGCATGGCTAAAAGAAGATTGTCCACATACTGGAGGAGGGCAGTGCCAGGGGTGAGGTTTAAGGTACTCAAACTTTGCCTTAACATTTAATTGTAAATGGTGGGCAACTCACAGTTGCCCTGACACAAATGTGTGAATGTGTATGACTTGCCCTCAAATTGAAATGCAAACCAAAGTTGACTATCTGGATGCACAGAAATGCTGAAGAATGCATTTGCCAGGTCTACCACAGAGAAGTGTGCGCTTTCTGGTGGTATTTGTGACAAGATAGTATATGGATTTGGTACATTCAGGGCTCTAGGCTGGATCACAGCATTTACTGCCTGCAAGTCTTGAACAAAATGCCACTCTTCAGACTCACCTGGCTTTGTGTGCTTTTTTTTACCAGGAAAATTGCAGTATGTACTGGTGAGTGCATGCATGGAACAATTACGCCCACCTTCTTCAGCAATTCAAACACCGGTTGAATTCCCTGTACTGCTTCAGGTTTCAGCAGGTACTGTTGTTTACATGGATGGAAGTCAGACTTAGGAGTTATTACTACTGGCTCTGCACCTTTAATAAGGCCTACATCATGTTTACCTTGGGCCCATAACTCTAGTGGAACCTCAGAGAGACATGGGGAGTCAGTCATCAGCTGTGTGAATTGATCACCTTCATGTTTGCCTGGCCAGGCTCTATCAGCTGTTAGTTCAATGTTTCTCGTAGTTAGCACCACAAATTTTAAATCAACTTGGTGTGCTTGCAAGCTTGGACCATATTTCACTGATGGGTCAGAGGTGTATTCCCAGTCAGCATTATTCAAATACTGCCTTATCCATGGCCTCAAATCTTTCCATCTGTCCTGCTGCTCCTTTGCAAGGGATACATGTGGCAGACTACCTGGCACGGTAAAAGGGCACGTTTCTTTCAATTTCATGTATGCTGCACACCTATGTCTGTGCCAAAACAACCTATCTAATACCAATTTTTCACTTTTATTCTGTGGCTTAAACCACACTTGTTCAAACTGCTTATCTGGACCCCCTTTGACACATGTAGTGTAGTACATCTGTAAGCATATAATCGGTGCCAATTGGGTTTGTACAATCTTTTGCCATCTGCACCAGCGAGATGTTCACTGATGCCACTGCCATGGGCACTAAATGCCATGCATACACATACAACAGCAGCTTGCAGCTGTGCTTTACTAAGATTAAGTCAATATCATCCCTCTCCGAGGGACCTATCACCCATAGCCCCTGTGGTGTGCTAGTTAAACTAATACCCAGTTTACACAATAAGTCACGGCTCATTAGATTAATCAGACAGCAATGTGATAACAAAAATGAGAACTTAAAGCTTACCTTCCCAGCATAGCTACAGTGTAGGGGCACAGTGAATTCTTCATTCACAGCTTGGCCTGATGCACCCACAGTGAACTCTGTGAACTCAGAGGCTTTAACCCTCTGGGGTCTGAGGGTATTTTCTGGCACTAATGATTTTGGTATGCTTTGATTTTGTTGCCAATTTCAACAAATCTGTGCAGTATTTTCAAATACTTTTTTTTGAATTCAGCACAAGTTCAGCTACAATAATATCTATGCATGTCATGATTGCACTTTTTTTTTAAACATACCAGATAAATGAAGATGTACAAAGCAGTTTTAGAACTGTGTTGGAATGTGTGAAAAAACAAAACAAAACATGACCTTACCCATTGTGTTGAACTCTTTTGGTCACTTGAGGTGATTCTGTTCAGTCTTAGGAATGGATCAACCACAAAACCTTAAATCTGCTCCAATGATTTGGACAATTAACTGGCCATCAAAAAATATATGTCCTATTGTTTTGGGATAAAGGGTTGGCAGTGGGATGGGTATTCAATGAGAAGAGTGGAAAATTCCCATTCCATTCCAATGAAAAGAGGGAAAACCCATCCCACTGCCATCTCTTAATCCCATCAGATTAACTCTTAATCCCATCAAGTCAAGTCATAATGGGTAAGGTAATGTTTTTTCACACATTCCAACACAGGTCTAAAACTGATTTTTACAACAGTTTCATTTATCTGGTATTTGATTTTATTCAGTGTGTCTTGAAATTAACTTTTGTACTATTTTACACATTTCAGAGCCAGAACCAACTCTGTTACTCTGTTACACAATTATTCTGTAATTTTGCTCCCACTCCAACTCCAAATTTTACTCTCTAAATAGAGCAAATCTAAATAGAGCAAAATTAACTATTTTTCAGGAAAATACTTTTAACTCTGGAAAAACTGCTCATTATTTTTTTCCTGTGTATGCACTACAGCACATGCATATCAACCTATCTGCTCATCAGAAATAGAAGAAATATTAACACTTAAGCTGATCTTTGGCTGGATCAAGTGAAAGTTAAAAAAAAATGTTAAAAATTAAAAAATAAATAAATAAAAAGGCACCGCATCACAGTTCTCAAGATTGAACTAAATCTCTGTCCTGAATCATGAAATGAATCATGAATTGATTTGCTGTCCTGAAATTGAATCACTGTCCTGAGTCATCCGAAGCACATGAAATCCGTTTGCCATCTCACAACAAGTTTTACCTCCAAATAGCCTAAACGATGTCTGACAGGTTTTATCCTGTTTACAGTGGGTGTTCCCACCATGGAAGAGAAACCAATGAAAACCAAGAGAGTGAAAGTGATTATCATGCCATTACCATGTGAATAGTCTTTTATGAATGTGTAAATGTGCTCTCAGAGTTCTGACTCAGGTGTGACTGAGGAATGTGACAAGTTTTATGTTTCATCTAATTTAGGTAATTTAAAAAAATACATTATTTGGCAGTGGGCACATAGGAAAGTGTAAAGTATAAAGTTTCTGTCAATATGTTTATCATGCTTGTATGATGAAAAACTCTTGAAGATATTTATCTAAATACATGACCTACTCATTCTAAACCTGCCAAGCTTCGCTGGTGAAGCTCTTGACCCCAGAGGGCTAATGACTGAATGACCCGCCCCTGAGTCAACCAGGAAATCTATATCTTGGCCTAAAACACTCAAAGTGATCATAGGCATCTTAAGATAATCAGAATTTGTGTACTGTGCATATTTACCCACCATCTTCAGCTGTTTCTTTTCTAGGTGAGCAATTGCATCAGTAAGTATGTAGTATAAGGGAATCGGCAGGATTAGGGGACAATTCAGCAAGCGTGTCTTCGTTGCAAGAAAGAGAGATAGGTGAATTCATAGAAAGTGCAGCAAATCATTTCTTCATTGCAAGAGGGTAGAGAGAAAGAAGAGGAAGGAGTGTCTTCCAGTCAGTCACTGCTGTTGTATGCCCACCTATTTGCACTTGCTATAGGGCAATCCTTTGCCCAGTACTCCATTTTACTGCAATTGTAACATCCTCATTGGCCACCCATGTTCTATCCTCTTCCCCTGCCTCTGCCATGACCCCATCCTCTCCCACGTCCACTGAGTGGATGCTCAGGGTAGGTTAGGACCATGGTGAGCATGGCTTTGTGCGGAGTGTCTTCCTTCTTTCTGTTGGCCTTTTCAGTCAGTTCTTTTGCCCACTTCTCTGCGTGCACTGCGTGGCTAATTAGTTCTGTCAGTCTGCACATTTCCCAGGTGATGCAGCTGCCTTTACATGCTCTAGCGAGCTCCAACCTCATGCCATTCAGCCAGGCATTCTTCAAATGCGCTTCATATGGGGTCATCTCATTATTACCCTCAGGAGGCTTCGGCAACCCCGAGTGAGCATCGTGTACCTGCATGAGCCTCTGGAGAGACTGCATCACAGTTTCATCATCTCGCTGCTTACAGGCGGATACCTGATTCATATCCATTCGGACTGGGAATGCATTTTTCAGCACCTCATACAGTCTGTTGATGAACAGCTGGTATGTGTTATTAGCCTCAGCTTCTAGGTTCGGGTGCACAGTTTGCACATTATTGGCCCCAAAGGCACCTGCAATTTTATGCATGTCCAGGCCCAGCTGCAATGCATAGATGCGCTGGAGTTTGAAGGACGTGGGCTTAAATTCAGTGCAGAAGACTTGCAGCTGCCATTATGTCCAAGCTCTGAAACCCATCTTCAAGAGAGTTACCAACTGGCTACTAAAAATGCTGCCAAAACTGCTGAAAGGAACAAAATCAAGTTTAACAGACATGACACTGAATCCTCCTTAGATGTTGGTGATTGTGTGCTAGTGAGAAATGTATGCTTAAGAGGAAAACACAAACTGGCTGACAAGTGGGAAGCTGTTATGCATGTTGTCATTAACCGGAAAGAAGACCTTCCAGTTTACACAGTCAAGCCAGAAAACAAAGATGGTCCCCTGAGAACCTTGCACCAAGATCTCTTGTTACCATGTGGGTTCTTACCAGCCCTTGAAGAAGAGCTTGCTACTGTGTCAAACAAACCTTGAAGGCCAAGCACATGTCAGCATCCAGACTTTGATTTTGGTGAGCAAGAGCCAGAGTTAAACTCTGACAAAGAAGATGACTATCCATCATATTCCTCTCAAGATCCAATCTTGAGAACCACGAGGTCCACTCAGAAATATGAAATGATTATGCCAAGGGAGCAGTCCCATTCTTCTGTTGAGCAAACCTTTGACAGTGCTCCAGAGCAATCTGCTGAGACTTTACCTGAAACTGTAACACTACAATAAAGGGAGTACTTCCCTGAAGTGGAACATGTATCCACAAGCGATAAAACCTAAAAAGAAAAGCCTATGTGAACAAATACTGGAAAAACCTGTGGAAGAAATGAAACCTGAAATGGTCACAGCCAGTGCTGAAGGTGTACCTGAAGTTCTAAATGAACAGAGTACAGAGAGGTGAAGTGAATCTGAACCTTTGGAAAATGGTGAAGTCACATCAAAATGAAGCAGAAGTCAATGAAAAAGGAAATGATGACATTAGAAGTGAACCACAGTGTACAGTGAGAAGATCCTCAAGACAAAGAGAAAAGTCAAAAAGATTGATATATCCAGAGTTAGGGAATCTTTTAATGACTGTTGTCCAATTCCTATTTCAAAGCTTGAGTACAGCTATGACTGATTCTGATAGGTTTTGATCTGTCTGTATGTTGTAACTGTGATATGTGACAGTATCATGTTAGTCCGCAGGTCCACTAGGTGGCGCAGCGACCTTTAGTTGTTACCGGTTGGGTTAAACAGACAGTAAAAGAAGAAACAGTAGATGTTGTGTATTGTGAGAAATGAGGTGACCAAGCTGTACACTGTGTTCATTATAAACATAATAAAACGCCTTAATGTTCAGCAAAAACCCTCCCATAATTACTACATCCAGTAGTTACTACATAAATGGCAACAAAGATAAAGTTACAGCAGATGCATCATGGGAATGCAGACAAATTAGTAAGACTCTCAGCTAAGTTGCTATGTTAGCATAACATACCGTGTTTTTTTGTTTGTTTGTTTTTTTACCAAGAAAAGCATGGCGGAAGCCATGGTAGGAAGCACTGCTCCTTTTGATAGTCAGAACCAGATGTGGGAGGAATATTGTGAGGTGCTCCACCACGTTTTTGAAGCTAATGAGATAGAGGATACAAGTAGGCAGAAAGCTCAGTTCAGTGGGCAGTCAGACTTACAGCCTCATGAGGAACCTCGTCAGCCCTGCCAGGCCAGGAGACAAGATGTTTGATGAGCTTGTTAAGCTGTTAAAGGACCATTTCAACCCTAAACTCAGTGAGATTGTGCAGCGCTTCAAGTTTAATTTCAGAAATAGGAAGCCTGGAGAAACAGTAGTGGAATATGTTGCTGTGCTGAGGAATTTAGCACAAGATTGCAACTATGGAGACAAGTTATCAGAGATTATATGTGACCGACTGGTTTGTGGGATTGGAGATGACCACATACAGTGCCGACTGTTGTCAGAGCCGGATTTGACCTTTGACCAAGTACTGAAGCTGGCCCAGGCCATTGAGACAGCCAGCAAGGATTTAAAGGACTTACAGTCATTGGAGTTTACACCCTCACACATGAGGGCACCTAAAGCAGTGCACAAAATGTCATCAAAGCAGACCCCCAGTAAGCGGCAGCACCAGCATAAGACTTGCTACAGGTGCGGAGGTGAGCAGCACAGGGCTGGGGACTATAGGTTTAATAAAGAAACCTGTCACAAGTGTGGTAAAATTTGCCACATTCAGAAAGTGTGTAGGTCCAAAGGCTCAGCTAGTGCTTCAAAGACTAGAGAGGGTGGTGTATAGATAGAAAAGCATGTGAAAACTCAGGGAGCAAATTATGGCAGCCAGGGGGAGGGCAAAAAAGATGACATTGAGACAGATGAAGCCATGTTCACACTGTACAAAATAGATGAACTAGACGTACCAGCAGAGGAGCCATTTGTAGAGACACTGACAGTTAATGAGATGGAAATGCAGTTTGAAATCAATTCAAATTGTGGGGTAACAGTAATGAACCATTGTGTACAAAACCTTAGGGGATAAAGAGGCACCAGAGCTACGCCCATGCAGAGTGAGACTCAGAACATACACATGACATAAAGTAAAAGTTTTGGGAGCAGCTGTGGCTAAGGTGTAGCATAAAAAGTGAGTGCAAAATTTATCTGTGGTAGTTGTAGCAGGTTCAGGCCCTAGTCTGGTAGGCAGGTACTGAATTAGGAGGCTAGGGTTACAGTGGAGATCAGAACCCCAGATCCACCATGTGAGAGGAGACCTTGGAGGAGGTACTAGAGGAGCATAGGGAGGTTTTCAAAGATGAACTTAGGAGATTCAAAGGCCCCCCAGCTAAAATATATGTAGGAAAGGAAGCAGCCCCCAGGTTTTTTAAAGCCAGGCCCATCCCATATGCCATGAGAGGAAGAGTTGAGGCTGAACTCTACTGTCTCCTTGCTCAGGAGATTATTGAACCAGCAAAACATGCTGAGTGGGCAGCGCTGGTGGTCTCTGTATTAAAACCAGATGACACAGTAAGGCTGTATGGAGATTACAAACTGACTGTAAATCAGATCTCAAAACTGGAACAGTACCCAATTCCTAGAATTGAGGACATGTTTGCCACCCTTTCAGGTGGACAGAAATTTACAAAATTAGATATGAGCCATGCATATCACCAAATCCCCTTGGATGAGGAAGCAAAAAAGTATGTGACCATAAATACCCACAAAGGCTTGTTGATGTACAGAGTGCTACCTTTTGGCATTTCATCAAGCCCAGCTATTTTCCAACTGACCATGGAGGGACTTCTGCAGGGCATCCCTCGTGTGGCCATCTTTCTGGATGACATCCTGTTGACAGGAAAAGATGACCAAGCGCACTTGCAGACTGTCCATGGTGCTGAAGCAGCTACATGATGCTGGTCTCAGGCTCAAGAGGACTAAGTGTTTATTCATGAGCGAGGAAGTGAAGTTCCTGGGTCCTAAGGTGGATGTAACAGGACTGCATTCAGTCCATGAGAAGGTGCAAGCTATCAAGGAGGCACCCACACCTTCAAATGTAACAGAGTTGAAGGCATATCTAGGACTGTTAAACTATTATAACAAGTTCCTGCCAAATCTGTCTACTGTCTTTGCCCCAGTGCACAAACTGCTACAAAAAGACACACAGTGGCAGTGGGGAGAGGCAAAACAAGCGGCCTTTGAAAAATCAAAATAAATGATGCAGTCCGCTAAGGTGCTTGTGCATTACGACCCAGAGAAGGACATTGTGCTGTCATGTAATGCATCACCATATGAAATAAGTGCCATGCTATCACATCAAATGCTAGATGGAACTGAGAGACCCATAGGATTTACCTCATGAACATTAAACACTGCCAATAAGAACTACTCGCAACTGGATAAGGAAGGACTGGCAGTGATGTTTGGAATAAAATGCTTTCACAAATATGTTTATGGACAGAAACTCACCATAGTGACAGATCACAAGCCTTTGTTGGCACTTTTCAGTGAGATGTGAACTGTACCACAAATGGCGTCACCCAGGATCCAAAGGTGGGCAGTAACCCTGAGAGCCTACAAATACACAATAGCGTATAAAGACAGGAAGTACCATGGTAATGCACACCCCCTGAGCTGCCTTCCCTTACCCAAGAAACCTGAGGTGGAGAGGCTGGAAGAGAAGGTTCCCATGCTGGAGAGCTCAGACATCACACTAGTGACAGTTGATCAAGTGAAAGCATGGACAAAGATCCAGTACTCTCAAGGGTGTAGGAGATGGTACACAATGGCTGGTCATCAAAACTAAAAGTGGAGGAGTTTGCCCCCTATGAGGTGAGGGAACATGAACTCAGTATCAAGAATGGATGTGTGTTATGGGGGTCGAGAGTGACTGTGAAAAAACCAGGCCAAAAAAATGCCATGAGACAGCTTCATCAATGGAAATTTTCTCAAACTGGACCTCTTTGAATTTTAATTGAATACCCCTGGCCTAGAGGGTCTAACCTGTCTATTGTTTCCATGGTTATGCACGTGGCATTTCTGAAAACTTGATAGTGATTCTATTAAAATACAATATGATCAGTTGGACCCATTGGCAGTCCACCATTTTTAAGAGGTTTTAAGCATTTTAAAAACATCTCAGAACAAAATTCATAGCTTGTAATGCTGAAAATCTGAATTTAGACAATAAGATGATCTTAAAATAGGCTGTAGGAGTAACACTATATAGCAAGTTTAAGTAGACAAAATTGACAATAGATCACAATCAGGACTGTCTGATGGCAGGCTGGATAGATCATATCTGTGTAAATCAGGACTACTGATATACTGTAAGCCTGCACATTGGATGGTTTTGAGATGCTGGCTTGTGGCTAATTTTACATACAAAAGATATGAGATGCTCTGTGGGTTTAGACCAAGAATCAAACACACTTTCAGATATTATCATCTGAACTTGTATAACGTCTCCTATATGAATCCAGGACCTTCATAAATGTGCTAGATGCTGAAGTAGAGCATTAGATGTCTTCGGAAATCCAGATGAAAAGGAATGAAATGAGAAAGGGGCAGTAAAGAATGTAGAGAATGTAGTTGGAGGTAATGTGCTGGTGTTGCTTTTATGCAAATCTTGCTTTCTCTGACTATTAATAGCAGCCTGGGATGAGAAATGCAGCCAAACTTCAGCTTAATTCCCCCGGATGGGTTAACCTTTAATCCTAGTGTATACTTCATCCACACCATGAAAATAATTTATAGAGGCTTTTACTGTGTTTTTTTAATGACAATTTTACAGCATTTTGGCATTTTGCATTTTAGGTATGCCTGTGTACATTCAGTTAAACTCATTATTCAGTCATCTAGTTGGCAGAGTGCCGCCACCCCACGGTTGATCCAGTGTTTCTGCGGCCGGTCTGAGGGCAGCTCCATGGACAGCACGTAGTTGGTGGAGTGTCCGGTGGTGGACAGTGTGCCTCTCCTCTCACTTGTTTTGTAAACAGGACACACATACACACTCTCATGCAGGAACTTGCTGCTCTCTCCAGGCCTCAGCCAGATAAGGGGCAGCGAGTCGAACAGGATTTTAGGATGTGATTCTCCAATGACCATATGCTCCCGATCCCACCGAGCTCCCTCCAGGAATAAACCACGAATGTATGCGCCGTCCTCGGGCTTTACCTCCATCTCATACTCCTGCTTCATCACCTAAGATAGTGGGGGAGGTTTAGGAGAGACAGAAAAAGATATCAGTGACATTAATAGGTGTAGAAAATAAAAATACCTGAAAGACAGTTCCACTGAATAGAATTAAAATAACATGCGCACAATACAACTGAAATCAAGACTCACCCTAAAACCAGATCCAGACAGATAGCCAATAAAATGTAGCCAATACAAAGCTAGTAGCCAATAAAATGTGATTAAACTTAAGCTAAGTAATGTGCATGTTCATTTGATGTTGAGCTTTTACTAACATCATATAGCTCAAGGCAGTGTTATGACGTGTATATAATCAGAAGTGCTGTATGTGCGCTATGTTCACCACCCAAGCATAAACATTTTGAAGTGTCATGAAATATTTCTGTGGGATTCAAACTGGAAATTCACCCCATCTGACTATGACATGTTCTAAACCAGCAGTCATAACCTAGCAGACCCAGTGAAGTATTTCAGTAGACCTGGTAAAATCAGTGTAGCAGAATGGATAAACATATGGGGGATGTGTGGAGTTCATAGACTCCAGTGTTCAAAACATGAACTAATGTAGTTTCTGCAGCAGATCCTCTGTAATGGTTCATCCAGTGACATGAATGTAAATGATTGAACTGAAGGCAGCTCACTGGTCCAGACACTAGCGACAGAGATCTGAGAAAAGGGTGAATTTTCACAGATTTGAATTCAAATTTATGTCTTATTTATAGCTTTGATTTGATCATTAATGGTTAAACATTAAAAGGTAACTCAGTCCTGTTACAACCACAATTCCATAAATTTGGGACACCAAGTAAAACATAAATAAAAAAACAGAGTATGCCGATTTGCAAATCTTGGAAACACTATATTTCACTGAAAATAGTACAAGGACAACATATCAAATGTTGAAACTGAGATTTTATTTATTTAGTTTTAAATATATGCTCATTTTGAATTTGATGTCAGCAACATGTTTCAAAAAAGTTGGGACAGGGGCATGTTTACCACTGTGTTG
>JAODLJ010000024.1:67206908-67223210 GCA_027576115.1 Cathorops melanopus
CAAAGAGATTCACAATCTACACACACACACACACACACACACACACACACACGCATATGCAGAGAAACAAAAATAAGTCTATTCCTGTAGCCGATTTGGTACAGCACAATGGAACATGCATAACTATGAAACAATCACATCATATGTACGTGTGCGTATGTGTGTGTTCCTCACCAGTTCTTTGTGTTCTGCTGACAGGGTGTCTGGAAGTGTGTCCATGTAAGAGTCTCTGAGTGGAGTCCAGCCTAGCTGATGGGGCTCCATATAGATCATACCACACCTACACACACATACACACACAATATTACTACACAGGTCTTCCTTGGCTGTAGCTAATATTAAGGGGTAATCTCTCTGTGTGTGTGTGTGTGTGTGTGTGTGTGTGTGTGTGTGTGTGTGTGTTACCTGCTGACAGTAGCTGGTGAGGCCTGTTCCAGATCACCTGTCTCAAAGATCAGACTCATCTTAGAACTCATCTGGATAATCTCACCGCTCATCAGACACAACTACAAAAGAGGGAGAAAGTCTGTGAGTGTGTGTGTGTGCATGCTGAACAGGAAGATAAGATTGTAAAGTGCACCTGTTATGTCTGATCACAAATAAACTAAACTGTATCAACAGCACTGTTGAGTTCTGGATTGTGATTGGTTAGAAAGTGTTCAGTAATTTTCTATAACAGCAGCTCAGACAGTAGTGCGGCTGCAAATCACAGGTTTACATAAATATGTTATGGTTTCCATAATAACAACTCATTCACAGGGACATGTACAGCGGATGCTCCACTGATAAACAGAATAAAAATGTGTGTACTTGTAGTTCTGGTGAAATTTTGTGCAAGGAGAAATGAGTTTATATAACATTTATGGAAGGAGTCTCCAGTGTCAGCACTCTGTAACAGTCAGAGGTGAAGCTGTAACTTTAACTTGTCTGAACATATTCAGCACAGAGGCATTTACAATTTACAAACTGTGTTTTTTTTTTTAAATCTTATTATGTTGAAGAGAGAAAAGAAAGAGAGGCTGGTGAGAGAATGACTGACTGTTTATCATTGCTATAACATAAGTGAGAACAAGAACCAACTACAGTGGAGCGCCGTTATAACATGGTAGTTGTGATCCAAAGAATCCGACCGTGTTATGAGTGAATCCGTGTTATAACGGAATGGAAAATCTGACAAACATTCTGTGAGCTATATTTTTTAGATAAACCAGTCCCCTGAAGATATCCAATGAAGAAACTGCAAGAACTATGATCGTTTTTACCATGCTGATAACTCATTAAAATAATTGTTGACTGTCAATGTAACAAATAGCATATAATAAAATATTTTGTTGCCTGTCACATCTGTGTGTGTTCACACCTGCATGCTTCGAACTCTCAATCGCACACTTCTGCACTCTGAGCAGCGCACATGTCAAAGACTGATTACATACACATGTCCCGGATTAGAGCAAAGGATGCATATGTATGTTATTTAAATCAATTTATTCTTTACAAAACTATTTTTTTCTATAGCGACATTCTACGTTTGCATTGCAAGGTATTAACAATACAGGTTTTGGCCTGCTCTGAACAATTGTAAGCATAATTCTATACAGCGTAGTAGCACTGCTGAGTTAATTACAAGTCATAAAATTATAATAACAGTGAGAAGAATATGGATAATCCTGTAATAATTAACCGCATGAAATAGCAAGTAAACGAGAAGTGCTCAAAGAGTAGAACGATGATTATAGTGCAACAAGCACAGGTCAGGCATAGTGACTAACACAACACAGTTTAGTCCTTGGTTTTACTGAAAAAGTCTGTAACTTTTGTTTGTTGAAATCTTGTGCGCGCCTGTAGTCAAACGAAATGAAGCACATTTCGTAGATGTGTGACGTTTGCCACAGAAGTATCATTGCATTCAAACCATCTTAATGAATTTTCAAGTAACTCTTCTTCCGAGTCTGAGACTGTTGAGTTCTCAAATGCAGCTGCATAATATTAAATTAAAATTTTGGGAGCCATGAGCTGACCGTGTTACAACAGTTTTTGTGTAATAGCGATCCGGATTATAACGCCACCCCACTGCAGTTTCACTGATGTTCCACAGCGCAGGCTTCTCCAGAAAATCTGAGGTAGCTGGCTAAAAAAAAAAAAGTATTAGGTGACT
This sequence comes from Cathorops melanopus, assembly GCA_027576115.1. NCBI lineage: Eukaryota > Metazoa > Chordata > Actinopteri > Siluriformes > Ariidae > Cathorops > Cathorops melanopus. Next base: position 67,209,064 of record JAODLJ010000024.1, read on the forward strand.
CTAGAATTTGCGGCAGTGAAGCTAATGCTAGGGGAGTCTGAGGGCATGTCCCCCCAGAAAATATTGATATTTACATGCCTTCTGGTGCATTCTCAGCTAATAAATTATTAACCATTTTCTTGTAAAATACTCACAAAATATGTATGAAATTTCCCTCCAGATGTATGCGTGCTTGGCTTTCTCAGTTACCCTCTGTAGTATGCTGCCCGGCTCTGTAACATAACTACATACGCTACAGCATAGTCATGTGGACCAGCTCAGCCAATCAGAGCGCAAGAATCGATCAACAAATATGGCGTCGCTTCCGGTCATGATAGACCCGAATCGAAGACAATTTCGTGGTGGAATAATTGGATTTGCAGCAAATTATGGGAAGCGGAGATGATATAAATCACTTGAAGATTGAAAGGCAATTTTTAATTTTTTTCTTGGATCGAGTAGCCAGCGCAGACCATCTGTGTAGGCGGAGAAAACCGCTGGTCACTGGCGTCTGTGGACATCTCTGACAATGTTAACCATAAATGGATAAAAGTAGGATGTGTTGTTCCTTAATAAATAAAAATTGTAATTGTTGGCAAATTGTGGTGATAAAAGATTAATAAAACACTTGACGTGCTGTTATAGGTAAATAATCAACCTCAGGGTAGTAAGTGTAACCCTGCTTCATCACCCCACCTGGTCACTAGATATTTTCCTATAACAGCATATCCCTGTGTGTTTTATTCTGTACTCATCAGACACTCTGTAGCAGTGCACTCAGACTCCTGGACCCTACAGCTGAAGCTAAATTGGAGTGAACTCATGCCTTTTTGTTGTCGTCGAGTACAGTGTTCATGTTTTCAATCCACACGGCATCGATCGGTCCATCAAATATAATCCACTGGCGGTCTTCAGACGTTGACTGAGCCTGGTTCCGGAATGATGTGGCCAAGACACCGTCCGACCACTCATGACTCACTGGGTCAAAACAGCCATACAGCTGACCCATGGTGATGGACTTTGGGTTAATGATATGGATATTGACTGCAAACTCTTCCATCAGACCTCCTACACACACACACACACACACACACACACACACACACACGAGAATGCTTTCAGTTTTTTGTTTTTTAGATCCACACAGACTAAAGGAACTCAAGTGCTGTGTCTGAAATCACTCACTCATTCACTATTCCCTCCTCATTATCTAGGGAATTCTATATAGAGGACTAAATAGTGAGCTCATTGGTAAAATGAAAAAAAAAAAAAAACACTTTCGGACACTACTCCACTGTGCCGTTATTTATGTCATTACTGTCGCACAATTAAAATATGCCAGATCAGTCAGCTGGTGCGTTTTCAAAATAATAAACAAAAAAGTCAAAGTCCCTCTCATGCCAGAATCTGGTCTTCCCAGGCAGTCTCCTGCCCCAGTACTAACCAACTCTTTAAGGCGTATGGGTGCGGCACCCATCTCTGTTTCAGTAGCCCTCGGCCTCTCGCCTATACAGCTAGTATTACAGTGCGGGGCTAGACTTCTGGTAACTACAAGAGTTTGACTCCCCACTCGCATCTGTATTGCAGCGTGCCTTGCCAGATGGCAATAGATACCATTTTTATAATGGTCTTTGGTATGACCCGGCCGTGAGTAGAACTCACGATCTCCTGGTCGAGAGGCGGACACGCTAACCACTTGGCCAACTTGCGGTAAAATAATAAACACATGCATGTATCTTTGTGATAAATCCATATTATACTGAGCGTATTTCCCACATTAATAAATACAAAGTACTTTGTGTCTACTACATCTTTCAGTTCTTATAAATCAAGGCTGAATAATTTCTTTTTTTTCTTCGCTGCTACCTTTTATTAAATCAAATTTGAGGCTTTTGATTAATTCCTCGCTCTGCACTGTAACTTTTATTCTCGTATTTTATCTGTCTTATTCTATTTTAGCTTATTGTCTATTTTTTTTACTATTTTTAATTGCACTTGAATACCTGTTTATAATGTGTTTCTTCCTCTGCCCATTCACCCCCAACACACTACAATATTACTGCCCGGTGTTGCTATACCGGGTGCTCCTCTCTGCTGTCTGTCATTTTTCTTTCAGCGCGACCACAATGAATGATGGTATATATTGCTTGGTTAGTGACCATCGGTTGTACACTACTTTTCAGGATGCATTGTGGGATACTATGAGTCCACTATATAGAGTGTAATAATTCTCACTATACATTTGGACAGCACTACAAAATGGCGAAATCAATATATAGTCCATTATATAGTGAGTAGTGAGTGATTTCGGACACAGCAAAGGATTTTACAATAAACTGTGGAATTCTGATGCTCAATTACACCACTCCTGCTCTTATAAATATCACTTCATACTATATTTAGTACAGAGTTACGACAATTTATTTCACAGTTATTACAATGCAGTTACACTCCAATAGGCATTGTGTTACAGTTACTGCTTTATAACAGCAATGATGTGAAAAATTCTGTGGTCTTGAAATTTCAAAAAAACTAAATCCTTTAACTGATTCATTGAGTTTACCTTCATTCAGGTCCTTCAGAGCTCCTGATAAAACTTTATATGCACAGGTCTTCCCCCCAAGTGGTTCACCAACAATCATAAAACCATGTCTCACTAGCATCATCTCATACACCTACACAACACACACACACAAGTGAATGGATGGAGACATTAGATGGATGTGTGCACAAGGATGTTTGGGCAGATAAACAGAGGATACAGAGTCAGGGAGAAACAAACAGAGAGACAGACAGATCTATAGATTAATAGAGCAATACATAGTAAGGCAGACAGACGGATTCAGGGTACCTGTATGATCTTGCCGATGAACCAGGGAATAGGCTGCAGTTTGAGTTTGATGATGTTCTCATGCATAGCTTTGAGCAGTAACTCATAATCAGGTTTCGGCAACACCACGCCAGGAAAGAGATCTGATATTATACCCTGACAGAAACACAGAATTTCCTGTTCAGAATATCCCTCTTACATTACACAGTATTGTCATTTTACAGAAATAGAATCCACAAAAGATTTACACACACACACCTCGAAGAGAGGGACATCCTGGGAAAGGAACTTGGCCATATTGACGTCCATCAGTGCCCTGAGCAGCAGCACGCCCTCATCCTCCTGTGGGAACTTCAGTTTCAGGTTCCCCGCTGCAGTCAGGACTGATTTGACAGCTCGCATGCCATAGTCATAATGATGCTGTGAGGAGAGCTGCTCTGAACACAGGCGATATGTCGCTACGATTTTTTGCGCCAGGCTAAAAAAAAAAAAATCAGTGATTAATCGGTCATTAATCAGTAATTAATACATAATCAGTAATTAATCAGTAATTACCTGCGGGAATGAATGAAGCCCATGGAGTAGAGTGATATTTCTCCAATCAGTGCATAATCTGGCACCATCATGGCGACTGTACGGAACAGAGCCTGCCCCCCACACACACACAAACACCAATTACACATACGTCATTTATCAATATGATAATATTATTTTTTTTATGAATCCACAGGAACAAGGTAATGATGCCATTAACAATTGTTATTTCCAGCGCAAACATGCTACATGATTTTAAAACATGACTGGGATCTTTAGACCGTGTGTGTGTGCCTGTGCCTACTTTAAGGTTATCGGGCAGCTCTGCTCGGCCGGCGTATCCTGGGTTCATGGTGATGAACACACAACATGTTGGGTTGAGTGAGAGCTCAGTTCCTTCAAACATAAACCGTTTCAGATTCTTCATTATGGCCTGCTGAATACTCAACACCTGCTGAGCCACCACTGACAACACCTCCACCTGAAAGAGACAGAGAGAGAGAGAGAGAGAGAGAGAGAGAGAGAAATAGAAACATATCAATGATAACACCTCCACCACCCCCCACATATATACTGTATATGACATTTATATCTATATTTTATTTATAAAATGTTCCATATTTTATTTCAGGAAATTTCATCTGTATGTTCAGCTGCCTTTGATATCCCATAATAATACCAGTGTGGTTTAGGATGTAGTGAGTTTAATGTAGTACTAACCTCAATGCGGTTGAACTCATCAAAGCAGGCCCACGCTCCGGACTGAGCCAAACCTTTAAAGAATTTACTCATCGCTTTATAATCCAGACCATCTGAACAATTAAACACCACACACTACACACACACACACACACACACACACACACAGATTAACAAGAGATTATTCATTTTACATGAGGTACAAAAAAAAAATAAAAAATCAGTCAAATTCATAAAATTAAAATCAATTGTGTGTGGGTGTGTGCATGTGTGAGTGAGATAGATAGAGAGAGAGAGAGAGCATGCAAGAGAGACTGTATGTGTGTGTGTATATATACACGTACGTACCTGTTTGGCCAGAGCCTTGGCCAGGTCTTTGGTGGTCTCTGTTTTTCCTGTACCTGCAGGTCCCTCCGGAGCTCCACCCAGATTCAGCTTCAGAGCCCCCATCAATGTCCTGCAGCAGTCACACACGCAGTCAAAATTAGCATGTTGCATGGTGTATATGTGTGTGTGTGTGTGTGTGTGTGTATTACCTGTAGCAGCGGTCTGTGAGTGGGGTGATGACGAGTCGAGGTGAGTTCCCCAAATACTCATATCCGTATGTGACCTCGGTGCTGATCATCCTCAGTATGACCCCTCTTTCCTCCCAGTAATATCTCAGCTGTGACATCCACTGGAAGTCATTTAGAGATGACACGCCATCCTTTGCCAGCTTTGACACAACATCACGTGCTGTATAAAAGTCAAAGGTCATGACCTCTTTTAACTCTTCTCTGTGATCAGGATTGGAGCTATATGTATGAATGTAACTGTCCAGTCAAGTCTAAAATTCTGAATGCACTAATAAAAACAACAAAAAACAAAAAGTTCCTGGCCTAAAAATCCTGACATGCCATTGGACATAAAGTTTGTGGCCTAAAGTTCATGGGCTACAGTTACTGGGCTAAATTCCTGATGTTCCTAAACACTGGATGTCAGTTTTTCAGTAATAAGCAGCAGGAGAAAACACTGCACTAGTGTTTAATATCTGAGGAAATAAAAAAAAAAACCTGTCTATACATTAAATCAATTACACCAATCCTTCAATCAACATAACAATCTCATGACTAATTAAACTGATATTTCATTGTCATGCATATTAAAATAGCATTGGGCAGATAGAAGGCTCTGATGAGAGTGAAAGGTCATGATGGTTACCATGAACGTCAATAACTGTTAGAGCTCCCAGTGTGAGTCTTGCTCCTCCTGAGAGTTTCCCTCTGACCAGCTCAACAATCTCTCCAATCTGATCATTACACTGATTCACGTATGCCTGTAAAACACACAGACACACAGAGGTTGCTACTTCTGAATTGCAGTCAGAATATTAGTGATCTATGGACAGAAAGTGAGTAATCCAGCCATTGAGGTGCACAAGCCAGTGCATTTTTAGCGCCGGTCCCAAGCCCAGATAAATGAGGAGGGTTGTGTTAGGAAAGGCTTTTGGCGTAAAACTCATGCCAAATTGTCAATGCGGCTGATGAAGAGGACTTTCATACTGGCTCGGTTGAGGCCCGGGTTAACAACGACTGCCACTGGAACTGTTTCCCAGCAGGTACCAGAGGAAACTATGATACTGGTGGGAAAAGGAGGAGAAAGAGAGGTGGAAGGTGAATTTGGAAGAAATATGAGAATAGAAAAGGCAGGAGAGTGGAATTGAAAGTAGGAGCTTTAAATGTTGGCACTATGACTGATAAAGGAAGAGAACTGTCTGATATGATGGAGAGGAGAAAGACGGGCATCCTGTGTGTACAAGAAACAAAGTAGAAGGGAAGTAAGGCCAGGAACATCAGAGGTGGTTTCAAGCTTTTCTATCATGGTGTGGATGGTGCAGGGGTAATCCTGAATGAAAAGTATGTTAAAAGTGTGTTGGAGGTAAAGAGAGTGAGTGACAGAGTGATGAGTGTGAAGCTGGAAATCAAAGGGTGATGGTGAACATTGTCAGTGGGTATGCCCCTCAAGTGTGGTGTGAGATGGAGGAGAAAGAAGAATTCTGGAGTGAGTTGGATGAAGTTGTTGAAAGTATACCAAAAAAGGAAAAAGTGGTGGTTGGAGCAGACCTAAATGGGCATGTTGGAGAAGGGAATAGGGGTGATGAGGAGGTGATGGGTAGGTACAGAGTGAAGTTGAGAAATGTGGAACTGTGGTGGATTTTGCAAAGAGGATGGAAATGGCTGTGGTGCATACATACTTTAAGAAGACAGAAGAACATAGAGTAACATAAAGTGGAGGAGGGTGTCCTCAGGGTGTTCTCAATATATTTTTTGTTGGAGATGCAATTTGAAGGAGATTGGAGACTGCAAAGTGATAGCTGGGGAGAGTGTAGCTAAGCAGCATTGGATGGTGGTTGGGAGGATGACCTTGGAGGTAAAGAAGAAGAAGAAAGAGAAAGCTAAACCAGAAACTAGATGGTGGAAGTTGAAGGAGGAAGCTTTGTAAGTCAGAATTTATGGATATGGTGAGACGGACATTGGGTGAAGAGGTCCTGGATGATTGGACAACTATAGCAAAAGTGGTGAGGGAGACAGCTAGGAAGGTGGTGGGAATGACATCAGGACAAAGGAAGAAGAACCTGGAAACCGAACCAGCAAGCCTTTGAGCCCAAGGCTGCTTCTCTAACCTTCAGGCCATAGCTGCATGGAGGAAGACAAAGAAGACAAGAAGATTGGTGGTGGAATAAAGAGATGGCAATTGACTTTTTGACTAGATTGTTTAACAAGAACTTGGAAACTGAGAAGACGCCTGAGGAGTAGAGAAGAAGTATACTGGTACTAATATTCAAGAACAAGGGCGATGTTCAGTGCTGCAGTAACTATAGAAGCATAAAGTTGACCAGCCACAGCATGAAGTTATGGGAAAGAGTAGCGGAAGCTAGGCTAAGAGGAGAGGTTGAGATATATGAGCAGCAATATGGTTTCATGCCAGGAGAGAGTACTACAGACATCGTATTTGCTTTGAGAATGTTGATGGAAAAGTATAGAGAAGGCTAGACAAAGTTGCGTTGTGTGTTTGTCAATTTAGAGAAGGCATATGACAGGGTGATGAAATAGGAGTTGTAGTACTGCATGAGAAAATCAGGAGTGACGGAGAAGTATGTGAAATTGGTGCAGGATATGTATGAGGACAGTGTGACAGCAGTGAAATGTGCAGTGGGGAATGACAGAGGCATTTAAGGTGGATGTTGGATTGCACCAGGGCTCGGCCCAAAGCCCTTTCTTGTTTGCATTGGTAATGGACAGGTTGACAGATGATACCAGGCAAGAGGCCCCATGGACAATGACGTTTGCAGATGATATTGTGATTTGTCATGAGAACAGGGAGCAAGTGGAAGAAAACTTTGAGACATGTATGCACTAGAGAGAAGGGGAATGAAAGTCAGTAGGAGCAAGACGGAGTATATGTGAGTGAATGAAGGGGAGGACAGTGGAATGGTACAGCTACAAAAAATAGAGGTGGTCAAAGCAGATGAGTTCAAATATCTGGGGCCAACTGTACAAAGTAATGGCAAGTGCAGAAGAGAAGTGAAGAAGAGAGTGCAAGCAGGTTGGAATAGATGGAGGACAGTATCAGGAGTGATTTGTAACTGAAGGTTGCCAGCAAGAGTGAAAGGGAATGTGTACAAGACAGTAGTAAGAGCAGCTATGTTGTATGATTTGGAGACAGTAGCACTGACAAAAGACAGGAGGCTGAACTGCAGGTAGCAGAGTTGAAGATGTTGAGATTTTCATTGGGAGTGACAAAGATGGACAGGATTAGAAATGAGAATATTAGAGGGACAGCACATGGAGGATGGCTTGGAGACAAAGTGAAAGAGGTGAGGTTGAGATGGTTTGGACACGTACAGAGACATCAAAGGTATATTGGGAAAAGAATGCTGGTGATGGAGTTCCCAGGTAGAAGGAAAAGAGGAAGACCAAAGATGAATTTTATGGATGTGGTGAAGGAGGACATGAAGACGGTTGGTGTGACGGAGGACAGGAGGAGATGGAGGGACATTATCCGCTGTGGCGACCCCTAACTGGAACAACCAAAAGAAGAAGAAAATATTCTAAACTTAAACTTGTAGAGCTAGGCACCCTGGTGAAAATGAGGGATTCTGCCTTCAACTCCAAAGACAGAGAGGCTTACAGCTAGGGCCAAACTGTCATGGGCCATCAAAGAGACAAAGTGAGCATATTCAGAGAAGATCAATGGCCACTTCATGGACTCAAAGGACACTCGGGACATCTGGCAGGGCATTCAAACCATCACAGACTACAAGCCAACACATCAGGCCTGCAGCAGTCAGCTCTTCCTTGCAGATGTACTGAATGACTTCTTTGCATGTTTTGAGACACAAAACAGGGAGTCAGCAAAGAAGGTGACTCCCTCCCCCAATGACCAAGTACTCTTGTCTTTCTGCTGATTATGTCAGGAAGACTTTTTGTCAACTGAATTCACAAACAGCAGCAAGCCCAGACAACATACCTGGCCGGGTGCTCAGGGAATGTGCTAACTAGCTTGCAGACATCTTCACAGATATCTTCAACACATCCCCAAGCACAGTTGTGGTACCTGCATGCCTCAAAACCACCAAAATCATCCCAGTGTCAAAGAAGTCTACCATGTCCTGTCTCAGTGATTACCAGCCTGTAGCATTCATGCCCATCATTATGAAGTGCTTTGAAAGGCTGGTATTGAGGCACATGAAAACACAACTGCCACAGGAATTAAACCCCCTACAGTTTACTTACCACCAAAACCACACTACAGATGATGCCATTTCAACTGCCTGACCCTCTCGCACCTGGACAAAAAGGATAATTGCGTTAGAATGCTGTTTATTGACTTCAGTTCAGCATTCAATACTATCATCCCACAGAAGCTGGTACAGAAGTTCGACCTGCTGGGCATGAACACCTCTCTTTGTAATTGGATCCTGGACTTCCCGACTGACAAGCCCCAGTCACTTTCTAAAAGACACAACACCTTCGGGGTCCTCAGACTGAGCACAGGTGGCCGTCTCAGGGCTGTGTGTTCAGCCTGCTGATGTTTACTCTGCTGATGCACAACTGTGCTGCCATGCACAGCTCAAATTACATCATCAAGCTTGCAGATGATACAACAGTCATGGGTCTCATCAGTAACATCAGTAACAAAGATGAGTTTGCATACACAGCAGAGGTCAAACGCCTGGTAGAATGGTGTCAGTACAACCACCTGACTCTTAATGTTGAGAAGACTAAAGAGATGTTTATTGACTTCAGAAAGAATTCTGCTGCTCGATTCCCACTGCACATCAATGACTGTACTGTTGAAACAGTCAGCAGTATGAAGTTCCTGGGAGTTCCATGGAAGACAACCTTTCCTGGACCCTGAACACCACACCCATCACCAAGAAAGCTCAAAAGTGTCTACACTTTCTGTGAAAGCTGAAGAAGACCAGCCTCCTTCCTCCTATCTTCACATCCTTCTACTGAGGTACCATTGAGCGTGTTCTCTGCTATTATATGTTTGGTTCGGGAACTGCAACATTGCTGAACAAAAGTTCCTGCAGTGGATAGTGAGGATAGCAGAGAGGATCATTAGGGTCCCTCTCCCACCCATCTCCCAACTCTATAAGAAGCACATCATTCACCATGTCAACAGCATAGTGCAGGACAAGTCCTAACCATCACATGCACTGTTCTCCCTCCTGCCATCTGGCAGAAGGTCCCGAAACATCTGAACCACCACTGCCATACACTGCAACAGTGTCTTCCCCCAGGCAGTCAGAGTCCTCAACTCACTGTTACCCCTAAAGAACTGACAGCAGTCAAACAATTCAAACTGAAACTACAGTACTCAACATTTCTCTTCCATTTGCACTACACTGCCCATTTATAGACACATGCGCAATGCTCACTTGGCACCTGTCTTGTCTTGTGTAATACTCCTGGTAAAACTTGAACTCTTATTTTTGCACTAAAATGAACATTTGCACACAAATGTACAATGCCACTTTGCACCTGTCTTTGTCTTATCACTTATGTTGTTTATTGTACTGTACTTAGATAGTTATATGTCTAGAAAGCTAAATGTTACTTAGATAGCTATAGAAAGAGTTATTTGTAAACCTTGTTTTTTTGCGTTCTTTTATTTCTCTATAAATGCACCATGGGGAGCCTGAGGGAAATGGTATTTCAATGCATGCTATATTTGTACATGGACATATTGATATTAAAGCTCACTTGAATCTTGAATCTTATTACTGAAAAAACTGGATCAGCATATATTATGGTTAAAGCCTTTACTAGAACTGGGATCAGTGGATTGCAGCTTCTGTCTCCGGGATGCAGATGAATGAATGGAGCTGCAGACGGGTGAGGAAGTACACAGCAGTAAATCACTGTCACTCTGTGCCGTGTGGTGCTAGGCTGAGTCAGACAAGCACCCTCTCTCTGCACACTTCTGAAGGGCTCCTGAAGGGCTGGCACAAATGTCCATCCAGCTCTCCACTATCTGTTTTACAGTACAGTATTAATTACCAAAGGAGGTCTCAGGTACCATTCCAGACCAATCTCCTTGGCATCTGCATGTAAAATGAAAATGGCCTGAATATTACAAGCTTATCTAGAGTTTGTTTCTAACATTTCTCAATATAAAATTTGCAATTATCTCATGTATTTTAACTGGTTTTAATTTTTGGATGTTGCTTTGTGGCTGAGGACCAGTGTCAGTGTAGCACAATTTGGAATGACAGTATGGCTAGCATGACCTATTCTGGCTGCAACTTTCTTTTTTTTTTTTTTAACATGAAGTCATTCCTGTGGCAGGTGGATTTACTTTATGGTAGTGAACATCACTTCTCCTCAAGTAGCTCAAAACATACACAAAGAGAATGCACACATTTGTGTAGCAGCTGACTTCATTATCATGGCAGCCAGACCCAATATGTTGGACCAAATCCCAAGCATAAGCAAAGTTCTTATCAATCTTATGCATGTTAACACTTGTATCAATAGTGGGATTTGAATAATTGCCTAGAGATAATGTATGAGATCTGACAGTTGGGATATTCATTGTGCAAAAAGACACTGGGCAAACTGAACTTGATGATCCATTTTGCAAAGCACTCAACATCCCATCACAGTCACCCCGATTTCCTGTTGTGAAATGCAAGCCTTTAAATCCCCTCTGTTGTCCAACATGTTTTCCTGTCTTCCATATGCCTGATACGAGTTTACTTGTGTTATCTGATACATCTGGGCTCTGGTTGGACAGATTGTCATGACAGACAGACATGCACACACTCGCACATCTGTATATACACACACGTGCTTTTCATTTATCTCTCTCAAGGGCAGATATGCCTGTTTGGGAAGGATGACAATGCTATCTGCCCAAAGCTTTTCCTCTCCCAATAGGAAATGAATTTAACAGCAAATCAAAAGGATGTTGCAGCTAGTTGCATCTGGAGCTCCATATACAGAAAAAGAGTTTAGATATTCATTTATATTTGGTATTTAATCCAAAGCCCTTTATAGAACATCTGTTCTTGTATTAATTTATTTAAATTTACATTAACAGAGCCTGTGTCTAAAAACTGGCCAGCACTTCATGTTTGGCTGGAGCTTGTGACATTGCTGACAGGTACAGTATCAGTCAAAAGTTTGGACACACCTATTAATTCAATGGTTTTTCTTTATTTTCATGTGTTAAAGTAATAATGGATGTCATTTCTCTTTACTTAGTTGAGTGGTTCTTGACATAATATGGATTACTACAGTTGTGGAATAGGGCTATTTACTGTGTTTTATTATCGTTTACTGTTTGATCTCAAGCAAAAACTTGCACTAGTTAACTTTTGATGAGGCACACCTCTTGATTGAAAAGCATTCCAGGTGACTACCTCATAAAGCTGGTTAAGATGATGCCAAGAGTGTGCTAAGCTATATAATTAGCATACGACAACGTTGGTGTTTGCCACAAACGTTTTAGAGCAACTGTCTCAACTGGCATTGAAGTAAATGTAGAAGCACCTCGTAAATGCAGAATTCTGTCTCAGCAGAAAGAGTTTGTGCATCATATCCAGAGCAGTGGCGTTCTAGTGGTGCTCTCTCAGGCCTGGATAGAGGAACTGTACCACCAAGTGTTAGAGAGGAACCTGCTAGGGGAGGCTGGATACTGGGAGTCCCCTGAGGAGCACTCACTCCCTCTTATCACCATGCTCACAGGTAACAGACACACGGAGCGCTTGTCCCTATGGTCATGTACAAGGTGTTTCAACAAATTTGATGATGTTTGAGATCTAAATATCCCAGAAACTACATAGTTTAGGCAAATGAAACTGAACAGGCTTGATTTTCAAAGCAATGTGGATTCCATGAACGATTTCACAAATTTTCAATATGCACGCCGCCTGAGAGACACACACACACACACACACACACACACACACACACACACACAGCCTTCCTCTTTGAACTTTTTGTGCCATGCCCAAATCTACATTGCAGTTGGTGCATTTTTAGAGAATTCTCTCATAAATGCACGCTGCAGTCTTGTTCGACTGTGTTCAAGCATACTCTAATACACAAAACGCCTTTTCTTTTCCAGTGAATGGGATTTCTATACCTAAAGAGATAAAAACAAAAAATATTAAACATAAAATTTTGACCTGTTTCTACATATACTGTTAAAATTTGAGGTCAATTGAACAAGAATTGGCAAAGTTATTAGATTGTGAATTGATATCAAATTTTTTGAAACACCCTGTATAACTAGACTACAAAAAATGCCTTTTAAAGAACCCAGTTTCTAAAAGTGTGTAATTAGGAGAAATAGTGTGCAATAAATAAATAATTAGGCATATTTGCATGAAAATTAAATTCTTCAGATTTTTCTTTCCTCCATTCATTCATTCATCTTCAGTGGATTCAGAGCTTATCCCAGGAACCCTGGACATGAGGAGGGAATAAATCCTGGATGAGGCGCCAGTCCATTACATGGCACAATGCACAGACTCATTCACAAACTTATTTACGTACACCAAGGGAGGATTTCAAGTCACCAATCCACCTACTTGCCTGTTTTTGAGAGGTGAGAGGAAACTGGAGAACCCTGAGGAAACCCATATGGAAATGGGGAGAACATGCAGACCTTGACACAGAGGGTATCCTGGAGCTGTGAGCTGGAAAGTCTACCCACTGTGCCACACTGCTGCCCTACTTATTGTTTTGTGTTTTGCAAATAAATGAACCCTTTTTTTGATCTACAGATATCATCCTCAAGCTCATTAAACTGTCTGCACTAATCATGCACAGATGTATCTCATTCTGTCTAAATGAGCAGTATTGAACTCTGTTTGTCTGAAATGGCAGCTCTCCAGGGCAAGTCTTGCAGCTTTCATGACTCCTCATACCTGTTTGGAACTGTAACTGGTTTTCAGATGACTCATTTGCACACAGAGCATGACATGGAAATGGAAATGTGTGTTATCACTGGAGCCTGGAGCTCATTAAAACTTTAAATCATTATATGAAATTGGTGTCTCGCAGGACATTTGCTTACTTCTTAGAGCCACATGGGTGCAGTAGTTTGTACTAATGTGCTAAAATGGCATGCATTAAATGTGTTTACCTGTGTGGCTTTTTATTTAATGAGACACATTTGTGTATGTGGGATGGTGTGTGTTTTTGTGCGAGGATGGGGTGGGGTATTTGCAATAAGATATTTTTGTCTTTTGTTTTTTACTTGAATTTCACAGATGTATAAATATGAAATCTTTTTTGATACTATGCATAATCATGTGCATTATTATTCCTATACCTATCATCATTAGGTAAGTCGTTGCATCATTACAGTCACTCAGTGTGCCTTGTTTCTTGATGGTAATTGGGTGCGAGTTGTAGTTACAGTGGATACAAGTAACCTTGTGTGTCCTTGCTCTTGCTCTTTCAGATGAAGCTTGTAGAATGCTGCATAGAATAATGTTAATGATTATGTTAGGCTCTATCTCGAAGCAACAGAACAGACCCCTACTTGCATTTCATAAAACCTGACATGTCAAATGTATTACATATGACATGTCTGCTCATAACAA
>JAODLJ010000024.1:67648197-67660053 GCA_027576115.1 Cathorops melanopus
ATAGAATAGAAAGCTTTTATTGTCATTGTACAACAGACGTATCATAGCACAACGAAATTACAGGGGGCTTCTACGAGGCGCTGGTCCCAATATGGGCAACTAAAGAAGAAAAAAAAAACCCTCCAATATAAATACAAAGTAATATAAATATAAAAATGCAAAAAATACACAGTATACAAAAAATATGGCAGGTGAAAAAATATTGCTCATTATTGCACATAACACAGGTAACATTATTGCACATGAAATATGTGAATATGAGATATTATACTGTATATTCGATATGGACGTTTCTGCATTATCTCACCCCTCCCCTCCTTGTTGAAACTTAATAGCGTGAGTTTTATTTCTTCTCTCTGTCTAGTGTGTGTGTGCGATTCCTGTCTGTGGAGTGCGTAATGGAGTTATATCGAACACCGAGTATCAGAGATTAGTGTCTGCTTCTCCACCTGCGATGAAAACAACTGGCCTTTAACCTCTCACCATCTGAAACGCAAACTATTAGAGGGTTTACCACACGCCAGGAAACGTCAAGGCGAAAATAACATGTTTAGTATTAGTGATGAATTGATTGTGGTTGCTATGGTAACGTTATTGCATTTCTTAAGTTGCTTGCTATTATGGGAGTAAATCATTGTGAGATTCCGTTAATAAGGCATGAAAACAGGTGTGTGTGTGCGTTTTATTAAGCAGTTATTATAGAAGTGATGATGGGTGAATGTGTAAAACTCTTCAGTGAGGACATTCTTGGTTTCCCCCTACAATTTTGAAACACATGTGTGTTGGCTCATTCTCTTCCTCTTGTTCTGTGTGTGTGCGTGCGTATGTGTGTGTGTGTGTGTGTGTGCATGCTTCCTCCTGATACCCAGCCGCTGTCGGACGTCTCTGAGGGGCGTCTGCATGATTCACTCGGATGATAACGAGAGGAAACCAAATAGATGTGCATAAATACTGCGGGCATTTATGCTTGTCTTATCTGTGCCCAAGGCCCTGTGAAGGCTTCTGAAGAGCTCTGTGTGTGTGCGAGAGAGAGAATTTAGTCCTTTTATAGCTCGAGAGACACTTGATTGCATTTCCTTGCATGCTTATTTATTTATTTGCTTGTTTGTTTGTTAGAGAAATGAAAATATACAAAAAGAAATTGCCATAATCCTACAGAATTGAAGGCTTTAAGCTCAAGGCTGTATTTGTTTTGCTGTTTTAATTCACATTTTTTAATATTATTTATTTTTTTCACTTTTATTTCATCTAGTTTTAAATTTTATTTTTATACGTAAAACGTTTTAGACCTTTTTTAACTTTATACTGTTTAAAAGACAATATTTATCGTTACTTGTGGTCGCTGTAATCATTTTGCGTTCCTTCAGAAATGAAAAGGTCTGTAAAATGTAAAAGCGTTACAAAAGAATGGAAGAAAAAGGTAGAAAAATAAAAAAGTGAATTAAAAATAGTACAAAACTTTAAACAATTCGTGCATACTTTAATAAAGTATTATTTTATTATATTTTAAAATGTATTCATTTATGTTTGCCGTTATCTGGTGATATTTCTGCTTTTTGTTTAGTTTTCATTTTCTGAATTATTTTTTTAATTTTGTGGAAATTTTACTGCTCGTCAGAGTGAAGATTATGGATTATTTAGTTACAGTAATACACAAGTGAATGGAAATATCTGTGTGTGTGTGGACACTTTGATTAGTAAATGTGAAAGGAAGTACGGAGTTTATATAACAGTCCATTCGCTGCAGATTTGAAGCCGCTACCCGCAATGCACCGCTGAGTGAACCAGTGTTCAGACGAGCCGCTCGGTCTCTGGTACTGCGTGTGCGATTAGCGCTGGAACTGATGGAAGACATATGTGATGTGTAGCTGTACGTATGTCCCAGTGCATTATGGGTAAAATACACACAGTTCTTGATTCTCCTGTGAATAAAACGAACGCCGATATTTTCCCGAGCTTTAAGACAATGGGCCGTGAGTGTTCTAACATTTGGAGCGCAGGCTGAGTTTCACACAGACAGAGAAAAAAGAAGCCACTTCCTGCCGTGGTGCCCAAGATACACACGCCTGTGTAACTCAGAACTGCACAGGAAGCTGGCAGACGACTCGAAGGGGCAGATGGGGTCGAATAATAATAATAATAATAATAATAATAATGATAATAATAAAAAATGCAAATCTTTAAAGCAAAAAGCAAAAGCGTTCAAAAGTTACATTTTTCAAAATCAGAATAACATTTTAAAAAAACCTCATAATTTTGTTATTATAAAATAATAACACAACTGATAATTTAATAATTTTTAATAATTTTGTCATTTTTGTTCATGTAGCACTTTTCACTGAGTCCTAATTTTGCTTCAAGTTCGTCATCAATACAGGAAACAAGAACAAAACAAACTGGCTGGAAAAAAAAAAAAAGGAAACCTATAACCAAAGAAACAAAAAACAAATCCTTTCACCTTTTTTTTTAATATTCTGTTTTTTATTTTATTTTATTTTATTTTATGTTTTAATTTTATTTTCCCTGATTTCTAGAATTTGTATTTTTATTTGTTGGTTAGCATTTTTTTTTTTCAAATGGATGGGCCGAGTTTAAATAAAGACATAAAGGCATAAATAAATTGTCCAATTTGGAATTTAGAGTGAGAAGCCTCTTAACATTTCGACCTAATAAACAAACAAACAAACAAATAAAATCAAGCAGTAAACAAAATGAAACAAAATAAAATAAAAGGATGCAGGAATTACAGAATAAAAAAAAAAACACCCTAATAAAAAAACAAAAGGAGGTAGATACAGAATAATTAAGAGAGCACGCACTTTATTATTAGCATGCCCACTTACCCAGAAGACCCTGGGGGTTAGGTGTCTGAGTTTAAGGCACGTCAGCCATTCCTGCCGGTCTAGGGAATCAAACCAGCAACCTTTTGACCCCAAAGCTGCTTCTCTAACCTTTAGGCCATGGGCTGTATTAGTTGTGTATGTTTAGTTCTTTTTTGCTGTTGCAATAATTTAAAAAAATTGTTACCGCCACCAGTTGTGTTAGAGGACGTTATGTTTTCGCCTCCATTTGTTTGTTTGTTCCCAACATAACTCAAAAAGTAGCATTAACCCCATTAACTGCAAACTATTAAATCATACCTATTTATCTGATGTTAGGGATATGACACATAGACGATGTCGGTTTTATAAAATATAATATTTTGCCAGACGCTACATATTTGTAGGTGAGGAATATGCGGTTGTATGTGCTTAGATGCCAGTCACAATTCTCCACTCAGTCAGATTTACTGTACTCATAAACGCCAAGCTTTTTTGGAAATGACCCGACACCCAGTTTTCTGTCATACATTCGTTTCATAAATGAAGGCTGTTTCCATGGCTAATGAAAATGAATATTCCACTAATATTCCTGCTCACGTGCGGTCTCTGATCATACTCTGATTAACATAAAACTTCGCTATGTTAGTTGTGTACAGAGCCTCTGAAGCTGGGGGTTGTACGCTTTTAGGTCTACAGATATCAGATGAAGGCTTTGGTACCGAGTTGTACACTGTTGCTTGTTGAAAATGTATCTTCACAGGGAGAGAGATGTGGACAGGGAAACTGTACAACCACATTGTTGATTGTGGAGTTTCGCTTTTAAAGCTTTGCGACAGCGAACAAAGCTCAATCCTCCAATACTGTATGCAAATACCAGTGACATGGAGGCAACCCTCACCAAGCTGCACTTGGTCTGTGCAATCCACGGCAAGCGAATTTCTACAAAAAGGCCTAAACACTGGCAGGTGGGGCTCATGACAAGAACTATTTTCCTTTTTTCAAAAGACAGACAACAAATCCCCTTCGGAAATGTAAAATTCCTTCAGATCTTGCTTGTGATGCATTTGGCTTGATTCCCCAAGAACACAGTACAACCTCGATGTCAAAAAAAGTTGTGACGGTGGCAACAAAAGACTTGCAAAGTTGTGGAACGCTCAAAACCTGCCTGCTTGGAACATTCTACAGGTAAACAGGTTAACTGGTAATTGGAAAGGCTCAGTTGTTCAACAAGCAAGGATGGGGTGAGGTTCATCACAAATAGTCTGTTGTTTAAAAAACAACATTTCTCAATGTACAACTGGAAGGAGTTTAGGGATTTTGTCATCATTAATCCATAGTATCATCAAAAGATTCAGAGAATCCAGAGAAATCTCTGTATGCAAGAGGCAAGGCTGAAAACCAACATTGAACCCCTGTGACCTTCAAGCCCTCAGGTGGCACTGCATTAACAACCTGCATGATTGTATAAAGGTCATTACTCAACGAAGTTGGGAACACTGAAAAACCGTTGTACATAAGCATCTGTCACTGTATCTCCCATGCAAAGTGAAAACCAGATATCAACAACGTCCAGAAACGCTGCCCAATTCACTGGGCCTGAGCTCATCTGAGATGGACCACATCTGAGGTTGTTCCATCTTTGATTGTGTTTGAATGATCGGCAAGATTTTCTAGACGTCAGTTGGGTTAAACACATGCCTTTCTCAGTATTTTTGGTACATGTGTGAATAGCCAGAATAGTTGAAATGTTTGAACAATTTCTAATCATCTTAAAGGACTATAATAAATGGAGAAGCATCATTGAGATTATAACCCCAGGCCACCTGATTTAAAGTATTAAACTGCACAGAATAACATGTTCCTGAAGGCTCCTGCGTGTGGCCTAATGGAGAAGGCATCAGCCTCTGGGGCTGTGGGGTCAAGTCCCACCTGGGTCGTACCTTCCAAGACTTACTCTGGGACTCTGTATAGTTCAAGAGCATTTCCTATGCCAAAAAAAAAAATCTTCAGTGAACATACTTCTGTACTAGCAATGATGTCATAGAGTAAAAATACTAAGGGATGGAGTATATGTATGATCACACTGGGAATTGTTAGCTTAGTTATTTCAACCAGTTTGCCAGAGCAGGTTGTGTTTTCGCCTCTGTTTGTTGGTTTGCTTGTTTGTTCCTGACGTAACTCAAAAAGTAGTGAACGGATTTTGATGACATTTGGTGGAAAGGTGAGCCATAGACCAAGGAACAAATGATTAGATTTTGATGCAGATCTGAATATGTGGCTTGGTGAAGGTCTCCACCCTACCGAGTACCCTTCTAGTTTTTTCTTTTTTTTGTATTTGTGTGTGTGTGTGCGCCTCACTTTCCTGTACTTTTGTACTTCAGTTCATTAAAATAAACTTGAGCTTCATATCTCAGAAGATATTTAGGAAACTTGTGTGTGTGTATGTGGAGGGGAAGCAGGAGAGCATTATACAGTAATAAGCTAACAGTAACCCATTTAGATCATTATCATCAGACACACTTCCTGATTGTAATCTCTCCCTCAGAAGCAACACTGAATGAGATGTTTATTTGTGTATGTATTTTTTTAAACTATTTCCCTGTCAGTTCCATTAAAGGAGGTGGAGACTGTAACAATTAGGGCGGGATCTTTCAGCATAAGGGGTGTGGTTATTCACTGAAGGAGGAGCGGGGTCTCAGTGAAGGAGCTGCAGTGTTTTAGGGAAACTAAAAGGGGCGTGGTCATTCAGAGGTAAACGTTTTTCTATGAAGGACGCGTGGCATTTTGGTGAAGGAGGTGTGACCTTTTAGTGAATATTTTTCCATGTAGGAGGCATGACCTTTTGGTGAAAGTAGTTTTTTCCTGAAAGGGGAATGAACACTTAGAGAAGGCGTGGCCTTCCAATGAAAGTGGCCTTTCGATCAAAGTAGTTTTTTGGTCATTGAAGGAGGTGTGACTTTTCAGTGGATGTTTTTTTTTTTTTTTTCAGAAAAAAAAAAAAAAAAGGATGAAGGTGTGGCCTTTCAGTAAAATGAGCTTTTCCTGAAAGGAGTATGAGCTTTCTAACATCGCTGCAGTGACCTGGTTGTGTAGATTCCTCCTCTACAACATCCAAAGGATCCACCCTTTTCTCGCCACCTACTCTACTCAGCTCCTGATCCAAGCATTGATCCTGTCCCTCGTGGACTACTGCAACTCTCTCCTTTCTGGCCTTCCAGGATCTGTCATCAGACCCCTTCAGCTCATCCCAAATGCTGCAGCTCACCTGGTCTACAACTTCCCTCGTTCTTCCCATGTCACCCCTCTGTTTGCCGACCTGCACTGGCTACCTATCGCAGCTCTTATCAAATTTAAGACCTTGGTGCTAGCTTACCAGACTCTCAAGGGGTTAGAGCCAGCATACCTTCAGAGTCTGTTCCGCCTGTACACGCCAGACAGATCCCTACGCCACATGGCGCCTCCTCTTCTCTGCTTCTGCCCAGCCTGCTCAAGACTGCTGTCTGTCCTGGTTCCCCGTTGGTGGAATGACCTTCCCATTGAGGCCAGAACTCCTGACTCCCTGACCACCTTCAAACGCAGACTGAAGACTCACTTCTTCAGGCTGCCTGCTTCCCTGCCCACTGTGTAACTGTGTATCGGTCAAGACCGACCCAGGCTGCGTACTGTCTAGCCTGGGGTTAGCCATTTGGGTTCTCTGTTTAGTTGTGGCTTCTACGATTGGTTTGTTTCCTTGGCTGTTCGCTGAGTGTTGGTACTTCAACAGAATATTACACTTGGTATTATTCTGGCACTTGTTTAGTTGGCACTAGAACTTTCTTGTGCCAAAGTTAAGCACTTCGTGTACCTGACTTTTGCACTCGTTGCACATCGCTCTGGATAAGAGCGTCTGATAAATGGCATGTAATGTAACGTAGTGAAAGTCTTTTTTTCTAATAGATGTGGTCTTTTCTTCATAAAGGAGGCGTGGTCTCAGTGAAGGAGACATTTTATTTATGAAACGAATTTTTTGAAATATGGATGTGGTCTCAGTGAACTACGCATGGTCTCTGGCATGCTTTATAATCATACTGAAAAGTTTGAAATTAATCATATCTTCTTATTTATGTTACATGTCACCAAATATTTATACGGAATGTCTTTTTGCCACGCCCTTTATGTTATGATATTTAGAAACCACCCTCAGTAATAATATCATATCCACTTTACTATTATATCCATTTGTTAGCTGTGTGAAGTGTCACTGAGTCACTGGTCAGGGATCGACATACACACTAACACACTTCTCATTAATCAGGCTGCCTTAGCATCTCTCTTCACACACACACACACACACATTTTGGTTTCCAATGCAAACTTTCTCTGCTAATTTTCGATATTCTTCAGCCGAGTGACAAAGTGCCAGGAAACACAGTGAGGGATGAGCTCATGTCTGGCTTGTACGAGTGTGTGTGTGTGCAAAAATTAAATTATGGGCTATGTCCCAAATATTACTGTATTTAATAGTGTACACCGTTAATACTACGTTTATTTTGCACATGATAAAACCCTTGGACTGACATTTTTGCGAAAAAAAGAAATTAGACACGGCGCTGACCCGATACCCAGGATCAGATCAGACTGATACCAGTTTGTTTGTACTGGATTTGGTATCGGAGAAAAAATTGATCTTGGAACAAATGGAAAAGATCAGAATTTGCTTTTGGAAAATATACATTTTAATTGGAAATGTTTGCTTCCAGTATAAAGAAACTTAAGTGTATTTTTGTTAGGACTGATTTGTAAATAGTGTTTTTAGCTTTGTATTGGAGATGTAAGTGCTTTAATTATCAAATATTTTTTAATCTTTAAAGTTTTTAAAGCTTTTTAAAGAATATAATATGGGTTGAGTATCGTTATCTGTCTTGGTTGATACTCGAGGTTTCAGTTTCAGTATTAGTATTGGTATCAGAAAACACA
Source organism: Cathorops melanopus (assembly GCA_027576115.1). Classification (NCBI taxonomy): domain Eukaryota; kingdom Metazoa; phylum Chordata; class Actinopteri; order Siluriformes; family Ariidae; genus Cathorops; species Cathorops melanopus. The sequence continues at coordinate 67,655,976 of JAODLJ010000024.1, forward strand.
AAAGTGGTATTGTTCCATCTCGAGACGGGTTCAGGTTCTGATACAGGTACCGAAACCTGGAGTATCAGCCGATACAGATACGCATCCCATAATTTAACTCCTTCACACAGAAATCATTACATTGTAAATATGATAAATGTAAGAAAGTGTCATGGTGGCACCGGACTAGGACTCTGATCAGCCACTGCACATCACATGATCACTTACGACACTTATGTCACATGACTGTTTCTACCTGATTGACATGTATGTTAATGAGCACTAGTAGTTAAGTCATGTCTTGTGCAGCATTCGGTGTCTAACTTTTGTCTTCATTGTGGGTTGTATCCTTTACCCTATCACTTGTACCATGTACCCTGTGACCTGTACCCTTTACACTGTAACCTGTACCCTTTACTCTGTACCCTTTACTTTGTACCCTGCACCATTTACCCCGTACCCTTTACCCCGTACCCTTTACCCTGTACCCTTTACTCCATACCCTTTACCCTGTACCTTTTACCCTGTACCCTTTACCATGTACCCTTTACCCTGTACCCCTTACCCTGTCCCCTGTACCCTTTACCCTACATGTTTTTGCATTGAGCTCATAGTTAATTTTTAAGTTTCTGAGCTCTATAATGTCTGTATTGTTTGAGGTGTTTTTGTATCAAAAGAAACTTAATCTATGACAGAAATCAACTATAAATATTATAAAATGAATCCTAACAAAAGAACAACTTGTCAAATCTCTTTAAATGTCAACATTTCCAGTACCATTAACATTTCCAGTAACATTTCCATTTCCAGTAACATTTCCATTACTAAATTTTCTAAATCCAATTCCAATTTTTGTTGATTGTTAGAAGCTCTGATATCTGATGTTTCCTCTGATATAACGCATGGCCCAACATTTTGTCCTGCTACTGGGTATCAGACCTTTGTCATGTCAAGTTCAGGTGTGATAGTTTCTTAACCTGTGATAAAAGATTCGAACCCTGATTATTATATGAAAAATGACCTGGAATTAAACAGCATTCTTGTGGTCTGTGTGCAGTTCCTGTGCCTGAAAAACATCAGAACATTCCTGGCGGCGTGCTGCGAAGTGTTCAGCATGAAGAAGAGTGAGCTATTCGAGGCTTTCGACCTGTTCGACGTACGTGACTTCGGCAAGGTAGGCCATGTTTGACTTTCTCTGAAGAGTCTGAGACGGAGAATTGAAATCGCAACCCAGACGCTGATGTGTCTGGGAAATGTTCTTTAGATTTTATATCAATACAGCAGCAGAATTGATTTTGTTATAACAGAAAGATCATCTGTCCTTCACAGTGTTGATTCATTTTCTAGAACAGGAGCTCTGAGAACAGCAGGGCAGCTGCAAATCACAGGCTTATATTAATGTCAGCGTGGTCACGCTATGGTGTCTATAGTAACAGCTCATTCAGGGGGACGTGTCCAAGGTTTCTTGGTAACATGACAAACTGTAGGTCTTTAATAGAGGGAACAGCTGTTTATAGCCGCTGTAATGTAAGTGAAAACAGGAACTAACTCCTTTCACAGATGTTCCACAACATAAATGTAACTGTAAATGAATAAAAAAAAAGTATGAGGTGTCATTCTATCATAAAAATATAATCGTTGGCGGAATAAGACTTGGGGACATCCTGTTATGGAAAAACAATCAACTTCACAGTGGTCATAGTAACTCTGATTTAATGAGCTGACCATCATGTCTATTATAGAAACATGATCTGTAACGAAAACGTTTTGAGCAGATATGTTTCAAAAATACATTTATTAGCATTTAAATAGTAAAAGGTTAAATAAAGCAGCAGCGGTGTGAGTTTAAGATGGCAGATGCTGTGCTGCGTCATCGCTCTCTGAAATAACGAGCTGTTAAAGCCCATTAAAAACACGACCGCTTTGCAGAACTCGCTTCATTTAATGAGTGGAAACTCCCGCGCCGCTCTGGCCTCATTTCATACAGTCAAGGCTGACTAAGTTCATCTCTGTCACCCCACACACACACACACACACACACACACAGATTGCAAAGTGAGCAGTATTTCTTCCTGACTGAGCAAAATTCACTCATCTGTAGACAGCTGTGTTGCTAATCCCTCATAAAATCTATGACAGTATTTACCATGTATAATGATATATGTAAGGCAGATAAAGTCTGTCTCAGCGTCTTCTAATTTTGGACGTGTGAGGAGACAAGAATCCAACAAAAAGGTGTCCGTGGCATGAGACGTCCTTAAAAATCTTAAAAATAGGCACGAAACAGTGTCTTGGCTCACGCCGTCTCTCACTCCTATTGGATGCTTCCCTTCTCAAATGATTAAATGTAAGGCTGATCTGAAGGTCATGGGTTAACAAGCAGCCACTACTGGGCTCTTGAGGAGTACTGTGTCATGTACCACCTTGTAACGTAATACCAGCTTGCCTGGCTCTGCCCACAGAGGAAACATCATTTTAGGGTGTACTCATGCTGAGTGTGAAAGGATGCACCATTCCCAACTAGTGTGATCGCCACATGCCACGCTCTGGCATGGTTCAGTTGGACTCGGGTCCGGTACACATCAGTGTGATCACTAACTCAAACGCTATGGTGTTTTTGACACTTTTCAATGCGTTTGTGAATCTTCGTCTTCTTTTGGCTACTCCCATATGTTCAGGGTCACCACGGTGGATCTGTTCCGCATGTTTGATTTGGCATAGGTTTTACACCGGACGCCCTTCCTGACACAACCCTCCCTAGTCTATCCAGCACTGGCTTGTACAAGCCCAGTATCTGGGTATTTTACCGAACCTGCATGTCTTTGGACTGTCTGTGAAACCAGAGCACCCAGAGGAAACCCATACAGACATGGAGAGAACATGCAAACACTATACAGAAAAGCCCTTGTTGGCCGTGACGTTCAAACCTGGAACCTTCTTGCTGTGAGGCAACCGTGCTAACCACTACACCACCATGCCGCCCACAATTTATTTGAAAATATTTGGGTCCGGTTCTCACCTTAATAATGGATGTGAATTGTAGTTGTCAAGTAAGGCTGCAAACTCCTGCTTCGACCCCAGCTGCCTCCGTCAAAATCTTCTTTGGCGTGATGCAGGAGTTACTGAAAATCACTGCCTTGCATAATTGATCAATCTGTACGGCAGGCGAGAGGGCCTCCCAAAATGCCTCCGAATAAACCACAATGTAAAAACTGTCTCCAACAAGATCGCTTTTCTTCAACGCAAAAAGTTGCATCGTGATGATGTAAGCATACTCAGGCAGGGAGCAGTTTGAGCGCTGACCAGTGGGGGGGAGGGGAGGGGAGGGGAGGGCAGTCATACTCGAGTGTGAGTACGTCCTAAAATATATGACCTCATCCAGCTTTGCCTTATCGCCTTTCTATAAGTCAGAAACCTGAGTGTGGATTGTGTTGAGTTTGGACTGGCTTTACAGGTTTAGGAGACCGAACACGGGGTGCCAAAACTTTTTCCACGGATAAGAGAAGCTGTTTCAGATGAGATATTTCTCCCTAACTTTATTGTTTCACACCTTCATAAGTGTGTATCCTGTGATCACAGTTTAGCCGGTTCATCGTGGTCTTGGTGGAGCCGGAGTCTGTCCCAGGAACATTGGGTGGGAGGTCGGAATTCACCCTGGATGGGATTGGATGGGATGGGTTTCCATCACAGGATACCACACACTCATTCACACCTATGGAGTCACCAATTAACTTACTAGCATGCTTTGGGAAGTGGGAGGAAACCGGAGAACCTGGAATAAACCCAAACAGACTTGGGAACATGTGAAACTCCATACAGACAGGAGACTGACTCCAGGATCGAACCGGAGACGCGGTGATTATCACAGTATGTCAGTTTAAAGGAGAAGTTTACTGTCTGTGAGGTGAACTGCAATAGTAATAACAACTCACCTGCACCTCCAGGTAAAAATGACAAATTTTTTTATAACGTCTTAAACGTTATGAAAAAAAATTATCATTCAGAATTGGGTTAGACTTGTCCAGGGTGTACCCCGCCTTTCGCCCATAGTCAGCTGGGATAGGCTCCAGCTTGCCTGCAACCCTGTAAGACAGGATAA
>JAODLJ010000024.1:67711003-67722282 GCA_027576115.1 Cathorops melanopus
TCTGTCTCTCTCTCTCTCTCTGTCTCTCTCTCTCTCTCTCTCTCTCTCTCTCTCTGTCTGTCTGTCTGGCTCTCTCTCTCTGTCTGTCTCTCCCTCTCTGTCTGTCTGTCTCTCTCTCTCTTTCTGTCTGTCTCTCTCTCTGTCTGTCTCTCTCTCTCTCTCTCTCTCACTCTGTCTGCCTCTCTCTCTCTGTGTCAATCTCTCTCTCTCACTCTGTCTGTATCGCTCTCTGTCTGTCTCTGTCTCCCTCTCTCTCTCTCTCTCACACACACACACACACACCCCTCTGTCTGTCTCTGTCTCTCTCTGTTTGTCTTTCTCCCTCTCTCTCTCTCTCTCTCTGTCTGTCTGTCTCTCTCTGTCTCCCTCTCTCTCTTTCTCTCTCTCTCTCACACACACACCTCTGTCTGTCTCTCTCTCTCTGTCTGTCTGTCTCTGTCTCCCTCTCTCTCTCACACACACACCCCTCTGTCTGTATCTGTCTCTCTCTGTTTGTCTTTCTCTCTCTCTCTCTCTCTCTCTCTCTCTGTCTGTCTCTCTCTGTCTGTCAGTCTCTGTGTGTGTGTGTGTCTTCCTCTCTGTCTGTTCCTCATATCTGTCTCTCTTTCTCTCTCTCTGTTTGTAAGTGAACTCACATATCTCCAGTCAGAAATCCCAGGGTGCTCTGCTCTGCTCTGCTCTGCTGTCCCTCCGATCAGCGGGGGACAGTGTTCAGTCCCAGCGTTCCTGCTTCCTCTCTCGCTTTTTCTCTCTTTAGGCAGGAAAATGAAAAATAAGATGTGTGTGCAGTTTGGGTGGCAATCTATACAGCAGGCCAAAGGGAACCCATTTATCAGCCAGTGGAGGAACACACACACACACACACACACACACACACACACACACATCCCTGTTTATCCCTCGGCGTGGCCTCGATGCCTTGTTTACTCCACCCAGGAGCAAGAAGGCAATCTCACACTCCTCAAAGAGTCTTATTTCTCATTTCCATTCCAAATCGCTGACACTGAGATATTGTTTCCACTCCTGGAGTGTGTGTGTGTGTGTGTGTGTGTGTGTGTGTGTGTGTGTGTTTATGTTTCTCTATAAATGTGAAAAATGGTAGAGTATGTTTATGGAAATTATATCATTGTGTGTCTTCATCAACTCCTGCGACAAGATGATGTCATTTAAATCACCACCAGCTGGACGTGAGCTCCATCCCAAACCGCTGTACTGCTCCTGTGCAGACTCCGCCTCTTTTATCAGTCTTTTAGTAATGATATATGTCAATAGTTTTGTTGTGATTTGTGATTTATTATGTGTTCTATGATGGTGTATTAGTGCCACTGTAGGTAAAAAAAAAAAAAGAAAAGAAATACAGAGCTGAAGGACGGGTTTTATTCCGAGGGAAAAAAGCTCAGAATTTCCAAGATTAAAAAAAATCACAAATTTCTGAGAGAAAAAACTTGGAAATGTATTTTTTTTTTCCTCATGGAATCACCCCACCACAGACACCCCGACTGAGCCGAGAGTTACAGGAAATGCACTCTTTCCTCCTCGGTCACAATATAAATTAATAAAGCACGAGAGATTTTCAGCTACATTTCCCAGAATGCACTGCAGACAGGAAGCATGGAACTGTTGTCTCGCAGGGTTGTTTTTTCTCACAAATTCTTTTACATTTTTAATGTCAGAATTTGCTGTTTCTTGCAAATTTATGAGATTACATTTTCAGAGAATATCCAATTTTTTCTCATGAATTTAAGCTAGTCATTTAATAGACACTCTTATCCAAAGCAACATGCAGCACACCCAGAGCAGCCTGGGGGTTTAGCGCCTTGCTCAAGGGCACGTCAGCCATTCCTGCTGGTCTAGGGAACTGAACTAGCAACCTTTTGGTCCTAAAAACTGCTTCTCTACCCATTAGGCCAGGGCTTCCCATGACGTTGAGTGCTGATCTCTTCCCTCTGAAATCTTTCCATGACTTTAATCTGAGATTTGTCGTTTAATCTCGGAATATTAACCCCTCCCTCAGCTCTGTATTTTATTTTATTTTTTTTTACCTGCAGTGGCCCTAATACACCGTCGCAGTGTCCAATTTGTAAACAGAAGTTTCTACACTGTGCTGTATTTTGACCCAAATCCTAAAGAATTGAACCGGACCAAACCTAAATCTAAACTGAGTCCATTTTAAATTGATTAATGCCTTTACAGCTTCCATTACGATCCTCACGTCCTGTTTCTGATCAGGATAAAATTGTTACTGAAGAAGTGTTAGCTTTGGTATTTTTGTTCATGTACCACTAAACCATTAAAAAAGCAGTACACCATTACACTGATTAAGGAAGATGAGGTCACACAATCAGATTTTTCCATTAAACACCATCAGAAACCACAGCAGAGAGAAATTCCACCAGGGTTCTAGTAAATAGCAGAATACCAGTACATAGGATCGAATTAAATAATCCATGAGGAAGCATTAAGAACAACATACAGCCCTTTACAACACTTTACAGCCCTTTACAATACTTTGCAACCCAGTACAACCATTTATAGCCGTTTACAACAGTATACAACCCTTTACAATACTTTGCAACCCTTTACAATACTTTACGACTCATTATAACCCTTTACAACCCTTCATCACCCTTTACAATCCTTCATCACCCTTTACAATCCTTTACATCCCTTTATAACCATTTACAACCCTTTACAATACTTTACAACACTTTATAACTCTTTACAACCCTTTATCACCCTTTACAATCCTTTACAAATCTTTATAACCATTTACAACCCTTTATAACCATCTGCAACCCTTTACAATACTTTGCAACCCTTTACAATACTTTCCAACACTTTATGACCATTTACAACCCTTTATAACCATTTACAACCCTTTACAATACTTTCCGACTCTTTATGACCCTTTACAACCCTATACAATACTTTACAACCCTTTATCACCCTTTACAGTACTTTACAACCCTTTACAATACTTTACAACCCTTTACAATAGTTTACAACCCTTTATAACCCTTTACAACCCTGTACAATACTTTGCAACCCTTCATAATCCTTTCCAACCCTTTATAACCATTTACAACCCTTTACAATACTTTGCAACCTTTTACAATACTTTACAAACATTTCTAACCCTTTACAACCCTTTATCACCCTTTACAATACTTTACAACTCTTTATAACCCTCTACAACCCTTTATAATACTTTGCAACCCAGTACAGCACTTTATAACTCTTTACAACCCAGAGCAACCCTTTATAACCATTTGCAGCACTTAATAACATTTTACAGCTCTTTATAATCCTTTACAAACCTTTAGAACTGTTTATAGCCCTTTACAACCCTTTATAACCCTCACACGTCACTTTCCAGCTGATTTTAGGAGTAAATGAGACCAGTATTGTCATTTAACAATTTAAAATGATTTGCTCTTTGCTATATTTGCCACATCTTTACAAACTTTCTACACAAAATATCCCTGATTGTACAAAATAATATTACATTAAAAAAAGTTTGTATTTTTGTATTTAAACCTATTTTCTGTTGATTTTAAACAGTTAGAGATGGTTTAAATCAACTGCGTTAAAGAACAGTCTGAATCTGCATCAAATATAGTTATACTCAAAAAGTATATATTGAATATTGGTATTTTCCATATTTTTGTTCATTATCAACATTAAATATGTTAAACCTGAATATTAGCAGTGTTTGTTTATACTCCCATTTTAGTTTTTTAAAAATATATATTCAGGCGTAACGTGTTTGCGATCTGACAAACAGTCGGTCCATTTTTAATTAACATGATAAATATGAGCATTTAGAAAGAAGTCAAAGTCCACATAATATTTTAAGTGTATAGAAGAAGCCCTTCCTTTATGGAAATTAAATGTGCATGGGGTCCCGGGGTAATTTCCTCTTTCACAGGATTTTGAGTTCCTGTGATTTTATTTCCATCTATTTTTTTTCCTCTGAGACCAAACTCAGACCAAACTCATCGTTTTAATCCAGATACATGACTGTGATTGTTGATGTAGTTGATGCCTTGCATTGGAAAATATAACATGCTTGACTGCTGCTTTCTTGCCGTATTCAGTCTCGGAGCAGGTGTATCAGTGCCTCTTCCCAGATAAAAATATCTCCTGAGTCACAAAATAAATAAATAAAAATAAAAAATAAAAAAAGGATGCTTCTTATATACCTTGTGATTAATAGACATGTAATGATTCATCAAATTTATGATTTGATTTTTCCATTATATTTTAAAAAAAAATCAACAAAGGAAATTTTATTCTTTATCTACTTAAATATTCCTTTTTAAAATAAAAAAATAATCATTTTGTTTCAACAGTAATTATTTACAAACATTTGTTGGGTTGGAGGTTGGAGTGAAATATAATCACCTATTAACTAAAATATTCCTTTTATTAAAAATGAAAAAGTTAATAACAAATAGGTCTTTTCTTCTTAAACGTTTATAAACATTTGTACTTCCTCTATTTGCTTCTCTTTTCTTTATTCTTCAGCAGTCTGTAAAAAGAGAGAGACAGTTTCTGGTTAAATCTATTTGTACACAATCACACAGCAGCGCTTTCACATTTTAGATCTGTTTTTGGGTGTTCTCGTGACATTAGAGCTGTGGCTCTTCCTCCTACAATGAAGTCACATGTATTCCCACGGATTTAGATTACTAGCGCCCTCTGCTGCCTAAATAATGCAATGAGAGCTCAGGAAAACTAAGCGATTACGCAGCCTGATAATAATCACGATACATGTTTTATTTCGATATTTGTATCACGATTGTTGCTGGGACTCTTCTCTGCGCCAGCGCCTCTATGACCGTGTTGTGAACGGAGTGGAATCACGTGACCATGATTCACTGCTCATTTTACTGCTGCCCGGATGCAAGGAGACATGTAAAGTATTTATTACAGATGATTTATTACAAATGTCTCCCTGATAAATTAATCCGACCCAAACAGGGCTTATGTTTTAAAACAACGAGTGCATAACGGGTTTAATCTTCCATTACAGAACACATTAAACCCCATTAGGAGGAACTTCCATCTCAAACAGGTCTCTCAGGATTTCTGTCTCAGTTCTGTAGGGTTGAATTATGGGATTGATACTTCACTCTGTGATCGTTGTTGTGTTTTAAACTTTCACAGCCTGACACTGTGCTTTGCTCCTCATTATTCGTTCAACTACGATGAAGTGATTTAATGAAATGATTTGCTGATTAGCTTTCTTTTCTTCTCGACTTTTTTACAGGAATTAGTGAAACACACCAACGATGCTGTGGAGAAGAGCAACCTGCGCAGCGCACTCGATGCCATGAAGGTGAGACTGTTTAACGCGTGCTCCGCCCATCCATCAGCCGCCCTGAAACCCGAGGATACAATCCGGAAGTTTCTGTGCTTTCCTGTACATGAGTGGAGCTGGTGGTAGTTTAGCACGGTGTTTATTCCTGTTAATGTGTTCAGTTTCACACTAAAACCCGAGCTGTCAGGCTTAAAGCCCATCGGAGTGGTGAATCTTTTAGAAACAAGTCGCTGTGTAGCTAAACACAGGCTGACAAAGTGGCTAGAATGATGTCATAGACTAATTTGCATATTCATTGCTGTGTTGCTATCATTTGCATGCCAAAGTGTTCGACATGAAGAAGGTTTTCTGAGGTTTCTATCAAGAACACAAATACGTAAATGAAGGCGTGGTACTGAGGAGCAGCGGGACGCATCAGTGATTGTTGTGAAAAACAGTGATCATTGATGGGTGATTGGAAAAAGTAGTGATTAGTGATTTATCATTGCAAAAATGGTGATCAGTGATTCCCGGGGAAAGCGTGATTAGTGATTGATTATTGAGAAAATAGCGATCGGTGGTGGTTGTTGTGAAACATCGTGATTAGTGATTGATCATTGCGAAAATATGTGGTCAGTGATTGGTGTGAGAAAAGTTATTAGTGATTGATCATTTCATAAAATAGTGACCAGTGATTTTGTTACAAAAATAGTGATCAGTGATTTTGGGGGAAATAATGATCAGTGATTTGTCATTGCAAAAATAGTGATTAGTGATTGTTAGGAACATAGTGATTAGTGATTGTTGGGTAAAATAGTGATCAGTTATTGGTTATTTGAGAAAATAATAATTAGTGGTTGGTTATTGGGAATATAGTGATTAGTGAGTGTTGTTAAAATGGTGATTAGTGATTGATCCTTGTGAAACATAGTAATCAGTTATTGTTGGGGAAATAGTGATTAGTTGTAGTTTAGGAAAACAATGATAGTTTATTCGTGGGAAATAGTAATTAGTGATTGCTGGGAAAACAGTGATTCGTGATTGTTGGGAAATAGTGATTATTGATTGATAGTTTAGAAAATAGTGATGAATGATTGGGAAAATTGTAATGAGTGATTGTTAGGAAAACACTGATGAGGGATTGTTGAGAAAATAGTGATTAGTGATTGGTAATTTAACAAAATTGTGATTAGCGATTGTTGAGAAAATAGTGATAAGTGATTGCTAGTTTAAAACAGTGATTGGTGATTATCGGAAACGTGATTAGTGACTGTTAGTTTATACATAGTGATGAGTTGTTGTTGGGGAATAGTAATGAGTGATTGTTGGGAAATAGTTATTAGTGATTGTCAGTTTAGCAAAATGGTGATTAGTGATTGTTGGGAAAATAGTGATCAGTGATCAATAGTCTATAAAACGTGATTCGTGATTCTTGAGGAAATAGTGATTAGTGATTGTTAGTTTAGAAAAATGTGATGAGCTTATGTTGGGGAAATAGTGATTAGTGACTGGTAATACAGTGACATTGTGATTAGTGGTTATTTGATAAATAGTGATGAGTAATTGTTAGTTTAGAAAATAGTGATTAGTGTTTGTTGGGAACATAGTTAGCAGTTATAGATAGTTTTGAATAATAGTGCTGAGTGATTAGTCTTTAGGGGGGTGGCATGGTGGTGTAGTGGTTAGCACTGTTGCCTCACAGCAAGAAGGTTCTGGGCTTGAGCCCAGTGGCTGATGGGGGCCTTTCTGGTTTCCCCCACAGTCCAAAGACATGCAGGTTAGGCTAATTGGTGACTCTAAGTTGACCGTAGGTGTGATTGTGAGTGTGAATGGTTGTGTGTCTCTATGTGTGTCGGTGCTGCGATGACCTGGCGACTTGTCCAGGGTGTACCCGCCTCTCGCCCATTGTCAGCTGGGATAGGCTCCAGCTTGCCTGCGACCCTGTACAGGATAAGCGACTACAGAGAATGGATGGATGGGTGGATTAGTCTTTGGGATGAATGGTGATTAGTGATTGGCTGTTGGCTGAGTACGCTGTTGGTACGTCGAGTGAACCTGCTCTAAGCAGCTGGGATGTTAGCTGGAGAGCTGTATCGCGTGCAGGACAGTCGCTGAATAAAACAGTCACAATAGTTGTCACTAGATGATGTTTTATTGATTTATTTTTTAAATAAAGTTGCTTAGGGGAAACAAAAATCCACCAAATCCAGTCACAGAGTCAGTAAGTTGGTAACGCTGAGACTCAGTGTGTCCTGGTTCAGAGCCTTGTGTTCCATACTTCATTTCCGGATGCTTCTAGCACATGATTGAGATTTTAAGAGTGCGCTACATGCCACTGAGCTACTCAGAGTGAGCGCATTTGTGGCACTAAAACGATGTAAAGTGTGTGATTTCAGTCTGAGTGACTCTGCTCCTCAGACCCTCTCGACTCTGATGATTAGGACGAGTGTGTGATGTGTAATGGAGGTGAATTACGGAGAGTGTGAGGGTCTGTAAGTGTGCTGTTAGCACCGAGAGGGGCCTAATGATTTCATTAGCCTAAATTAACCACTTAGCATTGATTGCTAACGTGGTTAACCTCCTTGAGTGCTGCTGCGTTGATTAACGCAGAGAGAGAGAGAGAGAGGGAGGAGGGAATGGAATTAGTAAAAAAAAACTTTTTCTCCAAGAAGTAAGTCTTTAAGGATGATAAAAGCATCAGGAAGTGAAGTTTAAATGTATGAGGAAGTGTGTGTGTGTGTGTGTGTGTTTCAGGATTTGGCGCAGTATGTGAATGAGGTGAAGAGAGACAATGAGACGTTGAGAGAAATCGACCAGTATCAGAAATCCATCGAGAACCTTGTGAGGCTAATCACACACACACACACACACACAGTAACACCCATTTAGTGTATAATGCGTCATTTAATCAGGGCCGTTTAGTAACACAGTGCCCTCTACTGGTATTTATTCACTAAATACACACACGCACTCACACACACACACACACACACACACAGTGATAAACAGATTCAGGTCAACATACCATTACACACCTTTGTGATTAATGGATATTAAAGTACATGTTTTGTGGGCGTGGCTTACCGCTAACATGCCTCTGACTGTAATCAATGAATATTAAGATTATTAAAAACATTAAAAAATAGTGACCCAGAACAACACATTGACCTAATCTACAGCAGTGTGACAGTCCGACATGTGCTCTGTGTGTGTGTGTGTTATTTCAGGTTTTGTGATTTTCACTAATTAAAGCCAAACCACACTGTAAGCTCAGACACTTAAAAATGTTCAAAATGCCTGATTTCCAAACGTATGTTTTCAAAGTTCATGTTAAAGCGTGTTTTGTTTGAAACATGTAAAAGCTGTGATTTTCCTTGAATTTTCCAGCTGACCCAGCGCCGATATTTTGAATGGTTATGCTGACGCTCTCTATGCAATGTTGAGCTAACGTTGGTAAAAGAACATGTTTTATAACGACACTGCCAACGTTGGGAGAATTAAAGGAGGTCCAACTGCTGTAAACCGTCGTTAATACAAAAAAATTAATCAACACCTTTTGACCAATCAGATTGAGACTCCAGCAGCGGTGTAGATTAAAGTCATGATATTGATTGGCTCAGAGATCTGTGATGGAAAATCACATTTTACTGACAGAAACATTCTCATAACATCATTACAGCAAAACTGTGGTAAAAATCTGTCAGTACACAGTACCGGCTGTGGGTGTGTGTAATTGTGTGTCAGTGTGAGGATGCTGTGTGTGTAATTGTATGTCAGTGTGAGGATGCTGAGTGAGTAAGTGTGTTAGTGTGAGGACGCAAAATGTGTGTTGTGTGTCAGTGTGATGACACTGAGTATGTGTTGTGCTTGTTACAGAATCAGCCCCTGTTAAATTACGGGAGGCCGAAGGTTGACGGTGAGGTTCGAGTCTTAACTGTGGACAAACGAGCCAAACAGGACAGGTGCGATAACACACTCAGACACACACTGCCCCTCAGGCACATGCTGACCTTCAGGCACACACTGACCCTCAGGCACACGCTGCACCTCAGGCCCCTCAGGCACACGCTGACCCTCAGGCACACGCTGCACCTCAGGCCCCTCAGGCACACGCTGACCCTCAGGCACACGCTGCACCTCAGGCACACGCTGACCCTCAGGCACACGCTGCACCTCAGGCACACGCTGCACCTCAGGCACACGCTGACCCTCAGGCACATGCTGCACCTCAGGCACATGCTGCACCTCAGGCACACGCTGACCCTCAGGCATACACTGCACCTCAGGCCCCTCAGGCACACGCTGACCCTCAGGCACACGCTGCACCTCAGGCCCCTCTGGCACACGCTGACACTCAGGCATACGCTGCACCTCAGACACACGCTGACCCTCAGGCACACGCTGCCCCTCAGACACACGCTGCCCGTCCTTTTTCTCTTTTCTTCATCTCTCTCTCTCTCTCTCTCTCTGTCTCCCTGCAGGCACATCTTCCTGTTTGATGCAGCCGTGATTGTGTGTAAAAGGCGAGGAGACGTGTATGAGATGAAGGAGGTGATTGACCTCCACAACTTCAAAATCACCAACAACCCAACTTCAGACAAGGAGAACCGCAAGGTGAATGAGAGAGAGAGAGAGAGAGAAAGAGAGAGAGAGAGAGTGGGAATGAGAGATAAAGGTTCTCATGAAGAACATCAACACACTTTCAGTACACGAGACACAGTTGACACAGTCATTGAGTCTCGTAACAATATAATAATTCCATAATCAATTAAAAATCCCATTCAACACAAACAAGGAGGGCGGAGTTTGGTGTAAAGGGCGTTGGTGGGTGGAGCCTCCAAGTCACCTGGGAGCATAAAAATTACATTTATCTTCAGTGCCCTGGTTTATAGTAGAGCTCATCAAGACAAATCCGTGACTGTTTAAATGTTCAAAGTCAATCGAGGTGTAATGGTTTATTTTCATTTATAATTACCATAAAAATTGGTCAAACTTCATAGAAGGCTGAAATGGAAAATTACAATCGAAGCTAACGGTGTATAATTTTGTGTACAGAAAGGTGTTGGTTCAAAACCACTGCAGCTGCCTTCATGAAAAATTGGCAAACCTGGCTTTTTTTTTTTTACCTGCATCCAGTGGTGTAATCATTACACCGCAATTTCAAATGTTTGATTGCTTAATTAACATAATTTATGCAATTATTTATCATTTTGAGGCACAGAATGCTTATAAAATATCAACATACACCAGAAATAGGACAATTAGTAAAGAACACTGTTAAACCTTTCATCACTATCTGAAATGTATTCATTATTTCATTCCAAGGATCCTGTTACTGTTACCATGGCAACTGGACACGCCCACTCAGCCACACCCCAAACGCATGGCTGAATACAAAATCTTATCATTACCTCGTTGTGTAATATATCAAATTAAAGGTCATTTCGTCCTGATTCTGGACATGTTAAAACATCAAAACAAAGTTTTTGTCTTAGAAATGTTGTTGCGATGGAATTTTGGAAATTTATTCAATGTAACCATGGTAACCAGGTCATCCAATGCACTGTGGAGATTTTCCCTGAACCCCAACTTTTAGTCTATCAAATGAAAGGTTATTTTATCAAGATAAAGACAGTGCCAAGAAGAGAATGGTTCGAGTAACATGGCGATACTAGTTAGCATGGATTTTTTCAGGAAAGCTAACATCGAAGGGTTGTTTACGTGGGTAAAGTATACCTGGCTGAAGCTGAAGATGAGCTGGTTGGAAAAGGTCAAAATATTTTTTACCATGCTACCAGTGTGCAGTTTGAGAGAACGTTTCAACCCCAAGCATTGCTTTCCTACATGCTCTGACGCAATAAATACGTTTGCTAGCTTTACTGACGATACGGGCAAAAACAATACAGGATTCATTGGGCAGCGACTTGATCCCGAGGTCCTTTACCCAGCCACATACAAAAAAGTTGTAAGCCTCCAT
>JAODLJ010000024.1:67743544-67754249 GCA_027576115.1 Cathorops melanopus
ACGGCGAGAACCTGCAAACTCCACACAGAAAGGCCCTCACCAGCCGCTGGGCTCGAACCCAGGACCTTCTTGCTATGAGGCGACAGCGCTAACCACTACACCACCGTGCCGTCCATCACATGATAAAACCTCCCTTCCTCCAAGCCATGATTTTACAATTAACCCTATCCATCAAGCCATTTTTTTTTTTTTAAAGAAGAGCATGACATGAATTTTGAGTGTGCTATAAAGGTTAGACACACCAATGCCTTCAGGGATCTCTCAGCTCACAACCACAGAATTCTGCCATCATCCTGTGGGTCATCCTGGTCTTGGTTATATCAAGTGACAGGCTTAAAAGGTTTCAGAAAGGAGAGACGTGCAGACAAATAGATGGAGACAGAGAAAGAAGAGAGCGATGAACTTGCAAATTATAGCAGCAACAACACAGTCTACAAAACCAACGAGTGGCACAGGCACTTTGGGTGCAATCTAATATTGTTTCAGCGAGCTCCTATTCCACTTTCCATCGCAGGAATCATTTATTCAGCTTCACAGTTTAAGTGCAAATGCTCAGCGTGCCAGACAGGAGCTTCCTGGTTGGTGCCATTGATGGAGGAAGTGAATTCTGTAAACATCGCTGTATTGTTTAGACACACTGGGCTGGATTTTCTGCTCATAAATGAAAAGATTTCTTGAACTGCATCATAGCAATGCATCCATGAACTTGATTAGGTACTGTCGGTCTAATCTTATCTACCAAGGTAAGTGCAGGGATGAAACTTGGAGGCTGCGCAGTCGCCAGTGGAGACTAAAAACTGACCAGGGCCAATAAAAGTTGAGGTTTGGCCGCCTGGCTATGATTTTGAGAAGTACGAAAAAGAAATTACAACAAAAATTAAATAAAATGTTCCTTTCTTGGAGTACCTTTCTTTCCTTTCATGAATTCTTGTAAAAGTTTAGTTCTAAAGTGCAAAATTCATGAGTTTTCAGATCGCGCCACGATATCCACTGCCGTGTCTGAAATCACTCACTGCTCACTATACACTGGGCTAGATCATGAGTTCGCCATTTTGTAGTCCTGTCCAAATGTATAGTGAGAATTATTACACTATATAGTGGACTCATAGTATCCCACAATGCCTTGTGAAAAGTAGTGTACAACCGATGGTCACTAACCCAGCAATATATACCATCATGCATTGCGGTCGCGCTGAAAGCTGTAAAAGTTGTTTCACAAGGACCGTTAAGTATTTTAGACTGAGTACAGCAGTAGTTTGCTTTTCCTTATGACGACGGGCACGAGACAAATTTCTAAGTTGTGGAGCGAAAACGCCAATAATATTGTAGTGTGTTGGGGGTTTACTAATAATGTAATGTAGTGTTTGTATATGGAGTAAATTATAAATTGGACTGAGATTTTTTTTTCTTTATTTTCTGTAACATGCCATAATAATTTGGCATAAGATATTTATATCCATGTTAATTTTTGTACTAATTTGGTGCAAGAGTGTCACACCTGTGCACCTTGGTGCATGCATCAGATAGACTCTTGGGCGCGCTGTAAACGACTCACGCCTGCAAAGGATTAAGGCGCAATCAGCGCGCCTATATAAAAACTGAAAACGCACTTACTTTGAGAAGTATTGAGTTGCGTTGCTGACATTATTGAACCTTATTTCCTTGTTTGGTTTCCTGATCTCTGATTTCCTGTTACTCATCTTTGATAGTCTGTTTGTGTCTCGCTCGATCTATTGCCTGTTTCACAGTTTTACAATTTTGCCGGCTGTTCTGGATTGTTTATCTGTCTTCACTTGTATTAAACACCACACCTTCTGCACTTACATCCATCTCCTAGCAATCTCTGACAGAATACTTCACACACTCTGATAAAGAGAAGCTCATTCACTTGTTCATACGTCAT
This sequence comes from Cathorops melanopus, assembly GCA_027576115.1. Lineage (NCBI taxonomy): Eukaryota > Metazoa > Chordata > Actinopteri > Siluriformes > Ariidae > Cathorops > Cathorops melanopus. The sequence continues at coordinate 67,745,448 of JAODLJ010000024.1, forward strand.
GTTCAGGAACAAACTCATGTTAATGGAGCTGAAACAGCCACCGTCATATGGTGCGGTTGGAGTCTTGTTCTCGGACTCGGCTCAAATTTATTTTTAATGACTTGGACTTGAACACTGGGGACTCGAGACTGGACTCGGACTCAAGGTTTAGTGACTCGACTACAACACTGGTCCTCTGCTACAATAATGTGATGATGTGATCAGCTGCTTTGTTTCGCTCATAACTGTTGCGTCTTTATGTTCCTTCGCCTGCATGGTAAAGTTATATCGTGCCTCCTCGGCTTTATCGCATCATTCTCAGCGCAGTGTCATGGAAACATCACTGTAACAGGATCCGTAACGTCTTTTTGTAAATACTGGTAGCTCATCTTACACCATCTGCGAGAGAGAGAGAGAGAGAGAGAGACAGAGAGATTGTTATATTGTGTGTAATTTATAAATTAAACTTTATCATATGTGTATGTGCACATAAAACAAGCTTCCTGTACACTGTGGTTGACTACTATTTGCGGTTTCGGCTGTTTGCGTTAGATTTTGTAACGTATCTGTCACAGATACGGCGCTTGCACTGCATTTAATTTAGTCTCACTTTAAGCATCAATTAATAAAAACAACAACAACAACAACAACAAAACATCTGTAACAGCAATGATGAGACACATGCTTTCGAATCCATCTCCTGATTTCGATACACTGCAGTGGGATGCACAATCCCAGTCCTCTTATTAGCCACGCCCCCAACGGCGGGAATTTTAGATCCTTCAAATGGAGTCAGTGTTCAGTACCCGACAGTAACCTCAGTTACACTGACCTTTAACCTCAGGAACCCTGATTACAAGTCAATAAAATATTACCACTTTCTAAACATTTTAATGTTTATACTTGAACCCTGTTCTTAACCTTTAACCTCTAACCTCATTCCTGCCTTTTTTTCTCTCTCTCTCTTTAAAATAAACTACATGTTTAAAAAAAATCACAGGGAAATTTTGTTGCTCAAAAAAAAAAAGAGAGATAAATAACACACACACTAACTGGCCTACAGCTTGGTAACTTGCTCATCTCGTCCATCTGGTATACGCCACACGTCAGTGTAGAGATTATATTTCTTTTTATAGACTGCAGACGAAATATTATAATTTCACACACACGCGCGCGCGCGCACACACACAGATGATGATTTGTCTTTTTCTTTACTTCCCACAAACACTGTCTGACTGACTACTTGTCTGTTTGATTTACAGTGTGTCTGTTTAACAGACAAACATTTTTAACCGTCTGTCTCTCTGTCTAATTGTCATTCTGTGTGTGTGCTGATCTATCTATCTATCTATCTATCTATCTATCTATCTATCTATCTATCTATCTATCTATCTATCTATCTGTCTGCATTTCCTGTCTATCTATCTATCTATCTATCTATCTATCTATCTATCTATCTATCTATCTATCTATCTATCTGTCTGTCTGCATTTCCTGTCTGTCTGTCTGTCTGTATTTCTACCAGTGTATGCTTCTGTCTGTCTGTCTGTCTGTCTGTCTACATTGTCTGTCTGTCTCTTTTTCTACCACTGTATGTTTCTGTCTGTCTGCATTTCCTGTCTGTCTGTCTCTAACAGTGTATGTTTCTGCATGTCTGCCTGCATTGCCTGTCTGTCTGCATTTTCTGTCTGTCTCTATTTCTACCAGTGTATGTTTCTGTCTGTCTGTCTGCATTTTCTGTCTGTCTCTATTTCTACCAGTGTATGTTTCTGTCTGTCTGTCTGTCTACATTGTCTGTCTGTCTCTTTTTCTACCACTGTATGTTTCTGTCTGTCTGCATGGTCTGTCTGCATTTCCTGTCTGTCTGTCTCTAACAGTGTATGTTTCTGCATGTCTGTCTGCATTGTCTGTCTGTCTGCATTTTCTGTCTGTCTCTATTTCTACCAGTGTATGTTTCTGTCTGTCTGTCTATCTTTCTATCTATATTGTATGTCTGCATTGTCTGTCTGTCTAAATGTGTGTGTATCTATCTGCATAACTGTCTGTCTGTATGTCTGTCTTGCCTTCTGTCTGTCTCTCTATATATCTATCTGTCTGTCTGCATTTTCTGTCTAACTGCCTTTCTGTTTGTCTGTATTTCTGCCAGTGTATGTTTCTGTCTGTCTAAATGTCTATCTGTGTGTGTGTATCTGCATAACTGTCCGTCTGCCTTACCTTCTGTCTGTCTGTTTAACTGTCTAACCCTCTGTCTAACTGTCTGTCTGTCAATCTCTATGACTTTCATGTATTACTTTACGGATCAGGTTATATTTTCCCGTCAGGTTTACCAAAAATGTTGGCGATAAGGAATTACCACGGCGACCCCGTCCCGCAGTATGGCCCCGCCCTGAACATCCAGCAGGGTGACATCATCGAGCTGATCCGCGCAGACTTGCACAGCTCCTGGTGGCAGGTACGAACCACAAAATCTACTGAAGTGAAAGTCACAAAGTACCACATTGAACATACTCAAGTTTTTCAGGATGAGAATAAATATTGAACTGATCAAAAATGAACGATCCAGACATGAAATTCGATTTATCTGATCTGATCTGATCTGATCTGATATTCTCTTAACGCAGACAAACCTAGAATTTAGCTTGCTGTTTAGCTAGTGTTTAATAACCCTGCTAGCGAACAGATTTATCACCTCATCACACTTTTTATTGATGAATTTCTATTGTTTTTTTATGAGAGATAAAGGAGACAGATCATCCTGTCCCGTACGAATCATCCAGCAACAAAAAAGAAAACGCTCTGATTAGCATAGCAGCTGGGCAAGAAAGATATCTCCTGGCATTTGAGATTTTTAACTATTATGGTACTTTGAAGGTCAAAATGAAAAATAAAAGTACAACTACGCAAGTATTTTCTGTCCCTGGAAATGCAGTGAGGAACGCAGTGGTGCGGTTCACGAAACTGAGATGATGATAAACACATAAAAGTGTGTGCTGCTCAGTAAACAGGATGAACGACCAGTACTGGATGGAAGAATTACTTATAAACACTGAGCAATATACTGCCATGAAAACAAGTAAAAAAGTCGCAGCAAAATTGATTGTAAAATGAGCCCTGGAGTGGAACAATGGCATTGTCTCTCAGGGCATAATATAGTGTCGAAATGAATTGAAAACTGTTTACTCTTCCCAGTCGATTGCTCCTAATTAATGCAAACAACACTGGTGTCATGCTATTTCTGGTAAATCAAATAAAAACCTCTCGCAGCATGATGGCTGTCACGCGGCGAGTTCAGGACCTGCAACTAGCAGCAAATCAGGAACCGAAAAAAAAGAAAAAAATGGGGGTGGGGGGGAATAACGCCATGACCGAGTCTTATTTATAGTCACTACATCCCTTCACTTCTCATTTACCTCAACTCCAATCAGCTTGTCTTGATCCAAAAGAAATGGGAAAATTATAATATTAGGTTCTGTATTTTGGACACTGCCACCTTTTATCCTGGCATCATTCACATGGACTGTGTGCTGGTTGCCTGCTAATGGCTGAAATACTAATGAGAGAGTTTTATCAGTGTGTGTGTGTGGTTTTGAGTGTGACAGACTGTGTAACGTCATCAGATGACACCCTCTGTCAACACCCGGTGCTGTTGATGCAAGCTGTTTGTCTCTCTGGCTCTCGGAGATAGTACACACGCCAGCATACCGCCTACTGAGTGTATACACAGGCACGCACGCACGCACACACAAATGCCTGAGTGTTTTTATCACGTCGTCATACCGAAGGACACAAAAACAAAGAATGATGGTATGCACGCACAAACACACACACACACACACACCTTGACACGTGTTGATTATAGAGTTTAATCCCTGATAAAGTGTTTAAAACAATGCCCTGGTCCTGTTCGCGTGGCACGACGATGATGGTAGAGGAATCAAACAGCTCTTTCGTTTTCACAAAAACACCCAGACAACAGGTTGAGGCAGGATTCAATTGAATGGAAAGGCAAAGTGCAGGTGATTTCCCACTAATCGACACGATTGTTCGTTTCTAATCCGGGTGAAAACCTTCCTGAGTAGACGATATCACCATCTCTGTAGTCACAATAGGGTGCGTAATTGGGAAATAAAATAGAAACTGGCTAATAAACAGTAGAAAAGCCAAACCAGAGCAATTAAGCAGCAGCACACAGAAGCTATTCATTTATATTTGGTGTCAATAAAACTGTATTATGACCTATAAAAAGAGCTTGTTTCGCAGGTTCTGTAGTACACTAATAAAGACTGAAGACATGCTTAACAGTGCAGCGTTATTGGATGACCCAAAGCTGTGATTTGCCTATAAGGTATCTTTAATACCTCCAGAAATTTCGACAATGTTACAGGACAGTTCAGCTCACTTCAGTCCATCCATCCACTTAGATTCCACCATCTTTGACATCCTTGTCCAGCATGAACGTCTAAAAGTATCTCCCCCTCTTCACTTTGAGCGGTGTTGTTGCCCCAGGATGAATCTTGATATTTGGCAGGATGTGTTTCCTCTATTTATACACATGCTGTGCAAAGCAATGGCAGTTGGCAAAGTGTCTGTCCCTGAGATTTTGACCATCTTGTCCAATTTGCTCACAATTTAGGCATGGCCTGTAATGAGCAACAAGCTCAGTCGTCATCGAATAAACTAAAGATGACTTATCTTTTTTTATCCTTCCGGCACTTGCAAGTCTGAAGGACATTGTAGCTTTCATAATCCTGATCCACTCAAAAAAAAGGTACCAACTGATCGCAGGGGGACGGAGGCGTTTTGCGTCAAATCCTTTGTTGTGGTCAGACGTACCGGTATTGCAAGACGCAGAGTTTTTAAGTTGAATCAACCAGACGGAAGCAGATGTAGATAGATGCAGGTTGATGCAGTGCACAGAAAACTTTGAAAAAATATAAGGCCATAAGATTGCTCGCAGGTTGTTGTAAACTATTTGCAGGTGCAGTCTGCGTCTACCTGCGATGCATCGTTGCCATCTCTAAAGACTTGCCTTCCCCTGCGTCTAGCTGCCACTTCCTGTTTCAACCTGCAATTGATCGCTCAAGTGTTGCACCAACCGCCTGCCTCTACATGCGTCAACCTGCTATTTACACTGATTGGAAGCGAATCGCAGCTGAAATGTGAACAGATCGTGATCCACTTACGTCAATCTGCCTCTACTAAAGACCCTCTACAACACTGCCATTATCTGCGGCGTCATGCATCAACGCACAAGTAGTTGAAAACTAGTTGCAGCCTGCCGTCTGACCTGGGCATTAAGGAGTACATTTATGGAATTTTGGTCTGAATAAAAAGTACATAATTAGACCTAAAACTACTTTGTACTGGTGGCACGGTGGTGTTGTGGTTAGCACTGTCACCTCACAGCAAGAAGGTTCTGGGTTCAAGCCTAGTAGCTGATGGGGGCCTTTCTATGTGGAGTTTTCATGTTCTCCCTGTTTCTGTGTGGGTTTGCTCCGGTTTCCCCCACAATCCAAAGACATGCAGGTTAGGCTAATTGGTGGCTCTAAATTGACCGTAGATGTAAGTGTGAATGGTTGTTTGTCTCTATTTGTCAGCCCTGTGATGATCTGGCGACTTGTTCAGGGTGTACCCTGCCTCTCGCCCATAGTCAGCTAGGATAGGCTCCAGCTTGCCCATGACCCTGCACAGAATAAGCGGTTATGGATAATGGATGGATGGACTACTCTGTACCTTAAATCAGCTTAAAAAGTTCATTAACCTTTTCAAAATGATGGATGCATGCTATTAGTAAAGGATGTCTTTTTAAGGGTAACCGCTCCAGTGAGAAGCAATGGCACAGTGTTATACCTTTATTTCTAAGAGCATAGGTATGATACAGTATCTGGTGTCATCCCTGGTATCCTGTTTGCCTTGGTATTAGTGCCTGATAGCATAAGGAGTTCTGCTTAAATTGAGAAAACTGGCAGTCATGAAGTTCCTGGGAAGTTTCAGTATACACTGATAATATTGCTAAAATTATTAGGCATAGTAGCCTGGTTCTCTGGAACCCCATACTGGTTATGGCAAAACCCCGTATTCCTGGTGAATGTGGCATCCTGTAATTTCTTACAATATCGAATCTCTGTACCCCTAAAAAATGGGCAACTCTGCTATTTACGTATATTACTTTGTAACTCTGATTGCTTGTTAAACTTGTTAAGCTTTGGTACCTCTCGTAGCTCTGGTAAACTAGATGCCATTGGCAAGTTGTGGTAAGCTTTGGTAATTCTCATAGCTTTGGTAGCCTTGATACCATTGGCAAGTCCTGGTAACCTTTGGTAAAATTTGTAGCTCTGGTGCAATTGGCCATTGACAAGTTATGATAAGATTTGGTAACCATGGTAATGCCAAAGTCTGATAACTCTATGCAGAAACCTGGTAACTCTATGATAACCTGATAACTCTATGCAGCCCTGGTAGTCATGTCAAGTCCTGGGAATCCTGGTAAATGTGACATCAAAAATAAACTTGACATCAGTAGAAGCCCTGGTATTCACAGTAACGGAGTAACTAGGAAGCCTTAATAATCTGTTTAACTGTATTAGCAAGTACACCCTCAAGACTAGTAAGTCTTGAGGGTGGCACAGTGGTGTAGTGGTTAACACTATCACCTCAGAACAAGAAGGTTCTGGGGTTGAACCTGACAGGGGCCTTTCTGTGTGATGTTTGCATGTTCTCCCCATGTCCATGTGGGTTTCCTCTCGGTGCTCCAGTTTTCCCCACAGTTCAAACACATGCAGATTAGGTAAAATACCCAGCTGTTGGGGTTGTACAAGACAGTGCATACTTAGTGCCGGTCCCAAGCCCAGATAGATTGGGGAGGGTTGCATCAGGAAGGGCTTCTGGTGTAAAACCTATGCCAAATTAAGTATGCAGAACAGATCCACTGTGGTGACCCCGAATGTATGGGAGAAAGAAGAAGAAGCTCTAGTAAGCCTTGTATCCCTGTTACACTTGACAGCATTTTTTAAACTTCTACTGAAAAACCTGTTACACCAAGGTCTCTTTAACTTATGCTAGTGGGCCCTGCATAAGTAGCCTTTATAACACTCATGTTGCTGATAGTCATGGCAACCCTGGTAACCATAAAATGAGTGACAACCATGGAATTCTCGATAACTTTTTAGGTTGCATGACATTAATGGTATTTAGCAGACACTCTTATCCAGAGCGACGTACAATGTATCCACAGCTGCCTGGGGAGCAGTTGGGGGTTAGGTGCCTTACTCAAGGGCACTTCAGCCATTGCTGCTGGTCCAGGGAATTGAACTGGTGATCTTTTGGTCCCAAAGCTGCTTTTCCTATCTTTAGATGAAGCCTTTATTTGTCACATACATTACAGCACAGTGAAATTAATTTCTTAGCGTGTCCCACCTTGTTAGGAATTTGGGGTCAGAGTCAGCCATCATACAGTGCCCCAGAGCAAAGAGGGTTATGGGTCTTGCTCAAGGGCCTGACAGTAGCAGTTTGATAGTGCCAAGGCTTGAACTCCCCCACCTTCTGATGAGTAACCCAGAGTCTTAACCATTGAGGCACCCTGGATAACATGGTGAACCATGATATGTCTGATAATGTTGATTTGATAGTCCTGATAATGCTGGTATCTTTGATACAATTTATAAGATTAGAAGGTGTAGTCCTTGGATACCAGGTATTTCTACTCTGATTTATAATGTCTTACACTCAGGCAAGCATGATATCCCTGTTATACTGTCATTCCTTGTATCCTTGATAACGGCAGAGTCCTGATAACCTTGCTATCATAGTGTCCATGGTAACCCTAATAGTTCTGTAAACCATGATAACACTGATGACCCTGGAAACACAATTCTACAATTCCTTGGTGGAAGCAGAGAAATGTGATCAGTAGCTTTAACCTAATTTTACCCTGTGTGGGCTAACAGTTTTAACCTTTTTCACATGCTTATCTCAGCTATAGAGCCAGCAGAAAAGCCCCATCAGAGAAAAGAGATAAAACATCAGTATGATAAATGTATCATGGCCACTTAAGCATGGCTTAACAAATCGAGTTAGTCTGAAGAAGAGGGCCGTCTGGACCACCACAAGCTTTTAGCCTCTCCCGGAAGGACTGTCTGAATAAAGATTCAAGGGCCTGCAGTAATGGATGACATTGGCCATATCATTGTTAGCATCAATGTTAACTGTATTCACTTGTTGTTATAGATCTTTCTGGAAATAACACATTTTGGAGCAATTTATGAACCCATTTTGTTTGATGTGTATGAGCCAAGCCAACTTTCTGGAAAGTAGGCGGATCTCCATTTTGATTGTCAAGTCTTTGTTCTTTCCAGGAACAAGGCCCTTTTGTCCCTCTATATTCTGAACTTTTAAGGATGTTTACCTAACAAATTCTCAGTTGACTATTCCTTAAAGGTCATAGGCAATGGTCGGAGGTCAAACGTAGAATATCGACTTTATTGTCTAGAAGAATGACCCAAAAAATGAATTCAATCTTCCTAGTGTCTAATTTGCACCCTAAAATTGAATAAAATGGTTAAAATATACTGTTTTCCGAAGGTTTATTTACATCTCACTTATGCGCACTTTCACCGCCAGGGGACCGTCGTCGTGATGTCATTTAAGGCAAACAGACCGGGAGCAGTTCTGTGTTTACTTGCGAACCGACCATACGTGTACGGACTTTGGTCGTGAGAGGTTGTGTAAAATGTCTGAAAATGATAGAGATTTTGAAGTAGGAACTCTCCAAATTAAATATCGAGAGGTGAAACCATATATGTATGAACCTATGGCCGTTGCGAA
>JAODLJ010000024.1:67873994-67885306 GCA_027576115.1 Cathorops melanopus
TGATGGCTGTAAGTTGATGCTGTTGATAGCTGTGGGCTGATGGTGTTGATGGCTGTAGGCTGACAGTGTTGACAGCTATAGGCTGATGGTGTTGATGGCTGTAAGTTGATGCTGTTGATAGCTGTGGGCTGATGGTGTTGATGGCTGTTGGCTGACAGTGTTGACGGCTGTGGGCTGATAGGTGTTGATGGCTGTAGGGGGACAGTGTTGACAGCTGTAGGCTGACGGTGTTTATGGCTGCATGCTGACGATGGTGATGGCTGTATGCTGACAATGTTGATGGCTGTGGGCTGATGGCGTTGACGACTGTAGGCATGGTGTTGATGGCTGTAGGGGGACGGTGGTATGCTGATGGTAGTGACAGCTGTAGGCTGAACGTGTTGATGGCTGTATGCTGAAGGTGGTGACAGCTGTATGCTGACAATGTTGATGGCTGTGGGCTGATGGTATTTATGACTGTAGGCTGACGGTGGTGATGGCTGTGGGCTTATGGTGTTGATGGCTGTACGTTGATGGTGTTGACAGCTGTGGGCTGATGGTGTTGAAGGCTGTAGGCTGATGGTGTTGACGGCTGTGGGTTGACAGTGTTGATGGCTGTACATTGACGGTGTTGACAGCTGTGGGCTGACAGTGTTGATGGCTGTAGGCTGATGATGTTGATGGCTGTAAGCTGATGGTGTTGACGGCTGTGGGCTGATGGTGTTGACAGCTCTTTAAGTAGAGAGCTAAATTCCACTGCAAGACTCTCAGTAGGTAGTTGAACAGCATTGTGGGTAATAAACCACAATAAACCATAAAAAACACACCAGCATTTCGATGAAAGAAGTTTAAAGTGTAAAAAAAAAAATCTAAATGTTAATCATAAAGATCAATATCAAAGTGATTCATGGCAGATTTTCTCCTACTGTTCAGATTTGTCTCAAATAAGGATGTTTATATGTTTATGTTTATATTTATATTTATATTTGATATTTTACATAATTTCTCTTTAGTTTTTATTGGAAGAGGGAAGGTACAGGAGATTAAATATTTGTTAGTGATATTAGTGATGTTGGCTTTACTCACCCTAAGGCTAGTTCTCCATTCGCAAGCTCTGTTTTTAATATTTCTAAATACATTTGCATTAAAATGTCTATTCTAAAGGTCTGTCTGGTGCAGTATGTTCGTTCTCTGTTCCAACCCTTGGTCCAATAGTGTGTAATTAGAGCTGGGGAGTTTGATGAGACAAGATTGAAATTGCGATCAATTATTTCGCAAGACACTTTTTCAGCTCTGGGTGGATACAGCTGATTACAGGTTAATAAATATCTTGAATATTTTAAAATGTTCCAGTTTTATACCGGGTTTCATTTTTAAACATGTTTTAGGTGTCATTAATTATAATAATTAACATTTTCTAGATAATTAAATTAAAGTATCATTAAAATGCAACACTTTCCTGCTGGCACTTATAAGTGTATACTGTATGGTGAAATATATTGTGTATCGTATGAATGTTTTCAAGTATCCTGATATAATATGATATGATACAATACAGTATGATATGATAGTTTTGTCACGTAGCCCCACCCCTATTTCAGGGAGGGACACTTTATTTCAAGAGCACAACACAATCCAGAAAATAATAATAAGGAAAAAAAAGCTCTTTGTGTAGGCTAGGTCTTCCTGAATGGAACCTACTGAAGAGCCAGGATATCACTTAACCGATTTCAGCCCACGTCTGCTGATGATAATTATTTTTGAAGTTTTTAGAAAAAAAAAAAAAAAAAAACTTTGTAAGGATTGAAACTTTTGAAATATTCACATCGATTGAGTGCAAGACTGGAATTTTTTCCCTGTCTGACAAAATCGACTGTGTGACCCAGCGGGACAGCGAGGCCTGTTAATATTTAATTCTGCCCTTCCCACAATGCAGTGCGCTGGAACAAATCAGTTCAGCACTGGAGATAAATAGTTATTGAAGATCCACGGTACATTGTGCCAATTATGCAATTTATATGCATGCGTTAACGGTGTAAATAATGACTTTTCTATCCTCTGCTTGTTAAGGTGATGAAATAAAGGACACAGAGAACACAGCAGCACCTCTAAAAGGCCTTTTTAAACTTTTATTCACTTAAATTTTTTAGTGTTTAAAGCAACAAGAAAACATTGAGAATGTCCTTTGGTGGGGTTTTGTCATTACACTTCAGCCTCATTTCATGTAAACCAAGATTCTTTGATGCTAGCACACTGCCAGGACTTAATAAACTGCATGATTTAAACAAAAAAAAAAAAAAACACACAAAAAAAAACAAAAAAAACAACGCATGTTATCTATCTATATATAGAGCTGAAAGCAGCGATTTACAGGGGGCCAAGCACCAGATCTGCGTTGGAGAGTTTTTCATTTTTCTTAAAGCTGTAGATGTAGCAGATGGCCTCATTCTATTTGGGGACACACTTAATTATCAGTAGTGCGACCAAAACAGGAATTTATGTTCAGTTTGATGACATGAGGAGAGAAAACATCCCCATGATAAATGACCTGTACAGGTGTTCTGACTATTGGAATACTGCCCATAATATGAACTGTAATTTGATTGCATTTTCAAGAGCAGGTTGCACCAACAGGTTTGTTTAGCTGAAAAAAAAAAAAAGAAAACTTTATTCCTGATGCATAAAGTGAAGTGAAAACTTATACAAAGTTATGATTCACTTTGCACTCCGACTGAACTTCTAGCATTACCGTATAGACGTAGCTAATTTTGATATCTAATGGAAAAAAAAAAAAACTTCAGTGGAAAGTAACTTCAACTTCAGCAAAATTTAAAATAAAAGTAAAGTGTATCCACAATTCACCAGCATCGTCATGAAAAACAATGCTGATGTCAAGAAAAAAAAAAATGGGATTAAATTAGTATAGTGTAGGTTTTTCTACTAATTAGTACTAATCAATGCAAAAGGACATACTGTATCAGTGCAGAAACACCTCCATGTGTGCCATTGTGATTATCTATGCACTTTTCATAGAAACCATCCAACCATATTGCCAAACTGTTGGAGAAGATTATATTTTCACCTCCGTTTGTTTGTTTGTTCCCAACATATCTCAAAAAGTAGTGAATGGATTTGGATGAAATTTGGTGGACAGGCGAACCATGGGCCAAGGAACAATTGCTTAGATTTTGATGCAAATCTGGATAAGTATACAGATCCAGGATCCAGATATGTATGTGGATCCAGGATTTTATTTTTTTTCCAAGTGTATCTCAAAAAGTAGTGAATGGATTTGGATGAAATTTGGTGTGCGGCTTTAGTATTATCTGAAGTTCTAGTGATTGGATTTTGATGTTGATAGCAGGCTTGTAGTACTCGAGTCCGACTCGTGCCCTAATTTTAAGGACTCATGACTCGACTTGGACTCGAGCACTGATGACTCGGACTCGTACATTAACTGCATTCGGACTTGTAAATTGGAGATGAGGACACGGATGGATTTTTTTCTTTATGTTTTGTAACATGCCAGAATAATTTGCATAAGATCTTTATATCTACATTAATTTTTATGCTATTTTTGTGCAACAGAATGCACATTCACCTGTTCATATGTCATATTCAGGAACAAACTAACGTTAATGGCGCTAAAATGCCCCTAGGATTGTCCGCTTTGCTTATACAGACTTCTCGTGCCATGGGAAAAAAATGCACTGCTGTGTGTTCCATATGTAGAAGAACTATCGAGGAGACGACGGGGATGACCTCGAACTTCAATCATCATTTGGTGAGACTCCACCCAGAGAAGGAAGTGGCATGCTATGTTCATTGCCCTTTTGATAGTGGGTGGGGCTTGCTGAGCGATGAACAAGCTTTTTATCTGTAGCCTGTTAACTAAAACGGGGCAGTCGAACAGGAACGTTAGTCCAACACAGTAGCAGAGACGCTTTCATATAAAGGCAGCAACAGCCACCCTCACATGGTGCTGTTGGAGTGTTGTTCTCGGACTCAACTCGAAATTGTATTTAATGACTCGGACTTGAACACTGGGGACTCGAGACTGGACTCGGACTTGAGGTTTAGTGAATTGACTCCAACACTGGGTGATAACGTGACATGGCGGAGGTATGGACTCTAATCTACAGAGTGCCCTTCTTATCTTCATGTCTCCACCCAGCTAAGCTTACATTAAATAGTCAGTATAATTATTTATTTTAGGCACAACAAATTAACAAGAAATTTCAGCTTTATCCAAAGCAATTTCAACATTCTTTGTAAGATTATTACTTGTCGCACACTGTGTGATAACGTGTGTCAGATTATCCGATGAAGATCCTCTAACGATAAACCTGCGATTAAAGAAAATGATGTCATCAATCATCTGGAAATCAGCTTGTGCAGAAAACAGGCTCTGATTAATTAAACACACACAAGTGAGACTGAGGTAATAATCAGATTATTTCCTGTATATTTGTGTGTTTTTCATGTTTATGTTTCTCTATCGCTGCTAGCATAGCTGTTTTAGCTGTTCAATGAGTTTGGCGTTGTCCTCTTGGTGGATTTTTGATAGATGAGTGTCGTAGCGGCGCTCGCACTCGGAGATTTTAATTATATACAGGATTTCTCACAGTGACACATACTTTCTCGCCTGCCTTCTTTGGTCACAGTGGCACTGAATTGAAGCCACAACATCTGAGCATGCCACAAGATGGCTTCTGAGACCGCACAACTCACAACCCAATTATTATTATTATTATTATTGGATGTGAGATTGTTGAAATCAGGACAAACATCATAAAGCATAAAGCTGCCTCATCTCTGTTTATTTCACATCCTGTTGGCGCAACTGATCCTTGATATTTTAACGTCGTCGCTCATTCAGTTGTCATGATGGAGATGAAGTTTATGTATTTCATGGCTCCTGGTGCTTGGCCCCCTACAACTAAAACTCAAAAAGTTTAACCGTCCATCTCTTCTTTGACATATTTAACACATCGCTTTTCAACACAGTTCATCAGTAATAATAATAATAATAATAATAATAATAATAATAATAATACAAAAATTCCGTACTATTTATTGTAAAGAAAATAAATCTTTGTAAATACAAAAATTAAATACGCTGATGACTTTTTAAGCACTTTTTCATGGATTTATTTATATTCTAGGGACAGCTACGTAATACACAAGTGCCGCACTGACACCAACATCAGACGATAAAATAATACTAATAAAAAAAAAAAACAAAATGGGAAAAAAGTGATCGTCGAGGCTTTTTCACCAAATACGAGTGGAAAATGATGGACTTCCTTTAAACGCAGCTCAGTCTGATCTCCACAATGCACTGACAGCAAAAAATGTTTATGATTTTTTTTTTCTTGTCATGAGTCTTGATTTATTTTTATTTGATTGTAATTTTTTTTTCTCTTACAATTTTGCAAATAGTCCACGTGATCTGGACACATTCTCCATGTGAGGAAAGCCAAAAAGCAGTCCAAAGTTGTCCAAAGTTGCAGGCGTTCGCCATCTTGATCCCAAGTTACCGTGGCGATAAAGAGAAAGTAGCAACCACTTCCTGTTTGCTCTTGGTGGGGAGATGCAGGCTGGAGGAGGAGGAGGAGGAGGAAGAGGAGGGGTGAGTTTGAGTTTCTGCTATGGCTTAGTCCACCATATTCCTTCACGCTGACGCTTTTATGAAGCAATGCTTGGATAAATTCTCTAAATAACATCTCGTGATTCTTTTTTTTTTTTTTTTAAATAGATTTGTAATATTTTGAAATTTTGTATACATATATATTTATATATTTATTTATTGTCCTTTCAAATTAAGGTTTTGCTCTGATTTCTGATGATCTGATGATCAGCATTGTGTGTGTGTGTGTGTGTGTGTGTGTGTGTGTGTGTGTGTGTGTGTGTGTGTGTGAATTTGCTTGTATGGTAAAAGCCATGTGTATTGTGTGCATGTGTGTGTGTGTGTGTGTGTTTCTCAGAGGGTTAAAGCGCAGGCAGAATGTAGCAGCAGCAGCAGGATGATGATAATGATGGAGGACGGGATGGAGGTCTGAGCCGAATCAGACGAGCTGCAGCTGGCTTCACTGTCACAGTGAACCTTCTCACACAGCAGGCCCGAGTATCCCAGGGCACACTGACACCTCACGTTGTTCACACACACACCGCCGTTCTGGCAGCGCAGCAGCTCGTCGTCACACACTCGGGCTGCGACAGACCAGAAAGAGAGACATCAGTGTCCGAGCACAGGACGCGCTCAATAACAGCATCAACAGTGCATGTAAGAGAAGAGACAAGAACAGAAAAATCAGTTTAACAAAACTGGAAATCAACAGAAATGTATAAGTGGAAAAAAAAAAGAAAAAGATAGAGGTATTCGATGATCACCGATCTGCCCAACACAGCTGAAATCATCCACTTCTACAGGTTCTTCAGACCTGCAAGGTTCTACATTGATGTGTTTTCTTCCCATTTTACAAGAATAATAACGAATAACTAATTACTGATATCTAATAAACAGTTATCACACGAAATCGAGTCGTACATGAGCTGATAGCCGACGAGGTGCGTAGCACCGAGTTGTCTATAATCCATGTACAATGAGATTGAGCGGAATAACTGTTTTATTCTATCCGCATTCACTGGAGTTTGAGAAACTGAGCATTTTTTTTTTTTTGCAAATTCAATCGATAAAAAATTTATACAAAACATCCGACAAAATCATTTCCGCTTAGGCGGACTTCTTAAAATCCTAACGATGGCTGCACGAATTGACTTTAGTGTTGTTTTTTTTGTAGAAAGTGCCGTCTTGCTGTCGTGCCGAGGTACAGAACAGCTTTAAACATTTATTTAATTCTTCCTTGGACAGTTCAGTTCTGTAATTTTCAAACGTCTTTGAGCTTTTGAACTGGGCTAAAAAAAATTCAGCAAATTTTAACGCTTAAAGGTGAAGAATGTAAACAAACCAGCAAAATCACAGGCACAATTTGTGAAAAATGCGATAATAATAATAATAATAATTATTGAAAAAAAAACATATGTTCTTAATATCAAACACTTTCATTCCATATTTTGTTGCTTGGTTTTTTGTATTTTTTGGGGTTTTGTTTTCGAGTAGAGTTTTTATTTCATCCTCGGTTGGTTCAGCAACACACGCCGCCATTTTTGTTCTCTACTCGTGGTACAGTATATGAGCTGATATCCTAGTAGTAGAGTAGCCAATCAGAGCATGCGATTGCTCATATCCAGTGAAAGTGGATAGAATAAATATGTATAATATCTCTTAATGATCCAATGAGTCTTTCAAAACACTGCAAGGAAAAAGATATCTTAGATAGTCAAAATCTAGAAATCCAAAATAAATGAATTCACTCAAATTCATATGGGCTATGAAACCGACAGTGTAATTCTGGAATAATTCCAAGCTTGAAATTATCTTATGTTTATTTCTAGTAAGAAGTGAACTCAGATATGGAATAATATCTGCAAAGAGAATAAGAAAAGCTAGAAATGTGTAAAAGCATCTAAAACAGGCTGAATATTCTCTTTTTATATTGGATAAATTATTATTATGCTTATTATAAGAAGAAATAGATAGATAAGCAGATAAATCTGCCTTATTAAAGATATTATTATTATTATTATTATTATTATTATTATTATTATTAGCCATTTGGAAGAGTGTACTGTGTCTTATCTCTGTACTAATACACCTTTCTGCTTTAAACCACATCATCAAGCTGTTATTTGCACGAGTGGGTCAAAGTCAATCGCACCTACACACAAAAATACACAGCACATAGTTTATATATCAAACGCTAACTGTGATAAATAAACCCAATACCAGACTCTTGAATGATATGATGTAGAGGTGAATCTCTTCTGTTGGATAGTCATCACTGTTTTTCGCTTCACAGTTCGGTGTCATTGGTGGACCGGTTCCGAGTAAGCCAATCCCAGTGCAGGAGGTGGGAGAAATGAAACCATTTACTACAACATGATAAATATTCACAATGTTTTGCACTGACTGTATCTGTATCTGTTTCTGTTCAGTGCTTCAAATATCTGTCTCCACATCTTTTATCTGCTTGTTAGGTCTGACGTTAAGACATTTCTGGTGACAAATGGCCTTGTTGTGTTGGCACTGCAGAGACTTTGTAATGAGATCTGTTAAATTTTTAGACCCATTTAGTGACTTTAATGAAAAAAAAAGAGCCGAGCCACAAATCAAGCAACTTTTTCAGCACATATTAGTGACTGTCCTGATCTCTGTACAGCTCTCCAGCTCACATCACAACTGCTTTTAAATACAAGTTTAGAAAGTTCATTTAACTCACAGTGTAATGCCTGACTTGCACTTTTGACCAATCACTGATAACCATAGTCCCACCCATGACTAATCACTGATATCCATGGCCCCACCCATGACCAATCACTGACAACCATAGTCCCACCCATGACCAATCACTGACAGCCATAGTCCCACCCATGACCAATCACTGACAGCCATAGTCCCACCCATGACCAATCACTGACAACCATAGTCCCACCCATGACCAATCACTGACAACCATAGTCCCACCTATGACCAATCACTGATAACCATAGTCCCACCCATGACCAATGGTACCCATGGTCCCACACCCACCCTCAACTAATCACTGGTAACCATGGCCCTGCCCACAACCAATCACATGGTCCTGCTCACAACCAATCACTGATAACCCATGACCAATTTCTGATACCTATGTTCACATTGACACTGTCCCATCCTCTCACCTCTTTGTTCTTTGTTTTAAACTTTCATTTTTGGAAAGGTTACATTTTATAAGTCTGAAAAGAGAGTAAGCATTTTTCTTCATGACAATTGCATAGTTTTTTGGACTCAGATCTGTTCAGACATTCCATTCCATGCATTTAGCAGACACACTTATCCAGAGCAACATACAACATACCCAGAGCAGTCTGGGGACCAGTTAGGGGTTAGGTGCCCTGCTCCTGCTGGTCCAGGGAATTGAACTGGTAACCCTTTGGTCCCAAAGCTGCTTCTCTAATCATTAGGCCATGGCTTCCCCCATTGAGGGCCACAGCACTGCGGCATGCTGTGAAAACAAGACTTGGCCCTGGGAATACTGCCGTTATGTCATGGTTTAACAAGCAGATTAAGATTTCAACCTGAAGTGGGTGTGGCCTAATCCAGAACGATGTTTCTTTTCAACCCAACCTTCTTAGTGATCCACGGCCAGAAGTCAGGGAGCTCAATGGCAGAAATAATGCATATTATTCTGGTGAAACTTTTCACAAGCTAAAATAAAATCCAATTCAAAGTCCAACTGAGAATTTGGACTTGCAATAGGACGTTGTGTTTTATTGACTTGTTTTTTTTTTTTGGTTGTTAAATACAAGCCTATTTTTGAATATAAATCATTATATATTTGTTGACTATGACGATAAATAAGTAATACTAAGAGTCATAATTATTCGCTGGAAATGAGGGTCGCTCCTGGATGATTTTTGGAGTTTCAGTAAATTCAATTCAATGCAATTAAAATGTGGCATAAATAATTAATGAAGTATATGTTTAAGTCTATGAGGCTACTGTATGCATGCCATGTAAAGTGGCATTAAATGAGCAAATCAGGGCTCTGGGATTGGGGGAGAGATTTCTGAGAACAGAATAAATGTAATATACGTAACATCCACCATATCTCTCTCACACACACACACACACACACGGACTGCTTCTCGCTCGTTTTTTTAAAGCAGGATCATAGAACAGTCTTACTTTACAGCAATTAGGGAAACTCGTTAGTGTGCAAAGTGTGAGTGACTTTAATTAAACTGACATGTTTTACCTTAAGGACACGGATATAATTACCAGGTTTTATTAATTAAAATATCAGCTCCTGACCTTGAGCACTTATCTTCTCCATCTCCTCTTTAAATGAGTCGGGGCGCGCTTTCTTTTCTTGCAGCCACTGATAAAACCAGAGCTGTGATGGATGAGTTTAAGGTTTCCTGATACACTCAGTATGTTCAGTGCCTCCTATTTATACGTTAAGTGGTTGTGGGTAAACCAGGGGGCCAAAATAGAGCAGGGGAAGTTTATCGAGTGCTTCGAACCCAAACATCAATATGACCTCTGATCAATACGAAGTGTCACAGGCAGATGAGTAAAGGCAAAACTTTAGTGAGGGGATTGTATATCTGGAGAGAATCTGAGAGCAGGAATTCTCACGGAGGAGGAAGAAGGAGAGCGGATCGATGGTCGAGGCCCCTGTTTTTCTGAGCTCAATTCTTCTTCTGACTTAAAAGAGTTCTTCTTGGGTCAGTCCTTAATGTTCCTCCCTCTCCCTGTGCTCTCGATGTCCCCAATGCCTGAGGAAAAGCTGCCGAGTCTCACAGACTCCCTGCGATGATTTATGACCGTGATTGGAACTAACACACTTCTTTATTCTCTGGAAAAAAAAGAACCCATAAACCACTCGCTCAGTTCCTGGAGCGTTCGTCTGGACCGCAGCTATAAACATTATAACCTCTAAATGCCACATGGCCGTTCTGTCTAATAAACACGGGCGTTCATTTTCAATAAAACGCACCTCACGTCCTTTAAAAGCCATTAAATGTTGGAGGTGGTGTTGGAGGTGGTGTGCGGTCTGATGTGGTGGTATGTGGTGCAGACCGTAGCAGGGACGCCGCCCCTCTGTTCCAGCCCATCACGTTTACAATTCTCATCCGTGTAAACAAAACCTGAGTGGAGAATAAATTGAGCGATTTATTTGGTTTGCTTTTGATATGAGGTATAATATTTATCCAGAGCTTCAGTGCACCAGGTGACGCGGCTCACACAAAGGCTCATGTTTGTTTTGAGATTTGAGGTTTTAATTGCGTACTTCAGTTTGCATACAGATGTAGAAAAGCACACCCAGCTGTGCACAGCCTCAAAGCTGACTGGGTTCATTTCACCAGCGTGCTTCATTAATATAGATTTAAACATGTGTGGTTTTATTGGGTTGTAATAATAATAATAAGACCGTCAATGATGGCGTAGCTCACTCTGGCCTCGTCTAGTCCAGAAGGAATGATCTAAAGTGGGCCACATTATGGGCGCAATAAATGTTGCAGGCTATATACAAGCTATACCGGTATATAGAAGTGATATGCACCCTAGGAATACCAACCTATTTACCAGAAAGAATCCAAAACGGCGAAGAATGAACTGAGAAGAAGCGATTTTTATTGAACTGCTCATTAAAGCTTAATTAGTCCATAACTTCATTAATAATTGTAATGAAGCAAATCTGGGTAGAAGTTCTATGCACCCTAGG
>JAODLJ010000024.1:68362997-68373743 GCA_027576115.1 Cathorops melanopus
AAAAGCATCTCAGCATGCAACAGCAGAACAGAAGAACACACTGGGTTCCACTCCTGCAGCCAAGAACAGGAATCTTACAATCAATAACACGTTCCTATTAAAGTGGCCGGTGAACGTATTTTAGAGAGCATTTACTCGGAGGGACATGAGATTAAGACAGAATGAGTCATCATAACATTTGAACTGATTTAATAGAAATGATGAACTGTAAAATTACAAATTCCTGAAGTATTTTTGGTGTCTAAAACACTGAAGTGCAGGTACAGGTTGGGTAGAAATAACAATTCTTTTATTTCAGTGGCACTTTAAGAGGCGTGATGGTGTTATGTTTATGAATATTACGATTTTAAGTTCCCACAGTGAGATAACACAGTTACAATGACATACTTCCAGGCTGTGATGCGTTCTCAAGAGGGCACGATGTGAAAAGAAACATCTGAAGGGAACGTTATTTCAGAGATTTTTGTCAAAAAGAAGATGAGACAGAAGCATGATTTTTTGCAAGTTTTTTTCTGTCTCTCTCTCTCTCTCTCGCTCTCTTTTTTTTAAAATCTGAGCAGGACTGGGGGAGACTTACGAGACTCTGTGTTGAGTTGAATCCTTGATGCGCAACTGACAGGCTTTTGAATTGCGGCAGGAAATTTAAAAAATGGCTGTACTCGGCTCCCTCCAGGCTATCTCTAATTATAAACTTCCTGCATGAATGCTTCTTCTGTCCTGCGTTCGCTAATTACCATATCTGCCATAAATTGTGGGCCAGACACACAACCGCGGAGTCAATACTGGCATCTATCGTGCCGTCTCCTGAGGCTTGGCGAAAGGACACATTTTTCAGCAGTTTCCTGTTTGTATTGTTCTCCTATGCACTCATTCTTTAACTCATTTCTCTTTTAGACGTTAATTAGAGGCCTATCACCACTGCAGGATGGCTGTTTACCGACAGGTGAAGCAAACACCAGAGGAAAAAAGGAGTGTGTTTTGTGTTTGTCTGGGTAAAATGCAGAAACAATGGACCAAATGTCAATTCATTCATTATCTGCGAGTTTGTTTTGCATTCGTGGCTTGATTAGTCCTCAAATTGTACACGCAATACTGACTGAATACGCTGTGTCACCGGGGAAATGCTTATTCAGTGTGTAAATATGTTTTCTTTTTAATGAGATGCCATGTTCGTGTATGAAAGTGTCACGAGGAAGCAGTTGTAAAGAAGATGATTATTATCTCCCTTGAAATGATTTTAATTGTTAGTTTAAACGCATACGGTGTGTTTTCTTTTATAGGTCAGAAACCAGTCATGTAGTTAGCATGGATTTTTCTCCATACTCGATTAGACCTGGTCTTAGTCAATAATCCTTATATTAAAGATTTTAACAAGCTTTTATGATGATCTACTGGTCCTGTTAAAGCAATCTCCCCCAGCTAATTTGTTTATTCCTTTGTTCCTGGCAACAGCTGGCACTTTTCCACCATCGTACTCACTCCCTCCTTGTTCCCAGCCAGAAAACAAGAAAGCTTACAATTTAAGACATAACTGGTCACAAAGTAGTTTTCTTTCATGTGTTCGTTATTTCATGCACAACTGAGGTAACAAAAAGTCAAATCCTTTGTCAGTTGCATCATGTGGGAAATGCAGAGAAATACAACGACAGTGTTACGAAATCAGAGCCAGAATCACAGACCAAGCATTAGGTGGATCAATAACAGGGTCAATACATTCCAAAGCACATCAGTTAATGTGAGAAAGGTACCGTCTTGGATAAACCCGGATTAGGTGTGTTTAAAAACTGGTTCCTTAAGAGCTGATCTCACCTTATAATCAGGTTCGGTGATGTTGGGGTATGCAGTAGGGTTGGCGCGAGGGACATTGGGGTTTGTTGATGCTGTTGTCTTTGGAACATCCGTCCCAAACGCCTGAATAGCATTACCTGTGGAAAAATGCAAAAGTACATCCTAGATTAGCTTAAGCAGCTTAACCGAGAACTCGACATGGAAACCACTTTTCTTTTCCAAAACCAATAATGGAACCAATACTGGAACCCTGAGTACTGGCTAATACTAATACCATTCTGATCCCAAACTGAACTGTGCAGTTTTGTGTTTCTTGTCTGACATGTTAGCAATTCTTAACCACTAGCTACTTGATGTTGTTATGGTAACATGCGACTCTAGTTATTATCATGTAACTTTCTTTACATCACTTTACATTACACTGATGTAAAGTTCACACATCTTCATTACTCCTGTGATAATTTACATGCTGGCTGACATGCTGACATCACAGCAGGACGTTGCGAGCACAGTTACAATGGAGTTTAATTTGATAAAACTTTAAAACGAGTGCTCAGAGTCAGGACACGCAAGCCATTCCAAGTTTATTTCTCCTTCAGCTTGAGTAAGCCCTTCAAGTTAGATATTCACTAATGTTATGGTAACTGTTATTAACACATGACCTTCTTTATGTCACCTTTTTATGTTGTATTGCGCTACAAGCAGTTCTGTGATATTTCAGGATAAGTTTGTGATCAGATTAATTCTTTTTTCCAGCATTCTCTACTGATACTGGTATCATCCCTACCCAGAACCAGTTACCGTTCACACCTGGCCTCCAATGACCCTAACAACCTAAAGGATGACCGAGAGGGTCAATGACCCATGTGACCTCAATGACTCTCCTTAGGGTTGCTTTTGGTCCACTAGAGGATAAATACCTGGAACTCCTGACTAGTCAGACAGAACTGAAGAAGCCGGTTGATTTGGATGAGAAGTGAAACATCTTCAAGGATTTCAAGCAAGTCCAGTTGCCTTCTTTAGCACCTACGGGTTAGAGAAGCAGCTTTAAGACCAAAAGGTTACCAGTTTGATTCCCTGGAATGGCTGAAGTGCCCTTGAGCAAGGCACCTAACCCTCAACTGCTCTGGATAAGAGTGCTTGCTAAATGCCTGTCATGTAATGTAATGTAATGTAATGTAATGTAATGTAAATCACATCAGACCTATTTATTATAGAGTACTGTATTATTTAATTTTGTAATAAAAACACTGAACAATGTGCAATTATAGGAAAATTATCACCAGTGTCATGAAAGAGTTACTATAGCCACCCCAAAGTTGATTTATCCCTATAATGGCATGTCCTGAAGCATTTTATTCCACTTACTATATGTACAGAATTCCATTGGAGAATCTCTTCGACAGATCAATGCATGTCCAATTATCCAGTGCTAGCTTTAATGATTAGTGCTCTGATATCTTTATAGTGAGATAAATGTCAGAAGATCGCACACTTGCTTGTTTATTCAGCCTCCTTTGCCCTTTGGTTTATTTGGAAAACTGAACCCGAAATCAATGGCCCACCTGATCAGCAAGGGGTCGGCCCGCCATGTCAAAACAGCATGAGTCACAATAGATTAACTCCCTGTCGCATGCTTTGTGGTTGAAACCTTGTACATTTGGGTTCAAAATGTCACGAGTGTGGGTCGGCTCAGGGAACTCGGCATTGATCTGTGTTCTTAGCCGAGACAGAAGCAGGATGTGGCGTGTGTCGAGCTCTGGAAGGCAGTGTCACTTAACAATTGTGTGCTGCACATTAATATTCATTTCATTTTTCAGTTGATAAAAAAGGAGTTGTGAATTTGTGAACATGTGTCATGGCAGTGTGGGATTTCAAACGAGCAAGAAGTAGGATGATTAGCACAAAGCTGTTAAAGATTTTTCTTTTAATTATTATCTGCCTTTGCATTAAGCTGTACTGAGAAGCACAATTTGGTTTTTGATTTCACCAGTCATGAAGAAACACCATCAACCCTGATGTTTAAATTGTGTTTTAGTGCAATGGTTCTTACTGATTCACCGTTCAATTTCACAACAAGTTTTTAGTTTTTTTTTTTTCCGAACTTAATTTCTGTTCTGTTTTAAGTGCAAACGTAAAATTAGCATAAAAGAAGTCATAAAAGCTTCCCTGACTATACCCCGGCACCCTAGCCTTACTCTCCACAGGGCCACCAGTCCATCCATCAGCTTAAAACAGCTCTTCAACAGGCTCTACTTATCCACAGTCTGCTGAATTAATCAAGTCCATTTTCTTCTTCTCGTGTTCAGCTTGAGGATTAGCTGCTTAGCTAAGCTTCGCCTTATGAATGGCAATCTGATGGAACGTCTTTCTTTTGGCTTCTGACTCCTCACAAGATATCACCCTCACACAATCTTGTATGAACTCAGGAACCACACGGAGTTAATTTTATGTTGGAAAATGAAGCCCATGGCAACTGATTACCAGAGTACCTTCTTCTTCTTCTGGCTGCTCCAATTAGGGGTCGCTACAATGGATCATCATGAGCTGCCATAGGTTTTACACCTGATGCCCTTTCTGATGCAACCCTCTCCAATCTATCCACGCTTGGGACTGGCACTAAATATGCACTGGCTTGTGCAATCAGAATTCCCAGATGAAATCAATG
Organism: Cathorops melanopus; assembly: GCA_027576115.1. Taxonomy (NCBI): domain Eukaryota; kingdom Metazoa; phylum Chordata; class Actinopteri; order Siluriformes; family Ariidae; genus Cathorops; species Cathorops melanopus. The sequence goes on from JAODLJ010000024.1 coordinate 68,367,454, forward strand.
CAGAAAGACCCCCATCAGCTGCAAGGTTCGAACCTGGAACCTTCTTACTGTGAGGCTAACCACTGCACCAGTGTGCTGCCCTGATTAGTTTGAAATTATCTAAAAACAGTTAGCATAGCCCACATCTACAGGCGCTTTTAAGCCTAGCATAATTGGTGTAAGTCATATATAATTATTGAGCTAGTTATGATTGAATGGAAATATTCACAAGTCTCTAAGCTCAGGGAATGTTTAGCTTAGCATAATGAATGCAAGTGTTAGGAATCAAAAAGCTTAGCACAAGCAATGGGCGCTATCACTATTAGTGTATATCACAGCGCTGTTGAGTTATGGAATCTGATTGCTTAGAAAGTATTTGTTAATTTTCCATAACAGCAGGTTTGACAGTAACAATTAAGTATGTTGATGTGCTCATTCAAATATATTATAATTTCTATATTATTTTGTATGACTGAGAGGATCGTAACTTCTGAGAGAGTGGAAGTTTATGGGAGGGTAGAAGTTTATTTAGCTTATTAAATGGAAAAGAAATGGTCGATGGGTGCTGTTTTGCATAAAACATGGTCTTCAGGAACAACTTAGCTTTGTGTAATAAATTGAACTTTGGAGTAACATGTTTGCTAATATCACTCGGATATCATTTAGCTTCTGACGTTCCATCTGATAGCTGGTATAAGAGCTTACACCAAGCAATTACACCATATCGACTTGTGCTTAGATTTTGTTAATTTGTGCTAGCAGCGCTGGTGCAAATTGTTACTCTCACTCAGGATATTTCTATTATTATTATTATTATTATTATTATTATTAGTAGTAGTAGTAGTAGTAGTAGTAGTATTCTCCTAACATTTTTTAGGATGCTATTTCTCCCTCAATTTTCAACCAATCATCACCAAATTTCACTTGAAGAATCCCACTGGGCTGAATTATGTTGCTATGACTTTTGGTGTTGATCTGGATCACTGATCTGGAATGATTCATGAAAAATGGGCTTTTTTTCAATCACTTTTAACTCTGTCAGTTTTCATAGTTTTTTCAATCCTTTTTTTTTTTTCAATTTTGTTCAGGGCAGCAGGGCACAACTTTTCCTCTTTAAGCATCATTCTCTACCTCTTACTGTTCCGGATATATAGGGTACGGTGACCAGACATCCTGGTTTGTAAAAGCTAGTGGAAATTACTGTGACTTTAGTCACAATATCTAGCTCAGATTGTTTTAGGTTTTTTTTTTTTTTTTTCTCACCTAAAACCACCAATAACCTTATTGTTATCCTTCGAGACCATGGTTACGTTCTTGAATCCTAAAGTAAGTACTACACCATTTTCACCTGACCTATTGCAAATCAAGTATGAGTCATTTATTTCAATGTGGTCTCTGTTACTAAATAAATTAATAAATAAATAAATAAATAAAGCCCACACCTAAGCATCTCTGGTGCCAAATTCAAAATAATCCAAAAGGCTTTTTAAATCCATTGCTTAATTAGGCATACTTACAGAATGACTTGGGTGCATTGCAGATCCTTCAGTGTGTCATCTACATGCATCATGCAAATTTGGTGTGCACACATATCCATCTCTCCTTCCTAAATTGGGCACCAACAGGTGTTTTTCTCCTCCACTTCAATCACAGATCGCTCTAAAAAGATTATCAGGCAAACACAGAAGTGAGCATGCGGCGCAGCTGGAGAGCTTCTGATTGCCGACTTTTTGCTTTTCTCTCAAAAAAATAGTAATTTCCTTCATCATAAAAAAAAAAACCATACGAATGAAAAGTGTGCATAATTTAGCTGTGAAGTTTCTGTTATTTGGATTACACCTGTTAATTCGAAGCTTACTGGTATTGGACAAAACCATTGTACTATACTTAAATCATAAGCTTGATTTGTTTTTCAATTAATTTTAATTGAAGATGATAAAACATTTCATAAAATGGATGGAGCACCACATTTCGTCTATAATCACCATCACCAGTGGCTGTAGATAATATAGCAGAGCTCCTCATACATGAAGCATGCACTGACCTGATTTTTGATGGCTGTTCAACCGTACAATGTCCTGATGAATGACGAACATGTACCATAATAGGGAACCTGATCATAAGTGCTAGGCAACATATCTCAGAAACACTTATAACCACTGGATAACAAAATGTGTATCTTTATTTCCATAAAATAGATGGGTTTTTATTCAGCACTTAATTTAATTTACTTTTTAAAAATGACGTGGGATTATTTACTAACATATTTTATGGAAAATATTCATGACAGTTTTATCTAAAATAAAATGAGTTAAAACAGTTTTATTAGTCCACTCACTTGTTGGACAGTTGAAAGTTTGTGCCGTGTCAGGGTGATAGATGGATGTAGTCACAGGAAGAGTTTTATTGAAAACACGCTCGCAAATCCAACAGATCCAAAATGTAGACAAAGGCAGAGTGGAAAAAAAGCAGTGGTGGAGTGAGGCACAGACAGGATATCAGAGGGAATATAATACTCAGAGTCCAAAAACACAAACAGGGTCAAATCCAGAAAAGCGACACAGAATACAAGGCTTTCACAAAGTCTCTGTGCTACTCAGAGTCCTTATATCTGTGTCTGCGCTGTGATTGAGCTCTAATCAGGAACAGGTGCATGGCCATTAGTCCTAATGGCACCGAGAGATGTAACCAGATGACTGTGTGATGTATGGAGTGTGACATTGGATGGTAACTCGATAGTAGTGATGTAAAGTGAAAGTGCTGGCTCACTGCTGTCCCCCAGGCACCCAGCAGAGTCACACCATAATAAATATTGTGGTGTTGTTTCTGGTGTGTGGCATGTGGCATCAAAGAAAGGAATAAATATGTATCATAACTATGATATTTCTCTCATTATTGGTATCACAATAGTTTTACAAGACAATGCAGTGATTTATTGAGGTGAAAAAACATGACACGACATAATTCGATGGCTTATTCGTGATGCTGTAATATTATTATTTTATTCAGGTTGATTTTGTGCCCTTGGAAATATTTTGCTCACCAACTCATCAGGAGCTCTGATTTTAGGCACTGACTAAATATATGCCAGACTCTGGACTGGCACTGGAGACTCCTTCCATAAACATTAAATAAACGTCTACTTATACAAAACTTCTCCGCATCAATGATTATTTTTAATCTCTTTATGTGGAGTGCCCTGTATAAGTCCCTGTTACTATAGAAATTATAAAGTATTTGAACAAGCACATTAATTCTAAATAAACCTGCAATTTGGAGCTACTCTCAGAGCTGCTGTTACAGAAAACTAATCAACACATTATCTTCTGACCAATCAGATTAGAGAATTCCACAGTGCTTGTGCTGTGTTATAATGATTTTAATAACCGAATGCTCGTCTTAACAGACTCGAAATGTTCACCTCGACTGTCGCTGAAGTGAGCAGAACTCTTTGAGCAGAGCATCTGAAGCACTGAGGTGAATGGAATTAGCCTGGAGGAAGTGTTCGCTATATTAAATCACCTGAGATTGAGAACGATTCAACCTGTGCAGAGAGAGGAGCTGAACCGGGCACCTCCTTCCCCCAGAGAAGGTTCTGACTACGCCTTAATAAGCTCCATACCACCTCTTTGAAAAGGAAGCTCCTGCAAATCCCCCATAAATCCTTCATATAGACTTATTTCCTCTCCCATTACCCACACCAGGCCTACAGAGACTCGAGAATTACACTTCAGTGCCATGATTTTGAAGAAAGAGGAAGTAAAATACATTGATAGGGGTTTTAAACAGATGATTAGCGATGTCGGAGGATCCTAGTGTGGATTGTAGATTCATTACTGAGTAGATTAATCTGTTGATTTGCTTGGTTAACTGGGTAACGTTGCATAATGAAAAGAAACTGATTGGACCTGTTTAGCTTAGCATAATGAACGGAAGTCCATAGGAAGCTTAAAATAATGACTAGACATCATTCGGTAATGGTTAGCTTAGCATAATGAATGGAAGTAAACAGTAAACAAGTTATTTTAACCAAAAGAATGGAAGTCTGTTGGGAACAAAGAAGAAGAGGTCTCCTTCTCATTCAGTCTCTCTTTCACTCTTCACAATTCTCTCCCTTTGTCTTTCCATCTTTGATTCTTTCTTCACCTCTTTGCCTCCTATACTCTCTCTATCTCCTTCCTTCTTAATTCCATGTCCGTCTTTCACATTTTCTGTCTTTTTTTTTTTTGTGTGTGTGTTTAGTTTGTACTGATCTTTAAAAATTATGTTAGGAAATAAACGGAACCATTACTTTCCCGTAAATTCAGTTTATACTGCAGCTTTTTTTTTTTTTTTCTTATAAATGTTCGGTTCAGATTTTGGTTGCTTGTTTTGGGTTGGATAGATGTGTTGTTTTCTTGCAGATACACACTCCTTTTCAAATTATTATTTTTTTTTTTATTTTATTGTCTATGTTTATCATTTTTTAAAAGCAGCCATCACATAGGCTGATAGGCTAAACTACTTACTGTACAGCAAACATCTTAGCATAATGAATAGAACTGTACAAGGACAGATTAGCTTAGCATAATGAATGAATGTGTGTAGGAAACTGGAGTCACTTGGATTAGCATAATAAATACAGAATGTAGGATGTATATGAGCTGCTGAGACTAACATAGTGATTGAAAGTACACAGGGAAGAGTTAGCTTCACATAATGGTTGGAGGAGTCTAGAAAACACTCACCTTAGCATGATAACAATGATTAGCTTAGCATAATGAATGCCTCCAGGTATGTTATCTGAGTTTACTGAGAAGATATATTCAATGATTATGCATCAATGGTCAAGCGTCGGTCTGTGACCGGAGGGCAGAGTTGGGGAAGGTAAGTGGCAGAATCACTGCACCTGATGTCAATTAAAGTGTGTTTGTGTGTCTTCCCCAGTGACCACGCCCTATTTAAGGAGAGAGTGAGAGCTGAGGAAGGGAGTTCTTTCCCCAACCAGACAGCTGATCTCTCTCTCTCTCAGTCTGTCTGTCTGTCTGTCTGTGTCTGGGGGTGTGTGTGTGTGTGTGTCTGGGTGTTACTGGGACTGGTTTGAAATGCTGAAAAGTGTTAAAATAAAAGAGTTTGAAAACTCAGTTCTGGCCTGCCGTCCTTCTGTGCTCCGCCCACACATTGAAACTGCCACAGTGGTGCTGAAACCCGGGATTCGGAACACAGAAGAAGAACAGCCCCATGGAGTCCTCCCCTTCTGCCGACCTGGTCCACACCCTCGCCACGGCCCAGCAAAGCCAGCACCAGGCGCTAGTCGCCCTCCAGAAGGAGCAAGAACAATCGTTCGAAGCCCTGGTGTTGGCCCAGCAGGAAGCTCGTCAGGCGTTCCGGCACCTCCTCGCATCGGCAGGGTCCACCACCTCCACCGCCGCGGGCCCTTCTCCCCTCACCCTAACGAAGATGGGCCCTCATGACGACCCCGAGGCCTTCATCATGCTCTTCGAGCAGGCAGCAGAGGCCTCGGGCTGGCCGGTGGAACAGCGCGCGGCACGCCTCCTCCCACTGCTAACGGGCGAGGCGCAGCTGGCTCCCCGCCGACAACTGGCTGGTCTATGCGGACCTCCGCCGGGCCGTCCTTCAGCATGTGGGGTGCACCCCTGAACAGCACCGACAGCGCTTCCGCACCCTGCGCTTGGAGGAAGTCGGCCAGCCATTTGCGTGTGGCCAGCAAGTCCGGGATGCCTGCTGGCGGTGGTTGAGAGCCGACAACCACGACGCTGAGGGAATCATCGATCAGGTGGTACTGGAGCAGTTCATCTCTCCTCTGCCAGCAGGAACCGCAGAGTGGGTCCAGTGCCACCGCCCGGCGTCGCTGGATCAGGCCATTGAGCTAGCAGAGGACCATTTGGCAGCTGTCCCGACGGCAGGACAGCGGACATCCTCTTCTTCCCTCTCCTCCTGTGTCTCGTTCTCGCCCTGTTCCCCCACCGCGGAGGCCGGCTCCACCCCAGCCAGCCGGCCCACCGCACCCGCGGTGCCCTCCCGTTTTCCCCTTCTGTGTCTGTCTCTCCCCCCGCCTCAGGTGAGTAAGCCCCAGAGCACCGGTGCAGAGAGAAAGCCCGGGCCGGTTTGCTGGTGCTGCGGGGAACCGGGCCACCTCCAACAGCAGTGCTCGGCAATGGAGGTGGGCGCAGTGGTTCGGATCCCCAATGCGCCGGTAGCCGCCCTCGATCGGGCCGGAGTGTATCGCATACCGGTGAGTGTCCAAGGGGATACATATCAGGCGTTGGTGGACTCTGGCTGTAATCAGACCTCAATTCACCAAAGCCTGG
>JAODLJ010000024.1:69547691-69560092 GCA_027576115.1 Cathorops melanopus
TCCATCCAGTATCTGTAGCCGCTTATCCTGTCCTACAGGGTTGCAGGCGAGCTGGAGCCTATCCCAGCTGAATATGGGCGAGAGGCAGGGTACACCCTCGACAAGTCGCCAGGTCATCACAGGGCTGAACAGTAAACATTAAACATTAAATATTATTAGAGCTAAGGCAGGTTTGATGAGTTTGATGAGGTAGAGAGGTAATGCGAGGTAATGTGAAGAGGTAGAACAGTAATGTGATGAGGTAGAGAGGTAATATGAAGTAATGTGAAGAGGTAGAGAGGTAATGTTAGGTAATGTGAAGAGATAGAGAGGTAATTTGAGGTAATGTGAAGAGGTAGAGAGGTGATGTGAAGAGGTAGGGAGGTAATGTGAGGTAATGTGAAGAGGTAGAGGTAATGTGAAGCAGTAGAGGGGTAATGTAAGGTAATGTGAAGAGGTAATGTAAGGTAATGTGAAGAGGTAAAGACAATGTGAGGTAATGTGATGTGGTAGAGAGGTAATGTGAAGAGGTAAAGACAATGTGAGGCAATGTGAAGATGTAGAGATGTAATATGAGGTAATGTGATGAGGCAGAGAGGTAATATGAGGTAATGTGAAGAGGTAGAGAGGTAATATGAGGTAATGTGATGAGGTAGAGAGGTAATGTGAGGTAATGTGATAAGGTAGAGATATAAGAATAAAGTGCTAGTGCACAGTTAATCTTTACTGTGTGCAGTTTGTGTGCTTAATGTCCATTGTCCCTTTTGTGAGTAATGGAGCTCAGATGCTTGGTGCTCCACTGTCTATTCCAAGTGTGGTGTGTTTGGGGGGAGGCAGGTTATTATGGGAGTGAGGTGTTGGGTGGCACCAGGGTGTTTAGGGCCCTGACAGCTTGGGGGAAGAAGCTGTTGCAGAACCTTGCAGTTCAGGTCCTGATGCTGCAGAACCTCCTGTCTGATGGCAGAAGGTCAGACAGACTGTGGGAGGGGTGAGAGGGATCCTTCACAATGGCATAGTCTCTGTGTACACAGCATACCTGGAAGATGTCCTGAATGGAGGGGAGGGAGACCCCTATAATCCTCTCAGATCTCCTTACTATACCTTGTAGGGACTTGTGTTCCAGTGTTTTGCAGTTTCCAAACCAAACAGTGATGCAGATGGCGAGGATGCTCTCCACAGTTCTTCTGTAGAAGGTTGTGAGGATGGGTGGTGGAAGGCTGGCTCTCTTTCGCCTCCACAGGAAGTGAAGATGTTGTTGTGCCTTCTTCACAGCAGAGTTTGTCAGAAATGTGTACACTAAGAAACTTGGTACTTCTGATCTGACTTTCTCTCCTACAGAGCCACTGAGTCTCTTTGGAAATCAACAACAATCTCTGTTGTTTTGTCTCCATTAAGAGACAGATTGTTGTTGTGACACCAGTCACCAATTTTTCCACCTCTTCTCTGTTTGGTGTTTCATTGTCATTGCTGATGAGCCCCACTGCTGTCGTGTCATCAGCGAACTCAACAGTGAGGTTCGATTGCAACTGGGCCGTGCAGTTGAGGGTGAAAAACATTTCACATTTTCACTTCTCTTTCAGGCATTAGTGGATAACTACAGACCAAATGTAAAACATTATATGTTTGGTCTGAAATGCTTTTTGTGAGGTGTGAGGTAGCACTATATGCAATGTTTAATGTGACACATCCAGTTACCCTTTACAGTCACTCTACCTGTCTGTGATGATGAATCAGGAGATTGGTCTGTGGACGAACCTCTCTGTATAGTGCTCAGTTTACATCCCTGTCCTCAACTACAATGGGAAAAAATAAAAAAATAAATAAAAACCTTGATAAATGAACAGAATTTCCACTTAAGTAAAATATGTAGTTCATAGATAGATAGATATATGTGATGTGTTTTTCATTTCTCCATCTGATGTCTGTCTTTTGTTCCTGATACAGTTCCATTGGAATCAATGCAGTAGTTTAGAGCAGTAGCGTTTTAAGTGTCTATTACATCCTTATACATGACACTTTTGAAGCCCTTCCTATTACCATTCAGATAAATAAGTGGACCAAAAGTGGGTTCGTCCTGAATTAAGTATGTGTACCTGTTAATGCAGTTACCCTTTAAGTGAGTGGAGTCTGACAAGTTATATAATGAATTTCCAAAGAAAAATATTTATTTAAACACAACTTATATATTCAATAGGAAAATAAACTGTCATTTGTCCCACATTCAAAAGTTATCAAAAGCAAAATGCCCCAACCAACAAAATGCAAAAATGGGTAATATCCCACTATCAACTGCTATGTTACCCCCGTCTAGACTCACGGAATAAAAATAATAAAAGTTATGTTACTCAAATGTACCTTTAAAATTATATTTCACTAGTCCCACACACTATTAGTAGCTTACTCTTTTACCGACCACACCTCTAAACCGTGGCCATACTAGGTATATTCATAAACCCCCTCAGTACCCAAATAGTACCTTACCCCTTTAAAAAGAAGATCCCCTGTAAGTTCAAAAGAGCATAGAGGAGTAGGCTCCTCCTCTAACCCAACATAACGTTGTCCCTGTAACCCAACATAAACATTGACCCATACACAAAATGACAGAAGCCTCTCCCCCTTAAACAAAGACAAAACAAAACACTATCAATACTCCCCCTCGAATACTGTGTCAGACAGTAGCCCCACGGTATATGAAAACTAACCAAATGTTTCCCCACACTCCCGGACAAAACGCGAGGCTTACGTCACCCTTTCAGTCACAACAGTCACACACAAATGCACCGGTGCACCAAATAAAACAAACAACAGAAAAAGCCGGCTATGAAAACAACAAACGTTGCAGGCCTGTTAATTCTCTCGATTTTGTTCCCTTCAAAAGTCTGTCTTTACTCACGACCCCAGCGAGCTGCAGCGGGTTGTCTGTGGTGTCGCATATCTCCCATGCAAACGTGGAGACACGAAGCGCGAGCCTCCCTCGGTGCCCGGAGGAACCACTGACTTTATCCTGGTCGCCAGTGGCGCTATCCGGGGCGCGTTGATCCCTCGACGGTTAACCTGGTGGAACCTCAGACGTGCCTGGTAGTCTGAGGCGCTAACCAAGCAACATTCACTGTCTTCTCTTGCTATCAATGTCCAGCAACAATGGCCGCGTTGTTGTACCCTTCTTTTACTGTAGCTAGCATGCACAACTCATGTGCGTTGCCTTAACCTGGTGTCTACACTCGTAGTACTATACAAATAGTAAACACAATGTAATAAATCAAGTTCACAAACCCGGATAGAGCTTGCGCCATTAAACATAAACGGTCACAAATGATCAGTCACGACTTAACAAAGGAAAAAAACTCGTCTCCCCTCAACTTCTCCAAGCCAGCCCGCCCGGAGCTTCCTCCTCCCGTTCTCTTCTCACTTTGTTCTCCCCCTTGCTCCCAATTCACGCGATAACTTCATGAACTCACATATATTTCACAGTTACCCTCAAATTCAATATTTCACATTATATCCTATCTAGTGTGTTTTCGCAATGTTTTTTTTTTAAACAAATAAAAACAAAAGTAAAAATAAACTATTCATCATAAGTTTAACTATTTATTCATTACTGAGAATAAATTGACATACTGAACTGCAGTCACGTGACTCGGAGATACCTCCGGGTTACACCCTCCCCCTTCAAATGGTCTGTATGTCCCCATCAGCCCGTTGGAACAATACGAATCATCAAACATGCAGTATTGGGGCTGACCCTGTCTTTGCTGACCAATACCCGTATGCCCTTGTGCTGAATAACTACTGGGCGATCTGAAGGTTTCCCCAACTCATCATAGGTGAACCGCAGCACTGGCTTTGTCTGTCGCCTCTCTCTAGGGGCATACTGTCCTACACCTTGACAGTCAATAGAAACAATGACACTGTCCGCGTCATTTGCAGAACCTTCTGTCGGTTATACGCACGCTGGTTGCACATCCACATCATCATTATCTAATAACAACCCAGCATCTGTCTCTATGATAGGGGGATTCTCGTCGCCGCTATTATCAGCCCCACTACTCTCTGTAGTAGGCTGTGCTGGCGGTGGGGAAGCTTCTTCCAACACATCTTGACCTCTATTCTCCATGCTCACAGCCCCTTCTATGGACGGTGGGATATAAGGCTCTAAACTCACGGTGACTCTAGGAGCATAATAGGCACCATCATCATCAGAGGAACTGGACTCATGATCAGTGTGTGGGGTATGGTGGCTGTTTCGCGTTCCCCTGTGTTTGCGCCGTGTAGCCACCCCCTTGTTGTGTGGCTCCGGCGCCTCTTTGTCATTATTCTGGGAATAGGGCAATCTTACTAACTCACCAATGGGTAATAAATGATCTCTATGTAAAGTTTTCACTACCCCTGCTCCCATTTCAGGTTGTACCCGATAAACGGGTAAGTTCGGCAACTTATCAAGAACTACATAGGGCAGTGAACTCCATTTGTCTTTCAGCTTCTGCTTACCAGTTCCCCCTAATGCCCGCACAAGTACTCTGTCCCCCTTTTCCAGAGCCTGTTGTCGTACAGTTAGGTCATAAGCCCGTTTGTTCTTTTGATGGTTCTTAGTGGAGGCTTCCATGGCCAACTGGTATGCATTCTTGAGATCACACCTCAGGTTGTCAACATACTTCTGGTGAGTGACTGCCTCCTCACTGTCGAACACTGCCTGAAAACACACATCTATGGGTAGGCGTGCCTCCCTCCCGAACATTAGAAAATAAGGGGAATAACCTGTGGCATCGTTTTGTGTGCAGTTGTACGCATGAACAAGAGTGGCTATTTGCTGACTCCACCTTTGTTTCTTTCCAGGATCTAGAGTACCCAACATGGAGAGCAAAGTACGGTTAAACCTCTCAGGCTGAGGGTCTCCCTGAGGATGGTAAGGGGTCGTTCTAGACTTCCGTATCCCCAACACTTTGAGCATCTCTTTGATCAATCGGCTTTCAAAATCCCTCCCCTGATCGGAATGGATCCGAGCGGGCAACCCATAATTGACAAAAAACTTCTCAACCAGTACTTTCGCAACCGTAGGTGCCTTCTGATCCCGAGTGGGATAGGCTTGGGCGTATCTTGTAAAGTGGTCTGTCACTACTAAAACATTCGTGACTCCGCGGGAATCTGGCTCTATTGATAAAAAATCAATGCAAACCAGCTCGAGTGGTCCACTACTGGTAAGCTGGTTTAATGGAGCCACACGTCCAGGGAGAGTCTTCCTAACCACACATCTGCCACAATTCTTTATGTAGTTGGCTATGTCATTTGCCATCTTGGGCCAGAAGAATCTCTCCCTCATCAGTTCAACGACACGTTCAATGCCCAAGTGTCCTCCATCATCATGTAGTGACTTCAGGGCAAGGACTCTCAACTGCTTGGGTAGTACGAACTGGGAAATCTGTTTCCCTAATTTCCTGACAGAGTTTCGATATAGCACTTCATTCTTGATAATAAGACGTGGCCACTCCCTTTGTAATGCACTGAGTTCTGGAGAATCATGTGGGGAGGCAATTGGTCTACCAGCCAGCAGGGCTTGTTTCATTTTACTAATAGTGTCATCTCTATCCTGTGCCACACGCAACTCACCTAAACTAAAAGGCTCCAAATTCCCTTCGCTGACTTGGATTGAGTGAACATATGCCTGCGGGACGCACTGGGGCGGTGCACCCAACTGATCAATGCATCTGGTTGCAAGTGCATGATGAGGTCACTGAGCAAAGGGGCTTGAATGGGCTTTGACCCCAGCAGAGGAAATACACCCCACCTCCTCAGCTACATTCCTGGACAAAAGGTCAGCATCTACATTTTCGCGCCCTGGTCTGTATTGTATGCTGAAATCATACACAGACAAGGCCGCCAACCACCTATGGCCACAGGCATTCAACTTAGCACTAGTCAGGACGTAAGTTAATGGATTATTGTCTGTGCGTACTGTAAAGCGAAGGCCATAAAGGTAGTCATGAAATTTATCCACTACGGCCCATTTTAGGGCTAGAAATTCGAGTTGATGAACTGGGTAGTTACGTTCTGAAGCACTGAGCTTTCTGCTTGCAAATGCTACTGGTCGCAGGCCATCTGGGTATTCTTGGTTGAGCACAGCTCCCAGGCCATCGAAACTGGCATCCACGTGCAGTATGTAAGGGCACGTTGGATCAGCGAATGCTAACACTGGGGCCTGGATCAAGCAAGTCTTAATTTTTTGGAATGACTCGGTACAGGCGGGAGTCCACCGTTCCCCAAATGGCTCAGCCTTGCTCAAGTAGTGTTTTCCCTGTTCATTTTGTTTTGGTCGTCCCCTCCTGGGGGGCTCATAACCTCTTGTTAGGTCAGTCAGGGGGCGCACAATTGCAGAGTAGTTGGCGATAAACCGTCTGTAATAACCACAGAACCCTAAAAATGACTGCAATGACTTCAGGTTTGTGGGTTGTGGCCACTGGGCCACCGCCTTAATCTTGTCTGGGTCCGTGGAGACCCCATCTTCAGACACGATGTGCCCTACATACTTAACACAAGTTCGAAAGAACTGGCACTTGTCAATGGATACTTTCAACCCAAATTCTTCCAGGCGGTCCAACACTTTAAGCAATCGCTTTTCGTGCTCTTCAATGGTGTGACTGAACACAATTACGTCGTCCAGATATACTAAGCACTGCAACAGGTGCATATCTCCCACTGCTTTCTCCATCAAACGTTGGAACGTCGCAGGAGCACCCATGATGCCCTGCGGCATTCGTTCGAATTGATAGAAACCCAGTGGGCAGATAAAAGCGGTCTTCTCCTTGTCCTCTTCACACATAGGAATTTGGTAATAACCGCTTCTTAAATCCAAAACAGAAAACCACTTGCTCCCAGATAGACAGTCAAGGGCATCATCTATCCTGGGCACTGTGTACTGATCCGGAATAGTGCGTGTGTTTAGGGTTCTGTAATCGATACACATGCGAACTTTGCCACTCTTTTTCCTTGCTACGACAATGGGCGATGCGTACGGGCTACGTGATTCCTTGATTATTCTGGCGGCCAACTACTCCTGTAGATGGCGCCGTACATCATCGATATCTCCAGGAGCAATGTGTCTGGATCGTTCTCTAAAAGGTCGGGAGTCTGTAAGCCTAATGCGGTGCTCCACATCTTTAGCCAACCCTACGTCCCATTCCTCTACGGAGAACACTTTAGTCCTTTCGGCTAACTTCTGAGCTAGTCTGTCCCGCCACATCGGGGGTAACGGGGAGTCGCCAAAATCAAACAAAGCTGGATCAATGGCATCCTGGGTGGATGGGGCCTGTGCAAGACCAGTCACCACGTCTGCTTTATGGATCTGCGCTATGACCGTCCCTTTGGGAATGGATTTTGTTTTCAGGGAGACATTCTGTAGGAGAACTTTACAACTGTCTTTATTCAGGTCAGCTGGTAACAACACACATGGAGGTAAGGCCACCCCTTGTGGTAAGGCACTTGAGCTATCCACAACCAATATGCCAGGATTCCCCGTCCCGTCAATTGTGGCTTTGCCAACAGCTAGACAGGATTCCCCTGGCATCAAAGTAAGTGACCCTGGGCCCACCCACTTAACCTGCCCCACATGATCCGAGGTAAGATTCTTCAGTGTTTCATGGGTTGGTGTCGGGAGACCAGCAGTCACTCTCCAGGCTGTCGCAGGGTGGTGTCCCGCTGCTCCGCTATTTGCCACCAGTTCATGGCGAAATGCCCTTGCATTGGTACCTATAATCACTGAAACTTGGTCTGGCCCTTGGGGGTCAGGGCATACCAACGCCAAGACTGTCTGGGTAAGGAAACTGCCTTCATCATCTTGGATCTGCAGAGAGACTGCCACGTAACCCAGGTAAGGGTAGCTACTGTCACTTAGACCCCAAATGCATAAGCTTGAAATGGGCTGAATGGTGAGGTGAGACAAATGTTCACGGTACCACTTCTCGAAAATAATGGTAACAGTAGACCCGCTATCCATCAAGGCAGTACATGCATGTCCCTCTATCTTCACAGGGCTCAGAGACGGTTTTCCCACCAACCCGTCAGGAAGGAGCGAAGCTACTGGGGCTTCCACTTGACTTTTCTTCACTGGGCAATTTGTATCAGCTGAGTCAGGTTTGTTCTGAGAGGAGTCACGGTCTTCCCCCTTTTGTTTACGCAAGCTACGAATTAGCCGAGTGATGACTTTACCAGAATCTTCTTCAGCATTGCACCGAGTGGCTATATGTCCATCCTGCCCACAACGATAGCAGAAATACTCTCCTACCCCACTAGAAGGCTGAACCCTCCTACTGTTAGCAGACACTGGTTTGGGATAAGAGTCACCCCCACCCTGAGGCTTCCATTCTGGGGGTGCACTGAAAGGCACACTGCGGTGGTTCACAGCCATAATCTGCAATTGTTGCTGAAGGTCAGCTACCTGTCTCTGTAGGGCCCGGACCTCACTGTCGTTGTCCATAGGATGACTGTGTGGGGCTACTGTAGTCTCAGTCTCCCTGCTGGGTGCTGAGTGTCGTGCTTCATTAGCTGTCAATTTAGCTACTACCACTCTGAGCTTGTCCAGTTCTGCTCGTAGCTTAGCTGCATCAGTGGAACTCAGCGGTTCATCCTCAGTTGTTTTAACCTGCCGTACGGTAGCTTTAGTATTCAGTGTAGTCGACTTCTGTCTCACTGACTGCTGGTCTTCCTCTTCACGTATTTCAGTTAGAAGTTGTAAAAATGAAGGGGGTGAGGCTTTGCGCTCACGAAGGCGTAGCTGTACTAACATAAGGTCTGACTCAATCGCCCCCCGTAGAAGTTGTTCAATACGCACCCGGTCTCTTTGGATAGCTGCTACACCACCCCTAAGAACGACCTTAGTTAATGCATGTTCAATGCGACGCAAGAAGTCTGACAACCTCTCTCCTTGATTTTGGTGCAGCGATCTAAATGCATAGTACAGGTCCTCTCCTGATACAGAAGACCCAAAGGCACACTCTAAGGCCTCTAGATAGTCTTTGGGTGTTGCATTGGGGTCACTAGACCTAACTGCTTGTGCTATCTCTAATGCAGGGCCTTTTAAGCTCTCAATGATGCGCTTGCGTTTTTCGCCAATAGAGCACTCGCATTCGTCCACCATCAAGTGGGCCTGCATCAGCCACGTGTCTATTGTTTCTTCTCCAGCCAGAGTTGGGACGTTTCCTGAGAAAGCTCGTAACCTCCGGAAAGCAGTGTTCTCGGGTGCGACTGGTCGCTGGGTTTTCTCTAAGATATCCCCTATGGACTTTAAGAACTGCTCTGTGGTGAGAGTTGGTGGCTCAGTCTGAAGCACGGGCGCTGGGGTCACCCTTTCTTCTTCTTCTGACTCGGGCACACTGAGTGTCCAAGGCTCCCCTCCCATGCTAGGTATCACATCAAGTGGAATTGCTTTTATATTCACCACCTGACTGCAAGCACACAGCACCACCAATCCATTAGTTTGAGGATCGAACATCTTTCCCTTCACTTTAACCCGACCAAGACGTTTAATGGAATTAAGTGTTTCTTCCAATGTGTCAATGCTGACATCAGCTGCGACTTGGCGGACAACTAAGGCATGTTGGAGGTCTAGCCCCTCACCCTTACACCAATTAACTAACACTGACATTGCTACTGGTAAGATATTATATTAAACTAAAACTACTCCACTCATGCTCTGTGTTAAACATAAACATAAATAATATACCCACGGCTAAACACATCCCATCCTCGTCGCCAGTTTATGTAGCCCTTCCTATTACCATTCAGATAAATAAGTGGACCAAAGTGGGTTCGTGCTGAATTAAGTATGTGTACCTGTTAATGCAGTTACCCTTAAAGTGAGTGGAGTCTGACAAGTTATATAATGAATTTCCAAAGAAAAATATTTATTTACACACAACTTATATATTCAATAGGAAAATAAAACTGTCATTTGTCCCACATTCAAAAGTTATCAAAAGCAAAATTCCCCAACCAACAAAATGCAAAAATGGGTAATATCCCACTATCAACTGCTATGTTACCCCCGTCTAGACTCACGGAATAAAAATAATAAAAGTTATGTTACTCAAATGTACCTTTAAAATTATATTTCACTAGTCCCACACACTATTAGTAGCTTACTCTTTTACCGACCACACCTCTAAACCGTGGCCATACTAGGTATATTCATAAACCCCCTCAGTACCCAAATAGTACCTTACCCCTTTAAAAAGAAGATCCCCTGTAAGTTCAAAAGAGCATAGAGGAGTAGGCTCCTCCTCTAACCCAACATAACGTTGTCCCTGTAACCCAACATAAACATTGACCCATACACAAAATGACAGAAGCCTCTCCCCCTTAAACAAAGACAAAACAAAACACTATCAATACTCCCCCTCGAATACTGTGTCAGACAGTAGCCCCACGGTATATGAAAACTAACCAAATGTTTCCCCACACTCCCGGACAAAACGCGAGGCTTACGTCACCCTTTCAGTCACAACAGTCACACACAAATGCACCGGTGCACCAAATAAAACAAACAACAGAAAAAGCCGGCTATGAAAACAACAAACGTTGCAGGCCTGTTAATTCTCTCGATTTTGTTCCCTTCAAAAGTCTGTCTTTACTCACGACCCCAGCGAGCTGCAGCGGGTTGTCTGTGGTGTCGCATATCTCCCATGCAAACGTGGAGACACGAAGCGCGAGCCTCCCTCGGTGCCCGGAGGAACCACTGACTTTATCCTGGTCGCCAGTGGCGCTATCCGGGGCGCGTTGATCCCTCGACGGTTAACCTGGTGGAACCTCAGACGTGCCTGGTAGTCTGAGGCGCTAACCAAGCAACATTCACTGTCTTCTCTTGCTATCAATGTCCAGCAACAATGGCCGCGTTGTTGTACCCTTCTTTTACTGTAGCTAGCATGCACAACTCATGTGCGTTGCCTTAACCTGGTGTCTACACTCGTAGTACTATACAAATAGTAAACACAATGTAATAAATCAAGTTCACAAACCCGGATAGAGCTTGCGCCATTAAACATAAACGGTCACAAATGATCAGTCACGACTTAACAAAGGAAAAAAACTCGTCTCCCCTCAACTTCTCCAAGCCAGCCCGCCCGGAGCTTCCTCCTCCCGTTCTCTTCTCACTTTGTTCTCCCCCTTGCTCCCAATTCACGCGATAACTTCATGAACTCACATATATTTCACAGTTACCCTCAAATTCAATATTTCACATTATATCCTATCTAGTGTGTTTTCGCAATGTTTTTTTTTTAAACAAATAAAAACAAAAGTAAAAATAAACTATTCATCATAAGTTTAACTATTTATTCATTACTGAGAATAAATTGACATACTGAACTGCAGTCACGTGACTCGGAGATACCTCCGGGTTACACTTTTTTTTTTTTTACACTATAGTTCTGTTTTTTACTGCGTAAGGCAGACATAGGCCTAATGGAAATACACACAAATAACATGCCTCCTTTTTTGTCACATCAAAGCATCGTGTTCAAGGACTCGGGAATTGCTACTTTATGACACTGACGTCTTTCATTGTCATTGCTACCTCTTCCAACTGTGTTGGATGAAGTTCTGTTTTTGTCTCCATTTGTTTATTTGTTCCCAACATAACGTCAAAAGTAGTGAAGGGATTTGGATGAAATTTGGTGGAAAGGTGGGCCATGGGCCAAGGAACAATTGAACAAATTATTTTAATGCAAATCTGGATATACATGTGTGGGAATCTCTGTGATTTGCAACACAGGCAGTCATACAACACAGGTAATCACATGAGGCAGGTCACGTGACAAACCAGGATGTTATAAAAGTTTGGTAGATCAGATTCTTGCACTCTCTTGGTGCTGCTGCTTGCTCCTGCTGACTTGAGTTGGGGTCCCCTTTCATACAGGTAAAGGAAGTGACAATAGGGCATGTTTATTTATCAAAACTTGGGTTTTTATGCCTTATTTCAATTTTACCAGGGTGATTGGTAGAAGCATATCTTTCCTTCTTCATGGAGGACACAGAGGCTACTGCAAGGCATTTTAACATTGATGGGACCCCCTGTGAGCTGCTGGGCTATAGATGTTGATGCACTGGTAAATTATATAATGTGTGCTCTTTTATTTTTTATTGTTTTATACTGGTATTTAAAATGTGTTTAAAATGGTGTTTGTGGTTTTCTTTTTTTTTTTTGTAGCATTGGCTTGTTCCCTTCCCCCTTCCTGTGTTATTGCACTGTGGAAGTATTGAGCATTTGTGCAAAGTAGGCCTGTATTTGCTGATCTTATTTATTTATTTACTTACAACCCTAATTCCAAAAAAGTTGGGACAAAGTACAAATTGTAAATGAAAATGGAATGCAATGATGTGGAAGTTTCAAAATTCCATATTTTATTCAGAATAGAACATAGATGACATATCAAATG
>JAODLJ010000024.1:69750788-69763160 GCA_027576115.1 Cathorops melanopus
CTCGCCGGCCACAGGGCTCGAACCTGGACCTTCTTGCTGTGAGGCGACAGCACTAACCACTACACCACCATGCCGCCTAATATGGGGAGTACTGGCACTTATTTTTTTCCACTTAAAGCACTGAGTGGAACCCAATGTTGTCTTCTGTTGCATGCTGAGATGCTTTTCTGCTCACCATGGGTATAAACAGTGATTATATGAGTTACTGGCAAAAAAGCTCAAACCACCTTAAATCTGTCCATTTTCTGATCTCTGACCTCTCTTATCAACAAGCCATTTGTTTCCACCCATAGAACTGTCGCTCGCTCACTCACTCACTCCATCTGGCTCAAACCAACAGCCACGCCACAGTGAAAGAAAGTCACACTTTGATGAGATCACAATTTTTCCCATTCTGATATTTGAACATTGTGAACATTAACTGAAGCTCTTGATTTGTATCTGCATGATTTGATGCATTCAAGGGATTGGCTGATTAGAGAACGGCATCGAACAGCAGATGGATGGGTGTCAATAAAGGTAACAAAGTGGACATCATTCATTTTTCATCATCATCAGCACTCATGGTTGAAATGCGATGAACTAAAAAGAACAAGAACCTATCAAGTGATTTCCTCTGCACTGAGAAATCCATCAGAAATCCATGTACAGCTTCATAATTCAGTGAAGAACTGAAAGGGAGATAAGAAATGAAAAGAAGTCCATGCTCTCCTCCTGCTGGAGTACGAGTGTAAGTCTGGGAGCTCTGATAGAAGCTGGCATGTTTGTACATCTGGTTCAAAATTCTTCTCATTTTTCGGTCATTTGCAAATTGCAATTTGTTGTAATTATCTTTGGTTCAGATGTGTGGAGAGTTTTGAACTTGTTCTGTTAAAAAAAAATGGCTGCACATCAGGAATTTGATTCCATAAAGAGTTTCCACATTTGTGGACGTTTTTGTAAATGTTATGGCATTTTAGCCACTTCACTTTAGTTGACACAGGCTGAAGATGGTGAAGGTCCATCGACACCACACATCTCTCATTTTCTTCTCGAATGTAAAGCCGGGCTGTGAAAGCACACATTACTCCTGTACCGTTGTCCGGTCCGTAGATTAAAGAGCAGGATCGGAGGAAGCAGATACAAAGCCATACTTTTCTGCTCAATCTCTGGGTTTTTTCAGCCAGTAAAGAACATTCGATAGGGTTTTGTTTTTTGGAGTGGGAGCATCTCGTGTGCTGGAGTGGGTTTTCTCACGCTCTTGGGTTTGACTCGGTCACACTTCTCATGAGAGCAAAACTCTGCCAAAATTCTCCACCGTTTGCTGAAAGAACACAGTAGAAACTTCAACACAGTGCAGCGGAGCACAAAGTGAACATTATTGCATCAAAGTGGTTATCTTGGCAGGTTCGACGCTGGAAAAGGTTATGGGTCTTGACCAAAGATCCAACAGGATGTGCAGGATTTAAGCAACTTTTCATCCACTAGTTCAGAAGTCCATCTCTAAACAAGCAACCCAGGTGGGACTTGAACCCACAATCCCCAGCTCCGGAGGCTGATGCCTTAGCCATTAGGCCACTGGGCCACGTGTTGCAGTAAAGGGAAACATTATTGACATATTGTAATAAACACATCATGGGCAACATCATGAGCCAAGAGAACATCTTCACTGCACCTCGGTAGATGGAGATACAACTGGACCTGCACTGGAGGGATGAACATCGTTCTTCCAAAAGATCTTCCCTCAGGTGGTGCTTTGAGGAGGAGGATGGTGCTGATGGAGGAGAGCACTGTCTAACACATGAAGGCGTTGCATGCTTATCAAACATTCAGTGAACCCTCAAGCACTCTGAAGAGGGGTGGGGTCATCCTGGAGGACACCACACCCATCAGATTTGTTTGCTGTAACATGAGCCTAAGCTGCTTTACCTGACCTGATTCATTTTAATTGTTGAATGCCAGTTAGTGCTCTAGGCTCAAGTTCATGCAAGTCAGCGTTAGTGTTAGGGTTCTATGCTCAAGTTAGTGTTAGTCAGGGTTCTAGGCTTTAGTTAGGGTTCTAGGCTCATGTTAGTGCTAGTTAGGGTTCTATGCTCGTGTTAGTGTTAGAGTTCTAGGCTCAAGTTATTGTTAGTCAGAGTTCTTGGCTTTAGTTAGGGTTCTAGGATCAAGTTAGTACTAGTTAGGGTTCTATGCTCAAGTTAGTGTTAGTTAGGGCTCTAGGCTCATGTTAGTCAGAGTTCTAGGCTTCAGTTAGGGTTCTAGGCTCAAGTTAGTGCTAGTGAGCATTCCATGCTCTAGCTAGTGAAGGTTCTAGGCTTAACTTAGGGTTCTAGGCTTTAGTTAGGTTCTAGGCTCAAGTTAGTGCTAGTAAGGGTTCCATACTCAAGTTAGTGTTAGTCAGAGTTCTTGGCTTTAGTTAGGTTTCTAGGCTCAAATTAGTGATAGTTAGGGCTCTATGCTCAAGTGAGTGTCCGTGTTTTACACTCAAGTTAGTGCTAGTGAGCATTCTGTGCTCTTGCTAGTGAGGATTCTAGGCTCAAGTTAGTGTTAGTCAGGGTTCTAGGCTTTAGTTAGGGTTCTGGGCTCAAGTTAGTACTATTTAGGGTTCTAGCTCAAGTGAGTGTTAGTTAGGGTTCTAGGCTCAAGTTAGTGCTAGTTAGTGTTTTATGCTCAAGTTAGTGTTAGTGAGGGTTCTTTGCTCTAGCTAGTAAAGGTTCTCAGCTCAAGTTAGCACTAGTTAGCATTCTGTGCTCAGACTGTCTCTTCATTAAAGTGTCAGAGTAAAACAAGCAGACTTGTGATTCAATCTGCATTGTGGAACGTCACATATACCTCTGTTACAACTGCATAATTTGCTTGTATATGGTACTTTTACTTACCCATCACTGTGGCTGGTACATTGAGCAAATTCACCACCTACTACATCAAATCACCCACATTTGTTGTTTGGCGGATAATAATTCCCAATCGTTCAAGCAAGACATGATGAAGAAATGTTTACAAAGGTGGAACTTTTTGAGGAGACGTTACATGATTTAGTAAGATATTTTAAAACTCTATATCATGTTACTTCACCCAGGCACATGGACAAACAGTTGTTACAGAACAGCTGGGAGGATATTCAAGAGGAATTTGTTGTTGTCGAAAAACTTTAACTATGAGCTGCCACAATACATAGTGGATGTATTGCCTAATATCCATGCCAATGTAAAAGTTGCCTGGAAGGATGTGGGCAGTGATGGTTACATCATTTCAGATGGACATTTTCACTTCCATATGTAAAGGGAGCTTAAATGGGCCTTTAGAAGAATTGAGTAATGAGGCATTCCTTGAATGGCTGTGAGGGAATCACTATGAACAGATTGATGGTACCTCAGATGAGGGATCACCAGGTGCCAGTAAACTAGGCTTGTTGTTCCTATTACTATCACAGTCCATCAGGAACCACTGGATGTATAAAAACCAGATGCATCACCACCTATTTTGGATAATCTGTATTTGTTGAATAGGGCAAGCTGGTAGGATTTGAGATGTACGATGATGGAATGTATCAGTTTTCCAACAGGCGCTATCTGAGCTTCCTTAATGAACCTGTTAGTTACTGAGAGCGTCATGTGGTAGGAGCAACATTGACCAGGGTACAGTCGCAATACAGTATGAGCTATGAGAGTTTGGTGGTGATAGGAGATATCAGCTCAAAGCCCTCTTGGGGCTGGACTCATTTGACATGTGGTCTGCAGTATCACTGGGAATTTAATCCCCTCTGAACCTGTCTTGTCAGTAGTTTTTTAATGGACTATGCATGAAAGAGTACACTATATTTGACCTTCTATACAACAAGTAGTAGGTATAACCCCAGGTAGCCAAGGGCAGCATTGTGGCTCAGTCGTTCACACTGTCGCCTCACAGCAAGAAGGTTCTGGCTTTGAACCTTCAGATTCCAAGTGATGGGGGCCTTTCTGTGTGGAGTTTGCATGTTCTCCCTGTATCTGTATGTGTTTCCTCTGGGGACTCCAGTCCAAAGACATGTGGTTAAATTACTACTCTAAATTGCCCAGAGGTGTGAATGGTTGAGAGGAAAAAAACCTCTATAACAATCCAGTAGAAGACATTACATTACAGGCATCTTATCCAGAGCAACAAACCCAAAGCAGCCTGGGGAGCAGTAGGGGGTTAGGTGCCTTGCTCAAGGGCATTTTAGCCATTCCTGCTGGTCCAGGAACTCAAACTGGCAACCTTTTGGTTCCAAAGCTGCTTATCTAACCTTTCAGCCATGGCTTCTTTAAGACAATGGGAAACCACTTCTGTAATGTTCCCTCTAAACTTTGATGGCTGGAATAAAAAGCCATCAAAGCAGCCACACTGCTGTAGTGATAAGCTAAATAGAGTGAAGTTGGTACATTCAGATGGTATCTTCCACTGTGCTACTATATATCCTGTGGGAAAAGAGGTTTTTAGCTTTTTCCTCAGTATAAACACAATCCAGGAAGTGCTCCTGCTGAAACTAAAACAAAACCAAGCAATGCTTTGGGGGATTTAGTTACTGTAAGTTATTGAGTTCCTAGTTCAGGTACTGTTAACAGCCATGTTACAGTCATGAGATCTACTAATGATCAAAAATATTATAAACATTTGCCCCATCAGCAAGAACAAAGAACAAAACAGTCAGTTTGTATTAAAATGACGTGTCCATAATTTGCACCTTTTTTTAGTATAATGAGCACGTGTATATCATGAAAACACACCAATCTCTGTTATTTATAAACAAATCACTTATTCTATATGAATCAACCTTAATGACTAATACTGACATACACACACCAATCAGCCATTACACTGTGACCTCTGAAAGGTGAAGTGAGTAACATTGATTCCCATTACAATGGCATCTGTCAAGGGGTGGGAAATATTAGGCAGCAAGAGAACAGTCAGTTCTTGAAGTTGATGTGATGGAAACAAGAAAAATGGGCAAGCGTAAGGATCTGAGCAACTTTGACAAGGGCCAAATTGTGATGGTTAGATGATTGGGTCTGAGCACCTCCAAAATGGCACATCTTTTGCGGTGTTCCCAGTATGCAAGGGTTAGTACCTACCAAAAGTGGTCCAAGGATCCAAAGGACAACTGGTGAACCGGCGACAGGGTCATGGGTGTCGAAGGCTCATTGATTCACATGGGGCACGGAGGCTAGTCCATATGGTCCAATCCTAAAGGACAAAAGAGCTCCTGTAGCACAAACTGCTGAAAAAGTGAATGCTGACTAAAACAGAAAGGTCTCATTTGCCCATTTTTCCTGCTTCCAACACATCAGCTTCAAGAACTTGCTGCCTAATCTATCCCACCCCTTGACAGGTGCCATTGTAATGAGATAATCAGTGTTATACACTTCTTCACATGTCAGCAGTTTTAATGTTATGACTGATTGGTGTATATATGGACAGAATGGCTGTAAATTGAACAACCATGACAAGGTTCTGTAACATTTATGAATTTAATGTCATTTTAATGCAAGGTGTTTACAACTGAAAAAAAAAAAAGTTTAGGCTCAACAACCAATAAATAAATAACACAACAGTTTCCATTAGTCTAACGAAATTATGTTCAACCAATGAACTAGACTGAGTTCGGGGAATTCATTTTTCCTCGACAATCACAGGTATTTTAAAGCACCACTTCAGTACTTAATGATTATTCACATCAGCACAAGTTTTTAATTTGATTACTCATGAAAATTACGTTGATCCAAATGATTTCCCGCATGATTTAAAATGATTTGTGAAGGGTTATGTACTTAATTACCATAATATTAGATTTTCTTCAGTGCTTTTTTTGCTTTTACATGTTTGTGTTCATGTAGGAGCTTTAAATAAATTTATTCATTTGTAACAAATTTGTTAGGTAATTACCTTTTTTTTTTTTTATTTGAACTGAATTTGAACACATGATATTTATATGTAAATCTTGTGGGTGGGAAAAACCCACAAATTTAAATTGCCCCACAAATTTTAAATAAATAAGCCATATTGTCTTGGGAAATTATGTAGTAAGCATACTCAGTTATTCCATCATAGCAAAGTTATATGCAAGACCTTTCCAGTACCAGTCAAAAGTTTGTACACCCCTGCTCTACTCATTGATAGTTTTTTTTTTTTTTTACTATTTTCTACATTGTAGAACAGTACTATGGAATGTATATGGAATTATGTAGGAAAACAAAACAAAGTAAAAAAAAAGTTTGATATTTTAGATTATTATCCAGCATTTACCTTGATGACACTTTGTACACTGTTGGCGTTACCTCGGCTTCATGAGATAGTCACCTGGAATACTTTTCAATTAGCATGTGTACCTCATCAAAAGATAATTAATGGTTGAGTTTCTTGCCTTATTAATGCCTCTGAGATCAAATGGTAAATAGTAAATAATAAAAATACAGTACATAGCCCTATTCCAGCAACAACTATAGTAATCTATACATATTATATCAAGAACCGCTCAACTTAGTAAAGAGAAATGACATCCATTTTGTATAACTACTATAACAAAAGTGCTCGTTTGAGCGATATCATGCTGAGGTCGTACTGTTGCACTTGAATATCAGGACGGCTGTGATTCAATCATTGATAATCGACTGTAGCTAGTCACAGCTGTGCTGATATTCAAGTACAACAGCACGACCTCGAATGTGATATCGCTTTTATATAACACTTCTGTAAACAAGAAATTAATATCGAGTAAGTGACATTGTGGACATGATGGCCAAATGTTGCATTTATTGTTGCTCTGCAAGCAAAAACAGATCCTGAAGAAGGCACACTCACTTTATAGCACATCAACTAGTTGGCTAGCTAACTCGCACTGATTTGTACATTCCTGTTAAAGGTGCTTCTGGTCAAATAGGCATCTCTTCTTCCTTTTCCTCTTCATCTGACAAGTGTTCATAGTTTTAGTCAGAAGTGATATTCCTGAAAAGTATCATCTACCACGTCCAGTCATGATTTCGCTAACACTATTGCAGAAACTTGACCATGAGCTGGCTTAGTGGTTAGCATGTCCACCTCTTGATCAGGAGATTGTGAGTTCTACTCACGGTTGGGTCATGCCAAAGACCATCATGAAAACGGTGCCATCTGGCAAGGCATGCTGCAATACAGATGTGAGTGAGGAGTCAAACTCTGGTGGTTACCAAAGGACTAGCCCCCTACTGTAACCTGAGAGGTATAGGGCTATAGAAGCAGAGATTGGCGCTGCCCAATGCACCTTAAGGGCCTGGTTAGTACTGGCAAGGGAGACTGCTTGGGAAGGACTTTGTCTTGACTGTATAAACTGATTAGCACTAGGAAGTGGAGTTTTACATAACATGCAGTGTTATTGCGAAATATAGGCACTCTTGTTATGCCACTCGACCAAGCAAATCAGTGGACTGGAAATAACTCTTGTATCATAAATATTAATTTTCAATGTCCACCAATCTGCTCAAAGTCCTACTGTTTTTGATCCATTTTACAGAAAACCCTGTCGAACGTGTTTTTTGTGAGCAGACAGTCAGTATTTGAAGCTGTATGAAACATTTTAACACAATGCTTTCTTATTCATTATTACACCTCTTTGAGGATTACACGCTGGCATGGTGTGAAAGACAAAGCCAGTTCGAAGGGTAGTACAGCAGATTTTGGATCACATCTAAACACATCTTAAACAACTGTGACTCCTAAAGAACCCAGAGTCTCCATGGAGATAACCACCAAAGCCATGTAATGTGTGATGGAAAGAAATGAGATTTCACAATGTGGTTGATGGTGACATGAATAAGCCAAAATGTAATCCTGCTTTTCCTCCCCATGACACACATGAAACACCCTCTCAAGCTGAGCAGATTTGTTCAGTGAAATTTTATCATTCTTATCCTAACTAAACTAAAGGGTAGGATGACCAAAGTACGTTGATAAATGTGACTAGCATGAGCTATGTGTAATAGTACATTACATTACAGGCATTTAGCAGATAGTCTTATCTAGAGCAACATACAACAGGATCCTGATGGGAAGCCGAATGGTTAGAGAAGTAGCTTTGGGACCAAAAGGTTTCCAGTTTGATTCCCAGAACCAACAGGAACGGCTGAAATGCCCTTGAGCAAGGCACCTAACCCCCAACTGCTCCCCAAGCTCCACTGGGGGTGTTGTACATTGCTCTGGATAAGACTGTCTGCTAAATGCCAATAATGACCCTGACATACCCTCAGCAGTGGGCAGCCCAGGGCTAGCTGCCTTGCTCAAGGGCACTTCAGTCATTCTTGCTGGTCCAGGGAATTGAACCAGCAACCTTTTTGTCCTGAAGCAGATTCTCTAACCATGGCTTGCAACATGTTCCATCAACTGCATTAGCAGGTGTTGCGTAACCTCCATATACAAGTCTGCTGTTGGTCATATCACAATTGAGAATACGCCCAAACATATTTCTTCTTTTTCTGCTGTGGCTATTCCCGTTCAGGGTCGCCACAGCAGATTTGATTTGGCATTGGTTTTACACCGGATGCCCTTCCTACCACAACCCTCCTCAATCTATCCAGGCTTGGGACCAGCACTAAGTATGCACTGGCTTGTGCAACCCCAGTGGCTGGGTATTTTACCTAATCTGCATGTATTTGAACTGTGGGGGAAACCAGAGCACCCTGACGAAACTCACAAGAGACACAGGGAGAGCATGCAAATGCCACACAGGAAGGCCCACGTCAGCTATGAGGTTCAAATCCAGAACCTTCTTGCTTTAGTACTTTATTACCTCCACCAACTTTGTTGGAGGAGGTTGTTTTTGTATCCATTTGTTTGTCTGTTCCCAACATAACTCAAAAAGTAATGAACAGATTTTGATGAAATTTGGAGGAAAGGTGGGCCATGGGCCAATGCACAAGTGATTAGATTTTAATGCAAATCTGAATATGTATGCAGATCCAAAATTGTTCCCAATATACAGTAACTCAAAAAGTAGTTCATGGATTTTGATGAAATTTGGAGGAAAAGGTGAGCCATGGCCCAAGGAACAATTGATTAGATTTTGATGGAAATCCAAATATGTG
This sequence comes from Cathorops melanopus, assembly GCA_027576115.1. NCBI lineage: Eukaryota > Metazoa > Chordata > Actinopteri > Siluriformes > Ariidae > Cathorops > Cathorops melanopus. The sequence continues at coordinate 69,759,845 of JAODLJ010000024.1, forward strand.
GCTTGGCAAAGTTATGCACTCTACCGACTGCCCTTCTAGTTTGTAAATGGAATAATACTCACTTTGAAATGTCTTAATTGTTTTGTATTTGTTCAGCCAAATGACTTCTAACACGGTCTCAACTGTCTGAATTTGTCCAGGCAGGTTAAGTGGGGGGGACGACTTGAAATCTTGAACTCAGGATGAAGAAAAATGAAGTTCCATCCCTCCATTATCTGTAACCACTTATCCTGTGCAGAGTCACAGGCAAGCTGGAGCCTATGCCAGCTGACTATGGGGGAGAGGCAGGATACACCCTGGACAAGTCGCCAAGCCATTGCTGGGCTGACACATCGAGACAAACAACCATTCACACTCACGGTCAATTTAGAGCCACCAATTAGCCTAACCTGCATGTCTTTGGTGGAAACCAGAGCACCCAGAGGAAACCCACGCAGACACGGGGAGAACATGCAAACTCCACACAGAAAGGCCCCCGTCGGCCATTGGGGTCGAACCCAGAACTTTCTTGCTGTGAGGCAACAGTGCTAACCACTACACCACTGAATGAAGTTATCAAGCCAATTTCATTAAGGTACTACAACTTGGATGTTGTTTTACATTACATTACAGGCATTTACCAGACACTCTTATCCAGAGCAATGTACAACGAGTGCAAAAGTCAGGTGCAAGAAGTGCTGAACTTTTAGGCAAAAAAGTTCTTGTGCCAAATGTACAAGTGATAGAATAACAGTTAATGTAATATTAAGAAAAACAATTCAACCATACAAATGAGCTGACAAAGTACAACTAAATAGATAAAAAATAAAACCCAACAGGTAACATGAAGCCAGCACACAGCCTGGGTTGGTCAAGATCACTAAGACAGCTATATTATTCCATGTTTTAAATCAATTAAGGACGAAATTTGATTTTAAATTGCACACAATATTAAGTTCACATAATTAGCAACATTATTATGTCAAAACAACTCATCAAAATAATGTTTGCAACTTGAAATGTTGATGAAAATCAATATAATAGAATTTTTATGTTGCAACCACATGCTTCATTAAGTGGTGCTAATTGGTCCCCTGAATGACTTTTTAGAGGTGGAGTGACATTATTCATACTGTTTATCCATTGTGGGTTGTAGAGAAGCTGGAGTCAATCCCAGTTTACATCGGGCAAAAGGCAAGGTAAATCCTGGACAGGTCACCAATCCATTACAGGGCCAGCAACCATTCACACCGAGGGGCAATTAGAGTAGCCAGATGAGCTAATCTGCATGACTTTTGGACACTGAGAACATGCAAACTCCACACAGAAAGGCCCCAGTCAAGCACAGGACTTGAACCTAGAACCTTCTTGCTGTGAGGTGACAGTATGAACCACTGCACCACCATAGAGTGACAGTAGTACTTACTTAAAGGTTCTGACTGCAAAGTTAAATTCTGGACAAAATGTTGTATTTCTCTTACTGTTGGAGTTTTGAGATGTTTCGCTGCTGCACACATATACACACACACACACACACTGTCTATCTTGTGTGTAAATGTTTTGCCGAGATAAAAAGCGTCCCGCATTTTATGATTCCGGAGATCTCTGAAGCAAGCGAGCAACAATATCACGTGACCACCGTGGGGCGTGTCTGACCTGACCAAAACAAGTCAGCGTGGGCAAACACGGTGGACTCAGCTCTCCCGCCAACTAAGAGCCAGTGGACAAGGAAAGGAAAATATGAAAGTGAATCAGCTCGAAAGCACGCCAGAGAAGTGATGGAAACCAAAAGGTTGTCTGCAAGAATTTTCATGAAGCGACAGATCGACCGCTGGAATTCACTGACGGATGAAACAAGCGCAAAACCTGATGAATTTACAGCATTTGTCTTGGATTGATGAGTCTGAGTATGGCGTTATACACATAATGTTTTGATCTTGCAGAAAAAGAACCGATAACACAAAAGCAGTAACAGAGAAAAGATATATTGGTATTTTGTTTCACGGATCTATTCGCGAATCTCAACCACAAATTACAACCCTGCAACTCAAAACTCTCCGAGTTTGATGTACGTAGAGTCGCCATCTTGGTGTGACGCAGTTCCATAGTTATGCTAATTAGTTCAAGCTCCTTGTGTTTGTCTGTTTCCTGTTTCTGTACGGCTGTACTGTTTACCTCAAGAGGGAGGAAAACGGTTCCAAAACGGAGAAAAGCGGCCCTCAGGGCGTCAAAATGATCACATTGCGTTTGCATGATATTGTTCTTGCGGGACATAGGAAAATACCATGCAAAAAAAAAAACCCAACAATATCAGTACCTTTAATCAGCTAAGGTGAGATTTGTGAGCTAGTGATTGACCTTGCATCTTTATCACGACTTTTACTACGTCATACTACAGTACATAAGTGGTCAGATTGCTCAGGTTATCGTTCTTTGGTCACTCGTGAGCATTTCTGCCTGAAACTTAGACTTGTAATCTCAGTGAACAAGCAGGCAAGATGGCTAATAGTGCAAAGTGTCCCCCGTTCTGTCAGAGATTAAAGTGTAACTTCAGCCCCAGCTCTGAGCCGAACACCACTTGAAAAAAAGCTAAAAACTCGGTGAGGGGCTGAGAGCGGGGCAGAGAGGGTTGAGGAAGGCACGTGTTGCGTAGCGCACCGTGAACTCCCCTGAATGATAAATCTCGATCAGTGTAAATTTGAATATGAGCACAGAACCTCACTCAAGGGTGGGGCTGGGGGAGGTGAACCGCCCACCTCTATTTCGAGAGCGTTAACATCCTTTCATAATGTAAAGACGTACCAAACATCCGACTCGACGTCAGCATCGGCCTCGCAAGGAAGGTTCACGATGATTTTAACCAGTAGATGGCGTTTTGTGCCATTTTCAATCCATGAAATAAATGCCTTTTTTATATAAAAATTACAATTTTGGCATTGTTAATGTCAACATTGATGTGTCTCATGACATGACTGGACTGTCATTTAGTTTCACACACACACATGCACATTGAAGTCTGGAGCACGTCTTTCATTTTTTGCATGCTTGTTGTTCCTGTGAACTTCAGTCAAATTCCCACTGAAAATGAAGATCTGCTGCAGCTGACTGTCGGGATCTTTTAGATCTTTTGGATTGTTTGTGTGCAGTGATGATTGAGTCTAAAAAAAAAAAAAAAAGGGTTTAGGGCATGGCTGGCTGACCTGGAGAAACAGACCTGGCCAAATTTAGACAAATAAGATCAAGGAAGGAGAGAGAGAGAGAGAGAGAGAGAGAGAGAGAGCAAAGCCTTGAAAGGATGACTGGAAAATAATCTTTATTAATATATAGTCTCTCTGTC
>JAODLJ010000024.1:69789485-69799884 GCA_027576115.1 Cathorops melanopus
TGGGTTCCACTCCTGCAGCCAAGAACAGGGATCTTAGAATCAAGAACAAGTTCCTATTAAAGTGGCCGGTGAGTGTACTATTGTTCGATACTCGTTTAATGAGAGGTTGTACATGATGGATGACATGAAAGCATGGTTTTAGTTTTCTTCCGAACCAGTGACTAAAAAAGTCATGGACAGCATGGCTCCACTGCCTTCCATTCGAAAGAAATGAAGCTCAAATTCTTTGCCATGTTGTGAGAGTCTGTGCTGGAGCGATGAGAGTCAAAATCAGGTACGCCTACTCATTTGGTAGTCCCACCCACTTCTCCCAAATACCAGTGGAAAAGTGCACTATTGCATGGAGATGGGCGGGGCTACATGTTATACTGCAGCCAGCCAGCAGGGGCGCTAGACCTGTAGTTGCGTTTCCATGAATCTGCTTAATGTGCAATTTGAAATTGTGAACTAAAAAAATTAGTAATTGAAATGTGAATTTAAAAAAAAAACTCTCTTAAATATCGCAAAAAGTTTTTTTACGCTCACATGAGGTGTTATGTCAGACGATTCGATAAAGCAATATTTCTCAAAATTGAAATAGAATCACTTTTTTTTTGCATTGAAGTCACGTGACACAACATGAAGAGCAAATGGAAACACTGCGTTTCTGAATCTGTATATTGAGCTACAGTAAGAGGAGAAAAAAACCCGCTTTGAACACAAAACATTTTATGGAAGCACAAATCATTTACAGTTGGGTTTAAGATAATTTTTTTTTAATATCACTTCTATTTTGCGCAAAACTGCACCAGAAACCTGGTTACTGTTCTGAACTATTTAACAGTTATTCCACAAAATCGAGTCGTACATGAGCTGATAGCCGACGAGGCGCGTAGCACTGAGACTGAGTGGAGTAACTGTTTTATTCTATCCACATTCACTGGATTTTGAGAAACAGAGCGTTTTTTATTTTTATTTTTTGCAAATTCATTTCCGCTTCGAGTGTCAACAAACCGGAGAAATGACAGGAGCAATTTGTGAAAAATGCGATAATAATAATTCTTGAAAAATAAAAAAAGATTAATTCTTACCATCAAATACTTTTCATTCCATTTTTTGTTGCTTGTTTTTGTGGTTTTGTTTTCGAGTGGAGTTTTTATTTCATCCTCGGTTGGTTCAGCAACACGCGCCACCATTTTGTTTTTCTCTACTCACTGTACATGAGCTGATATCCTAGTAGTAGAGTAGCCAATCAGAGTGCACAATTGCTCATATCCAGTAGAGAGAATAATAGCGGATAGGAACTAAAGTTGTGAGTCGGGTATTGAAGAATTTTCAGACCGCACCCACCGTAAGACCGATCCGAGGAATCGTTTGAGACGATCGTTTGGATCGTGACTGCTTTCCTGAGTCGTAACTCATTTGCCTAGAATTGAGGAAATCTCAATTCAGATTGCAGTTGTCATGGAAACGACAAACGCCTTAAAAATTAGAAATGAAATTAGAAATGTCTGTCTCACTGTTTCACTCTCGAGCGATTGATAAACATTACACTTTAGCCATTACTGATTTGTGGATTTGTGTCTCTTCGTGTGTGTGTAAGACTGTTTCAGCCATTGTGTAAGGCACCGGGTTATAAATAAGAGCCATGGCGTGGGTTTATTAATAATTAATGAGCAGGCAGATGTCATGCGTGCTCGTCTTCATGGAGGAGGACAAAAGCAGAGACAGAGCGTCTCGGATCGTAGCTCTCGCACTCAGGGACAGATTGGGATTCTTTCCTTTCCTTATTGGCCTGCAATGATTCACATCTCAACACTGTGGAAAAGAAAAAGAGAAAGTAAGTGTGTGTGTGTGTGTTGGCCAAGGATTTCACTGGGCCGTTTGGCATGGCACGGTGCCAGAACCAGCCGTTCTTTAGAAATTCACTGTGCACTCAGTCTGTCCAAAGTGTGGATGTGAGTGCTTGTTTGAGCATGCCCTGTGTGTGTGTGTGAACACTTTCTCTCCATATCTGAATGAAGAGCACCCACATGCATTCCCTCAGCTCGACCGCTATCCAAACTGGAGGTAGAGCTCCTGACTGGATGCATGACTGGAAACTGAGGTACTGACCAGTGAGAGAGAGAGAGAGAGAGAGAGAGAGAAGCACCTGCTCAGGATTTAGGCTGTAACTGGATAAGAACAGGTATGTGGAAGGCTGGAGCGAGCGCTCGTTGTGGTGTTTGGGTTTGTTTCTCTGTCTGAGCACGTGGACCACTCTTGTTCTGGGTCACAGAGGTGTGTGTGTGTGTGTGAAGGATACTTTATTAATCATGTTCTCACTCGTTCTTTTTTTGTATTGTAAAAATGTCTTCAATATTTAAAAATTACACAATTCATTTGAGCAAAATCAATAAGTGTGGTCTGAATTTAATTTCAAATCCAAATAGATTATGATTACTTCCTGGATGACATCACAGTAATTCTGGATTCTGATTGGTCAGAAGGTGTTGATTTATTATATCTGGAGCAGCAGCTCAAATTCATTAATCCCAGGTTTATATACGGTACATTAATGCACTCGTTCTAATACGTTACGGTTTCTCAGGTTAGTAAGAGTAGCGTGTGTCAGCGTTGCTGTGGTGACGTTTTCTGTAAGCAGGTGTTTATTATTCGAGAGATAGACTAAAAAGAGGCTGGAGAGTGAAGGACTGTTTATAGCTGCTATAACATGAGTGAGAACAGGAACTATGTAACTTGTCTTGTGGACTTTTCACAGTATAAATATTATAGTGTTATTTTCGGTGATAAGTGAACGAGAGTTCTGTTGCAGCCAACTTGAGTTCATGTCAACAAAACACAATTGTGAATGGTCTGTGTTTTATGAACCGTGAGTTGGCCTAGTGGTTATAGCATGTCTGCTTCTTGACCGGGAGCTCATGAGTTCTACTCACGGTCGGGTTGTACCAAAGACCATTATAAAAATGGCACCTACTGCTGTCTGGTAAGGCACGCTGCAATACAGATACGAGTGAGGAGTCAAACTCTCGCGGTTACCAGAGGACCCCCCCCACTCTAACCCGAGCTGTAAAGGTGAGAGCCCGAGGGCTTTAGCAGCAGAGATTGGTGCCGCCCAATGTGCCTGAAGGTCCTGGTTAGTACTGGGATGGGAGACTGCCTGGGAAGACCAGGTCCTGGCACGGGAGGGACTTTGACTTTGTGCTTTATGTGATTTAAAGCCACATAAGTTTTCTTCGCTCTTGATAGTCATTCCTATTAAACACAGCAATGGATTTCTAAAACCTGAAAAGTGTTGTCATGGTGATTTCGATCCCATCTGCTGTAATAGCCGTGACTTAAATGCGAAAAATGTGTTTCCGTTTCAATTTTGCAAAATACCGCTTTGTCAAATCATCTGAAAAACCGCCTCATGTGAGTGCATTTATAATTAGATAGATTAGATCATCAACACATCCGTGAAATCTGCTATGACCAGCACTCATCTTTTTCTTGTTTTTTTTCCATCCCTTTTTTCTCCCATTGACTCCAATTGACTTTGGCTCGATTGAAATGAATGATGTTTTGGAATCACAGTTGTCCTGCTCGGTCATGCTTCATCAAAGAGCCAATAAACTTCATTTAGTAGCTTCATTCAGTAGGCCATGGTTAGAGAAACAGCTTTGGGACCGAAAGGTTGCTGGTTCAATTTCTTAGACCAGCAGGACTGGTTGAAGTGCCCTCATTTAACGCTAACTGCTCTGGCAAGTGTGGCGACATACCTTGTGTGTGATTAGCCAAATAAAAAAATAAAAAACTGATGATATGATTATCAGTTTGAGCAGGGAACCCAGCTATAATAAAATAATAATTTTTTCAAATAATAATTTTTATTCAGCTAACTTTTTTCCTCCTTCTCCTGCAGTTTACGAGATATTGATCCTAAACCAACACCAACTAAACTTTAAATTTCTACATATTTAAAGTTTCTAAACACTTTTGTAATATTTAAGAGGTTTTCTCTCTTTTTTTCAAAATGCACATTTTTTGGTAATTTTTTTTTTTTAGTTCAGAATTTCAAATTGTGCTTCAAGCAGGTTAATGAAAACACACCTAGTGTCTGTATAATGCCAATATGATACTCCGTATGTCCTGACGTCAGTTACGTTCCTACTATCTGACTGTTACTGTAGTATGTTGAGTTACCGTACTATGAGTATGTACGTATGTGAATACTAAGGACACAACTTGGACGTACTCCACCGCCATCTTACCTTTGCCCTGACATTCACAGATGACGTATGACACGAAAATGTCATAAAAATGATCTCTGCAACAAGAGAAATGTTTAAACTGTTTTTGATGCTTACATTTGTACACCACCAGTGACACCACTTAGACGCTGCAACGACCGGCTTTGCTCTGGTTCGCCATCCTTGGAGTAATTCTTCTTCATTGGTTATTTGGAGGTTCCAGCTGAACTACTGCATTGTGTAGTATAGTGTCGTGTGGTACGGTTCCATACTACAGATGTAGATTCTCCAGGTAGCATTTGACTACTAATAAAGGCCTACTGAGTATTCAGACTCCCTGCATACTGCCTTTTGTGCACTAATAATAATACTGAAATATGAGTATTCAGATACAGACTGCATATTTGAGTTCTCGTCTTGTCTCCGCCCCTATCTTGTGATTGGTTTGTTTCCTGATTGTGTCCCCATGTTCTATGTTGAATCGTTGATTAGTTTGTCTGCATATCGGCTTCCCTGCTGCTTCTTTGTCGCTTCATGATCTTATCGTGATATTCATCCTTTCAAGACCAAGACTTTCTCGTTTCTCCTGTTTGCGAGTTTATATTCTGTGTGTGGTATTCCATGCCTCTGTTATCATTTCTGATTACAGATATTGCTGCTCAGTACTTTGTCTGCCGGTACTTTGACTCTATTTAACGACAACAATTCCTGGATTTTCTTCAAAAATGAAGAACACATTGATTTTAATCAAAGTCATGACATTACTCCAGCAGACACACGTTTAGCTCATGCTGGATAAAGTACTGTATAATCTTATCTCCTCCACCATAACCCCCTTCACCTTTTTTCTGCTTTGACATCCTCTAGGTTTGTTTTGAATTCATGTTGGTTCACATTTGAGAAATCGCACTTGATTTCCAAAGAAGAAAAGAAAGCTGTGAAACACTGTATGTCATTATACTATGTGCGGAGTCTAATGATTTTATCAACACTCGTATAGTATATAGCACAGCATAAGCATAGTATAGTATAGTGCAGCATGGTATGGTATGGTATGATATGGCACGGTGTAGTAATCTAATATCCCATGCACTGAGAGGCTCTGGTTGAAATGATGGGTTACCTGAGGTGACTGGTAAAGTACTATTTTGTGAGGGGCAGTGACTACACCAGTCACCAAAGAGAGTTCATAATTCCTGGAGCCTCTCAGTGCATGGGATATTAGATTTATATCCCTCATCAAAAATTTCCAAACTAAAAGTGTTAAGATTAAATCTCGGCATAAACTCACTGGAGGCAGCCATGTTTGTTTTTTTTTAACACCAGAGCGACCTTCAACCTGCACATGTCCAATGTACCTTGCTATCACCTGCCTCGCTAGGCATGATCATGGCACATAGATCTACACACAGTGAAATGCTCACAGAGCCACAGCTGTGACTCGAGTCGGATGTATATCTCGAAATTGTGATGTCAGTTCATGGTATATCCAGGATATACCATGACTGACTCACACCATATCCATTTTTTTATTTTATTTTTGATATCACAAGATACATTGGTTCATCAACAGTGGAACTATTTTATGTCATGAGAGCCATCCTTGGCCAACCCCTGCTCAGGAATTTTTTAATGAGGGATATAGTATAGTATAGTATAGTATAGTATAGTATAGTATAGTATAGTATAGTATGGTTCAATGTGGCATGTGTATGGTGTATGGATAGTGTGTTGTGGCATGGGGTGTGGAGTGTATGCATGTACAGTATAGCATAGTATAGTGCACCACAGCATTGCATAGCATAGCATGGTATACCATGGCACAGTATATTATGGTGTGGTTTAGTAAAGCATAGCACAGCACAACATATACTGCAGTATAGTCTGGCAAAGTATAGCAGAGCATAGTATAGCATAGTACCGCATAGCATTGAGTGGCGTGGAATGGTGTGGTGTAGTGTAGTATGGTGTTGTGTGGTGTGGCATAACACAGCATAGTATAGTATAGTGGCATGGCACAGTGTAGTGTGGTATAGTGTAGCATTGTGCGTTATATGTAGTGCTGTGTGATATGGTATATTTTGGTATAGCACAGTATAGCATAGCATAGAATAGAATAAAGTAGTATAGCATAGTACGACATAGTGTAGTGCTGCGTAGTATAGCAGCGTGAAGCATGGCATAGCATAGTGTAGTGCAGTATGCTGTGGCATAGCATAGTACAGCATGGCATAGCATGGTATAGTGCAGTGTAGCATGGTACAGTATGGCATAGTATAGCGTAGTGTAGTGTAGTATAGTGTGGCATAGTACAGTGCAGTGTAGTATAATGTGGTGTGGTATGGTACAGTGTAGTATAGTGTGGTGTAGTGCAGTTCGGTGCAGTGAAGTGTAGTGGGGTGTGGTGCAGTACAGTGCAGTGTAGTATGGTGTAATGTAGTGTGGCGTGGTACAGTATAGTGTGGTGCAGTATAGTGTGGTGTGGTGAGGTATCGTGTAGTATAGTGTTGTGTAGCATGGGATAGTATGGTGTGGTGTAGTGTAGTGTTGTGCAGCATGGTGTGGCATGGTGTAGTATAGTGTGGTATGGTATAATGTGGTGTGGTATGGTGTAGTGTAGTGTGATATGGTGCAGTGTGGTATAGTATGGTGCGATGTGGTGTGGTGTAGCATAGCATAGTATAGTACAGTATAGCATAGCGTAGAATAGTGCAGCATAGCATGGTGTAGTGTAGTATAGTAAAGCATTGCATGGTACAGTGAAGCATGGTGCAGTATAATGTAGTGTGGTGTAGTATAGCACAGCATAGTATAGTATAGTGTTGTGTAGTGTAGCATAGTATAGCATGGTACGGTGTGGTATAGTGTAGTTTGGTATAGTGTAGTGTTGTGTAGTGTAGTGTGGTGTGGTGTAGCATGGTGTAGTGTGGTGTGATGTAGTATAGTGTGGTGTGGTGTAGTATAGTGTGGTGTGGTGTAATGTGGCGTGGTGTAGCGTGGTGTGGTGTAGCATAGCATAGTATGGTGTAGTATAGCATGGTGTGGTGTAGCATAACATAGTATGGTGTAGTATAGCATGGTGTGGTGTAGCATACTGTATTGTAGTGTAGTGTAGTGTGGTGTGGAATACTAGTATGGTGCAGTATAGTATAATGTGGTGTAGTGTAGTGTGGTGTGGTGCAGCATATCATAGTGTAGTGTGGTGTAGCACGGTGTGGTGTAGCATAGCATAGTATAGCATAGCATAGTATAGTATACTATAGTGTAGTATGGCATAGCATAGTATGATTTTGTATAGTGTGGTGTGGTGTAGCATAGCATGGTGTAGTATCGTGTGGTGTAGTGTGGCGTTGTATAGTGTAGTGTGGTGTAGCATAGCATGGTATAGTGTGGTGTGGTGTAGTATAGTATAGTGTAGTGTAGTGTGGCACTGTATAGTGTAGTGTGGTGTAGCATAGCATGGTATAGTGTAGTGTAGTGTGGTGTTGTATAGTGTGGTGTAGCATAGCATGGTATAGTGTGGTGTAGTGTGGTGTGGTGTGGTATAGTATAGTGTAGTGTAGTGTGGCGCTGTATAGTGTAGTGTGGTGTAGCATAGCATGGCATAGTGTGGTGTGGTATAATATAGTGTAGTATGGTGTGGTGTGGTGTTGCATGGCATTGTATAGTATAGTATAGTATAGTATAGTATGGTGTGGTGTAGCAGAGTGTGGTGTGGTGTAGTATCTGTGAGAGTGTCTAGTCAGTACATCCCTTCAGGTTTTTGGCATTGAAAGGAAGTAGAAGGGGAAAATATCACTATAAATGTGTTATGCTTTTAGTTACTTTGTGTCAGTAATACTGATAGTGAAGGTAGATATGGGACAGGATACTGCAAAGTTGTACCTTTCATTAGAGAGTTCAAGCCTTGCTTTATCCTCGGGATGTGACCAGAGTTACCAAGGGTCCTTTGGAGTCTCCAACTTATATATTTTTGAAACGCCTAAACATGCACTTCCTACAACATGTAAAATATTCATGTTCTGATGTATTACAATAAAATTTCATATTGTAGCTGGTTCCACTGTGTTTTCCAGCTAAAAAAAAGGCCTATCTTTAGTCATCTTCAGGCATCTGTTTTAAAAAAAAATATTCAGATGGAAAGAAAAACCTCCTACTTCTGTGTGTTCAAACCTTTATTACTCACTGTCTGTAGTTCTTACGGTGATTCTGACTGTTTGGGGAAGAAAAAAACCTTCAGTGTTACCTTACAGAAGAGATCAAATCCATGCATGTAGTCTAAATGGTTCAAGAACAGCGTTTAGTTTATTTTGGGTATGACTGAGATATGCGTTTGAGGCTGATTTCACAGGATTATTAAGGGATTAACCTGCTGCAGTCTGTGATGATGGCTTCCATATGGTTTAGTAATGATGGTGTCCTTGTCTTATAGACTGGTGACTGTCTCAAAATAAATAAATGAATGAATGAATGAATGAAAACAGCAGTGAAAAAGCATCTTTAAATTGAATTCCAACCAAACGCTTCCTTGCTGTTTTGTATGTTTATTATTATTACACTGATCAGAAGTCGGTCAATCAGGAGCAGGTATCTGTGCATCATCAAGAATAGTCCAAATGGACCACTGAGCTGTTTCAGATCTGGACAAAGCATCAGAAATGGACAAATATTGGTGTACGTCCATCTCTGAAGATCAATATTTTCCTTCTTTAATTGCTACACTGTGCATCCCGGATGTCCAGTTTTCTCCACAAAGGGCTGGTGTGGCTGCAGGTCTTCATTCCTTCATACCAGTCAGGAGACATGTGATATGATAGTTGATTGAAGGCCACAATGAACAGGTGGGATCAGGTGTGTTTGGAACACAAACCTGCAGCCACACCGGCTCTTTGTGGATTAGTTTGGATACAGCCCCTGTTCTTTGTTGTATTGTCTGCATTTCCAAGTTTAAATTTGTTTAAAACCTCTACTTGTCTCAGAATATCACTCATGAGTCCTCGTCCATTCATGGTGTATTTGTTAATCTATATTTAAATAACCTGTTCATGCAAACTGCTTCTAAAGCTGTCTCCACATGTCCACTGCTGCGATCACACAACCTCCGAGTCGAGCTGCATGCTTCAGTGCTTCTTCGGGAGATCACAGTTTCCTGGGTCTGCACCAGCCTTTAGCCTTTAGTCCACAGATACAGGCCTTTAGAGCAACAGGATACACACGCATTATGTACACTTCTCGCTCTCTCTCTCTGTGTTGGAGTAAAACTAAATCAGATCAATTCAGTCTGTTAAATTCTCAATTCTGATTGGTCAGGAGGTGTCAGTTGTGCTTCTCGTTAGTGCACTCGTTAGATGATAACAGTAACTCCACTTCCTCTCACCACCCTGTGGTTGGTTATGTGAGGAATAATGGACAGTGAGACAGGGATTATTACACAATTATGTTGTGATAGCTGTAAGGATCAGCTCACTGTACATGATCCTCCTGATGACATGGCAACTTACGAAAGGAATCAATAATCTGATACTAAACATGGATTTAAAAATGATTTTATTGCTTCTGCTAATTACACAGTCCATAGCAACAGTCTGTTGTTCTTAGCAATGGTCTGTTATACATAGAAATGGTCTGTTATTCATAGGAACGGTCTGTTGTTCATAGCAATGGTCTGTCCTTCATAGCACCGGTCTGTTCTTCATAGCAATGGTCTGTTCTTCATAGCAATGGTATATTGTTCATAGCAATGGTCTGTTATACATAGCAACAGTCTGTTATACATAGCAACGGTCTGTTATTCATAGCAATGGTCTGTTGTTCATAGCAATGGTCTGTTATACACAGCAATGGTCTGTTGTTCATAGCATTGGTCTGTTGTTCATAGCACCGGTCTGTTATTCATAGCAATGGTCTGTTATTCATAACAATGGTCTATTGTTCAGAGCAATGGTCTGTTGTTCATAGCAATGGTCTGTTATACATAGCAACGGTCTGTTGTTCATAGCACCGGTCTGTTATTCATAGCAATGGTCTGTTGTTCATAGCAATGGTCTGTTATACATAGCAACAGTCTGTTGTTCATAGCACCGGTCTGTTATTCATAGCAATGGTCTGTTCTTCATAGCAATGGTCTGTTATACACAGCAATGGTCTGTTGTTCATAGCATTGGTCTGTTGTTCATAGCACCGGTCTG
>JAODLJ010000024.1:70846011-70856103 GCA_027576115.1 Cathorops melanopus
AAATCCTCAAAGTACTCTTTCCACCTTCTTAATACACTCTCTTTGTTTGTCAGCACATTTCCATTTACATCTTTCATCACCCTTACCTGCTGTACATCCCTCGCTTCCCTGTTTCTCTGCCTAGCTAGTAACTGATACTGAAATAAATAGTATTAATCAAGCAGTGGTGTCATTGAACATTTTATTTCTCTCTGTTTACGTTGCTTGCTGGGGTGGTGTAGCAGTTATTGCTGTCACCTCACAGGGAGCAGGTTCTGGGTTCAAACCTTGCTCCTAACTTTTACCTTTCTCTGTGGAGTTTGTATTTTGGCTGTGTGGGTTTCCTCCCACAGCCAACATACAAACATGTGCATTAGATCAGCTGGCCAAGCAAAATTCTCTCCCTAACATATGGCCCTGTGATAGATTGGAGACCCGCCCAGGGTGTACTCTGCCTCTTGCCCAAAGTCAGCTGGGATTGACTCCAGCTTCCCCTGCAGCCGTGACAAATAAATGGTATAGATATTGGATGGTGCTTGCTGCTGTGTGTGCTATAAACTCCTCATGCTAACTTTAATGTTGTTTTGTTTTTGTGTACTCATTAGAGTAACAGTCTCCACTAGGATTACATCACACAGTGTCACATGGTATCAGATGTAAATGGTAAAGCTAACAGGTTTAAAATCCTCGCTAACACACACGAACCCAAACACACAGGTACAATATTAACTGGAAAGTTATGAACGAAATGCATGAAAGTAAGTTGTTTATTATTAGACATTCTGTAGCAAGGGTCAAAAACCCATTTGGCTAAAGTAAAAAAAAAAAAAGGTTCAACTGCGGGAAACAGATGAGTGACAAATGCTGGAAGTATGGTGATGAAACAGGAGTTTATGTCAACAATGCATGATAAAACACAATGCTAAAAGAAACAGAAGTGTACACAGGAAGAACATAACTGAGAAAGTACACATTTTTGTATTTTTATTCTATTTATTACATTCTATTTTACTCCTTTTCTTTTTATGACTTTTCCTTTTCTCAACTACCTTACTATTTACGGAGCATTGTGATAAGCATTTTACTGCATGTCGTATGATGTATGATTGTGTATGTGACAAATAAAATTTGAATTTGATTTGGATTGAACAGATAGTGTGCCTTAAGGGAAAATGAATACTGATATAGACAGAAGATGGACTACTCATTTTTGGATTTGTTTTTAGATTAGATCTCAAATGCTGAAGTAAATCCGATCAAATATGAGCCGATGCCGAGTGTGGTTAACTGTAAATAACAGTTTCTTGATTTGAGAAAGACGCTGTTGCTTTGAAACATGGTTCGTTTGCTTACTCAGCTTAGATAGAAGGTGTGTTAGTGACAAGTTCTGAGTTAAAGGTGTGTATCAGATGAATGCGTGGAGTCCCTGGTGTGTCTGGCTGTTGTTGATCTCTGAATAATTTGTCTAATTACCTCCATCGACTGTGTGGGAGGAGGTTCTGTTCTTGCTTCTGTTTGTTTGTATTTTCCCAACATAACTCAAAAAGTAGTGAAGGGATTTGGATGAAATTTGGAGGAAAGATGAGGCATAGGTCAAGTAACAAGTGATTAGATTTTGATGCAAATCCAGATATGTAGCTTGGTGGAGGGATATGCTCTACTGAGTGCCCTTCTCATTGTGAGGTTTTTTTTTTTTTTTCAGATGAAGAGAGTTCAGATTCACAAGAGTGAAGCAGCTGGGATGAGAGTCAGCACCTCCAAGTCTGAGGCCATGGTTCTCTGCCAGAAAATGGTGGAGTGCTCCCTCCAGGTTGGGAGTGAGTTGCTGCCCCAAGTGAAGGAGTTCAAGTATCTCAGGGTCTTGTTCATGAGTGATGGTAAAATGGAGCGTGAGATAGACAGGCAGATTGGGGCGGCGTCAGCAGTAATGTGGGCGTTGTACTGGTCCATTGTGGGGAAGAGGGAGCTGAGCCAGAAGGCAAAGCTTTCAATTTATCAGTCAGTCTATGTTCCAACCCTCACCTATAGTCATGAGCTTTGGGGAGTGAACGAAAGGATGAGATCGTGGGTACAAGTGGCTGAAATGAGCTTTCTCTATAGGGTGGCTGGGCTCGCCTTTAGAGATAGGGTGAGGAGCTCAGACATCCGGAATGATCTCGGAGTAGAGCCGCTGCTCCTTCATGTCAAAAGGAGTCAGCTGAGGTGGTTTGGGCATCTGATTAGGATGCCTCCTGGGCGCCTTCCTTTGGAGGTTTTCCGGGCATGTCCAACTGGGAGGAGACCTTTGGGTAGACCCAGAACATGCTGGAGAGATTATATATCTCACCTAGCCTGGGAGCACCTTGGGATCCCCCAGGAGGAACTGGAAAGTGCTGCTGGGGAGAAGGACACCTGGAATACCCTGCTTAACCTACTGCCACTGCGACCTGACTTAGGATAAGCAGAAGAAAACGGATGGATGGAAGTTTTTCATATTCCAAATACTGTTAGGCACATCCCTTTCTGTTCTCTGCATTCACATGTGTGGGTTTTACATCTCTACATCTCTAAGTTTGTCATTCAGTGACCAGGTGAAGATGAGAGTCATCAGAGAAAATTCTCCTAGAGGCTTCTCTCAACATGACGCTAACATCACCATGCTTCTCTCACAGATGGATGTTATTCAAGTGACTTCTAATAGTGCTTATGATAGCAGTAGGGGATGAATACTTTTGCATTTTTATGTATCCAACATGAAAAATGATGGGTTATTTTGTATCGACTTGACACAAAAGTTGACAGTTAAGTCGACTTCAGTTGCATGTGACAAAATGTTAAAGCTCAAAGGTGGGGAAACGGGGCGTGAATATTTATGCACCTGTAATTTTCATCAAATAATGGAAGACATAGAATGTATGCATCATTAATGTATGTAAGTAAAATTAGGGCTCTTTGTTAGCTTTTATTTAATTCAGACTTTCCATTAGTGCAAGCGTCTGAGACGAGGCGTCTAGACTACCGGCTTTAAATGCAAAAACAAGGGTTTTTATTTTATTTATTTTTAAAATCCATCTTGTGCATCCCAGTTAAAAAGCATTATGTATGATGTAAGTGGTGTATAGATATACTGAATCAACAGCCTCGTATCAAACAGTACGATATAATAAGCTGTATCATTACACCGCTATACAGTACATCAACCAATGTTCTTTTCAGACAGCTCTGCTTTGCGGCTGCCTCAAAGATTATGAAGTCGTAACCCAGAGCTTCAATCCATCACCATCAGTCCTAGTTTGAAGTGCAGTAATGGGACTGGTGATGCAGTGAAGTCAGAGAGAGAAAGAGAGAGAATGAATATTAGAGTGCTAGTTGTAGAGCGGGACTAGAAAGGAGGGGTGTTTTTTAATCTATTGTAAAACAGCACTTAGCCGATTAGAGCTTGACCTTCTGTTGCACAAGTCTCTCGATGATGAACGAGTCGTTAAATGTAGCTTCGTCATGTTGGAAAATGGATACGATATCTAATAATGATGGAGTATAACACAGTTTTGTAGCCTGTGCAACATTTCTGTGGTATGTGGTCAAGGATTAAAAGGCTCACAAGACCAAAGGACTGAGCACTTCATTCTCAGATGGTGATGATAACGATAAACTGATAATGATTAGCTTCCTGACTTAATGCTGTGTTTTCAGCTAAATCGGCTTATATGTTGGCTAAACTGGGACAATTATTATCATAGCATCCTGCTGTAGGACTGTGAGCTGGCCTAGTGGTGAGTGTATCTGCCTCTTGATTGGAAGATCGTGAGTTCTACTCATGGTTGGGTCATACCATCATAAAAATGGTACCTCCTGCCATCTGGCAAGGCATGCTGCAATACAGATGCAAGTGGGGAAGTCAAACTCTTGCGGTTACCAGAGGACTAGCCTCCCACCGTAACCCTAGCTGTATAGGCAAGATGCCGAGGGCTATTGAAATGGAAATTGGTGCTGCACCCATATGCCTTGAAGAGTCAGTTAGTACTGGGACAGGAGACTGCCTGGGAAGACCAGATCCTGGTGTGGAAGGAACTAAAAAAATTCTGCTGTAGACTTTGTAGCCACAAATAAAATAATCAATGATGCAGCAGTATAGCAGCTATAAATATGTAGATGTTCCCTCACCAGGCTCTCTTGTCATGTAACTGAGATGGGAAACAAAGTTCTGGTGTTCTGCAGATGTTGGAAAACTTTTAGCTTTTACAAGACGTGTGAACATGCTGTTACTTTTGTACCAGAGGCTTATGTTACTAGGAAGTCAGGAAAGATTATAGCTCACATCGTAGCATGTTTATATCATGGTTTACAAAGGCCAATCTTTAGGCCACACCTTCTTGCTTCTTCCAGTCTGGTGTTGGTGTGGAGTGACCCCAAATGATGTGTCTTTCATTTCATCTCTTGAAGTCCTGGGAGTTTAAGTTAAGGTCATCAGGGAAGCACCTGAACCACCGTGCTACAATCATGTATTGATTTGTGACCTCCTGACGTGATGTGAAGATCAAGCTGACCTTTTTAAAATTCCCTCACTTCTCTTTTGTTGGCCTTCTCGTTCTGGAGACTCACACTGCCAGTGTTTGACAAGCTCAACCCAGATCAGAGTGAACATCGTGGTGCTGTCAGAGAAGGTGAGATTTCCAACAGAGAGGGCAGAACACGACGTCTTCCGAACACAAAAGACTGCCGGTGAAAGCAGTCTGGAGAGAGCAGATTCAAGGCACTAATTAGTATATATACTGATTTATCCCATTTTCAGTAACATATCACTCACATTTCTTTAAGATTTCTTGAACAATCTGGCCAGTCAGGATGCAAAACAGTCCTCTACTCAATATGTAAAGGAGTTTCACCCAAAAAGCGAAGTGGAAAAATGGTCACATTTGGTGTTATAGGTAGGTAAGATAAAGAGCCTCCCAAATTACAGGGCACTCTAATAAAAAAAAAAAAACACCTCTTCCTAGTTTGTGAGCACTTTAAAATGGTGAAAAGCTCACTGTGTTTGTTTCAGACATTCATTATCACTTCTATTCATTTTCCGAGCAGTTTAATAAAATTAAACAAAATTAACATTCATGGCTTATGAATCTAACTTACTCAAAGAACACTAATTTGCATATTTAAATCATTCAGCTTGGAGAACGGTAAAAAGCAGAACTAATGTTCTAAACGTAGAGCTGTAAATCATTATTAGACCAAATTGTCAGTCTGTTGATTTCCTCATAGTTGAGGGATGGCGATCCAGGAAGCTATCAACTAGCTTCCCTGAATTCTCTTGGGTGATTATAGCACACCAGAGGGACCCAAACCCTCATCTGGTGGCATGTACATATACATACCTATGGGCAATTTAGGTAGCCAATTGACCTAATCCACATGTCTTTGGACTGTGGGAGGAAACCAGAACACCCAGAGGAAACCCACGTAGACACAGGGAGAACATGCAAACTCACACAGAAAGGCCCCCGTTGGCTGCTGGGCTCAAACCCAGAACCTTCTTGCTGTGAGGCGACAGTGCTAACCACTGCACCACCTTGCCACCCTGTGGAACTTTAGCATCGTCAAACTATCTACTGGTATGTTTTAGGAGTTTGGAGGAACCTGGAGAACTTCTGAACATGCACAGAACCTGTGTATATGCACAGAAGCTTAGACACATAGACAGTAACCCAGGATTGAATCAGGGACCCTGGAACCAAAACCTTGCTTAAAAGAGCAAAACACAGAGATGATGGTACATTTTTAATGTAGCCTGTGTTATGTGGCATGCCATATCATATAAAGTTATACTTTATAACTGCTATAAGTCAAAGCTTCCACCAGTCATTGTGTACAGTATTATGTACGTATACTGTGTGACCCAATAATGTGTCGAAACAGGATCTATAGGAAGTGTTACTATATACATTCCATATCTACTTTTCTTTTGAATAAAGCAGCTAACTTGTTCTGTTGGAAAACCATAGCCTGTCCAAGATGCCAAGAATGTGCAAAGCTGTCATCACAGTTGCTTTGAAGAACATAAAATATGAGAAGTTTTATTTTACATTAATCTACCTTATAAATGCACGGACTGGACAGAATAATAAAATGCTATAATTATTTGAAGGAGTCGATTATTTACCTAATATTGGATGACTGGATTAAACACTAAAGCAATTTTGTGCCATATACACTATTCTCTTAAAATGAATGGTGTCTCAGTATAATCCACATATAATGATTTAGTGGTGTATGGTTGAATGGAATAATATTTATTGAATGGCAAATGAAACTTTAGAAGTTGATCACGGTGCAGAGCCACGCTGTTGTGGTTTTCTGTGGTTGAACTGGTTGTGGACATGATTACAGGAGGTCGTCATTAATCCAGTCTGCTCCACAGAGTCTTAAAGTGAACTATGCATGGTCTGAAAATGATGTATAGTCTTAAAAAAAGCTCCACCTGCAGAAGGCCTAACAAAAACACGAACTCCAGTGTCTTAACACGGACGTCTCCTGTTTCGGGACAGCTGCAGCCCACACAAGCACATAAAAAGAGTTATGGAGCATGTTGGAATCAGACTCAAATGCCTTCAGATCTTTTGGCTAAATGTTAAACTTTGTGAATCTATCATACACCAGTACAGTTGCTCTATTACCATCTTCTGATGTATGGTGCTTAAACATCAGATATTAGTGAGTTTTGTATTTTGAAGCAAATTATATTTTCTACTAATAATTCATCATCTTTTGTCTTGAGTCAAACAACAGAATCTTGTATAGTAATTTGCTGTATTATTTCTAATAGTCAGCTGGCAGCAGCTTCGGCTGTTGAGTTGTATAGTGTTTCATTACTGTGTGTGCTGTACTGTGTATCTAATGCAGCGTGTCTGTAATTAGAGCGAGCAATTTGAGCGTCTGCGTTCCTCCTGCCTGTTTTGCTTAGATGGCCATTCGGAGTGTGCATGCTAAGAGATGTTTTCCTTGGCATGTTACTGAGAAAATGCACTGGCCGGCGACCCCTCGGCTTGGAGCAGACAGGGGAGATAGAAAAAACCAAGTTGACTCTGACAAATGCAAGCGATTGGACATGCTCTATAAATCATCACCCACATCCTTCTAGACTGCAGGGAAAATGAGATGAGGGGGTAAGGGAGGAACCTGTGTGTGTGTGTGTGTGTGTGTGTGTGTGTAATAGAAGGAGATTGGGCAGATGAGGTGTGATTGTGTGGCTGGAAAAAGAGACCAACTTCCAGAGATACTGTATGAGTGCAGGAGGACAGAGGGATAGATAATTAAAGGTAGAGATGCTGCTTATGACAGAAAATGAGATTGATTATGATGATTCTGGAGACGCAGAGTTCGGTCTGGATATGGGAGCGTGTGTGCAAGAAAACAAGAGGGAGAATGTATGGAGAGTGCATAAAGATGGTGTGTGCGTGTGTGCGTGCGTGTGTGTGTGTGTGTAAAGAGTGCTATTCATTGCAGGCAGCTGGAAGTACTCAGAGCTGCTGCACAGAACAAGAACAGTACCAGCCCAGACTCCACTCTCCCCTCACTGAGTGCTGCCTCAGTCAAAGCCCCTATAGAGAGAGAGAGGCCTGCGTCTCACCAGTGGCGTAGCCTCTAAACTAGAACAACACAAAGGCCAGCAGGAGCACACAGCAGCCCTTCTCAGGAAATCGGCCTTGTTTTGACTGTACACTGCCGCGCTAAGAATAAAACCAGGGCAGGCCACTGTTACTTCAGACATACAGTGTTCTCCCTGATGTGCCATGCTTTTAACTCAGATATATTTTCGGCTTCTGAGATGAAAGAAGATTTACATATCAATTACTAGACAACACATGCTCTATATTTCCAAGTCCTATTTAGACCAGAAACCTGCTTCCTTTTTAAGTTGAGATGTTTTCATGAAGCAAACTCCAAAGCATAAAAATACATATGCTAGATGAGGATATAAAATGGAGGAAAATATGGTGGAATTGGGAGGGGACTAGTTCTATTTTCTTTAAAAGCAACATGTAAAATGTTACTGTGAACAGCTGGGGACTGATTGAAGGGGTATTCAAGCAACAGAAAAAAAAAAGATTCTGCTGAAACCCATATGTTTCAAACGTTAACCCAGGACAAGAGAGAACAGGTGCTGGAACCCAGCCTGGACACTCAGAGTTATTGAATACTTCTCCTTGTTGTAACTTCAAGACTTTTCTGTCTGGCCCAGTGCCTTTCAGTTTAACCATCTCTGTTGCTGGTCATGGAAACCTTTTCTTGTAGTGGGGGGAAAAAGTAATCAGTTGGTCTCATCCTTTCTTTCTCACCAGAGAAAAATCAGCAAATCAAGGTAACGTTTTCAACATGTCATTTGAGTGGATTTGGTTTATTTTCAACAAATAGGGCCCCTAGCTTGAGGGCAAGGTGAAGGCACTCAGAGAGAGACTATCCCCATAAATCTGTTACCAATTATGGCAGCTTTGCATTTCCTCCTCATGTCAGTCAGCATACTTTGAGCACTGAACACACTATCACCATCTTGGGTTTACATAACACTGAAACACATCGGAAGTTATTAGCAACTATTTGGGAATTTTGAACAAATGTCTGAAATTCAAAGCAACAACAAATCAAATCAGACTGAGATGAAATCAAGATACAGTGTCTTGCAAAAGTATTCATTCCCCTTGGTGTTTATCCTGTTTTGTTGCATTACAAGCTGGAATTAAAATGGATTTTTGGGGGGTTAGCACCATTTGATTTACACAACATGCCTACCACTTTAAAGGTGCACATTGTTTTTGTATTGTGACACAAACAATTATTAAGATGAAAAAACAGAAATCTGGAGAGTGCATAGGTATTCACCCCCCTCAAAGTCAATACTTTGTAGAGCCACCTTTTGCTGCAAATACAGCTGCAAGTCTCTTGGTATAACATGGCTGTGACAAACCAGATGCTCACAGATTAAGAATGAACTCAAGGTTTTAATAGACACAGTGAGAGAAGACAATGTACAGTAACCAGGCCAGGTCAATACTGGGAAATCCAACAAAGTAATGAGGCCTAGACAAATCGAAGTCATGAAACAGGCAATAGTCCAAGAACCAGAAATCAGGAAAACACAGGTAAGATAAACACAAGGGCTAGGCAAATCGGAGTCGAGAAACAGGCGAAGATCGAGAAACCGGGAAGCAAGAGAAAGCAGCAGATAAACACAAGGGCTAGGTGAAACGGGAAGAAGCCAGAAGGCAAAAAGGATCATACACAGAAATGCAGAAATATAAATGCTCAGTAGGCTCACGGAAATGTGGAGGCAATACTGTGCAATGAACAAAACAAACATTGGGGTACAAATACAGACATAAACAAAAGGTGCAGGTGATGACAATTAGAACTCAGGGGAGCCACTCCTAGGAAGTGGCTTGAGGTTGGCTAATGGAGTGCATGTGGTAGTGTCAGGTGTGTGAGCGGGATTGTGGGAAGTGGAGTCCAAAGTGTTAGGTGATCCCAGGAGCATGACAGTAACACCCCCCCCCCTCCCCAAGGAGGCCGAGGGATGAGGGCGACCATGACGACCACCACCCACACTCCTGAGAGAGCCATCAGAACTGCCATGGTACTGGACAGAGGGTCGTCGCTGCGGACGACCTCTGGGACCACTGCTGCGCAGACTGCCGGGAGGGCTGGACCCATGGCACCTGGGATGGCCCCTAGGCCGAGGTGCGGGCTTCTTTGGATGATGCTGATGGAACTTGTCCACCAACCCCAGATCCAGGATATCTCATGTGGGAACCCAGCTATGCTGCTCGGGCCCATAGCCCTCCCAGTCCACAAGGTACTGCAGAGTCCCTCCTCTCCTTCTGGAATCCAGCAACTGGTGGACAGCATACACCGGAGTACCTTCTACGTCCACCAGAGGTGGGGGTGTGACAGGTGTGGCCTCGTCCAATGGACCTGGGACAACAGGTTTCAAGAGAGACGAATGAAGGGAGTTAGAAACATGGTAATTCACAGGCAGATCCAATTTGTATGTAACTTCATTGATTCAGTTGGTAACCCAGCATGCATTGAAAGGGTGTGAGGCCTGTAGCAGAGCTGATTAATGAGTTTTGGGCTATTTCGGCC
>JAODLJ010000024.1:71701783-71714874 GCA_027576115.1 Cathorops melanopus
TAAACTTTGTCTTGTCAACATTTTGGAAATTGTTTGTGTTCATTGAGATATTGTTTAAAATGTTACTTTTCAAAGGGAGTGTACTCATTTATGCTGAGCACTGTAGGTGAACTTATCCACCGGGTTCAGACACTGCCCATTGACGGTGATGCTCAACATAAGGCTTTCCTGGAGCTGGCTGGTGCAAAGCTACAGTTTTCTTAGTGCTGATGGTGAGGCCAAAGTTGCTACAGGCCTCAGCGAACCTGTTGGCATTGCACTGCCTGTCTTCTTCCGAGGCAGAATTGAGGGCACAGTCATCAGCAAACAGGAAGTCATTAATGGTAGCTGTCTTCACCTTGGTTTTCGCTAAGAGCCTCCTGAGGTTGAAGAGTGAACCATCGAAACAGTATCTGATGCCGATGCCTGTGTTAGTGTCAGCAAATACATCTGTTAGCATGGCAGAGAACATGATACTGAACAGGGTGGGGCAAGGACACAGCCCTGTTTAACTCCATTTGAGACAGGGAATGGATCTGATGTTTCTCCGTCGTCTAGAACACAAGCCTGCATGCCATCGTGTAGTTGTCTCACAATGGCGATGCATTTCCTGGGGCAGCCAAACTTCGCCGTGATTTTCCAAAGACCCTCTCTCCTAACAGAGTCAAAAGCTTTGGTCAGATCAACGTAGATGGAGTACAGATCAATGTTCTGTTCCTGACACTGCCCTTGAAGCTGTTTAGCAGCAAACACCATGTCGATAGTCCCGCGTTCCCTCCGAAAGCTGCACTGGCTCTCCAGTAGGAGACCTTGTTCAAGGTGCACAATGAGATGACTGAGGAGAACTCTGGCCAGGATCTTCCCTGAGATGGACAGAAGGGGGATTCCTCAGTGGTTGTCACAGGTTTGAGCATTACCTTTACGCTTGTACAGATGGATGCATCTTTGAAGTCCTGAGGAACTGTCTCGTACTGCCATATGAGTTCAAACAATTGATGGAGTTTCTTGGCTAAGGTCATATCACCTTCCTTGTAGACTTCAGCTGGGATGGAGTCTGAACCAGGTGCTTTGCCACTGGATAGCAGACACAATGCTTTCTGAATCTTCTCCAAAGTTGGTGGATAATCCACCGATTCACTGAGTGGAACCTGAGGGAGTCGCTCAATGGCTGCATTGTTGATTGTGGATGGGTGGTTCAGTACATTGTTGAAGTGCTCAGGCCATCTTTCTAGTATCTTCTCCTTGTCGGTGATCAGAGTTGCTCCATCAGCACTAAGGAGAGGAGATGAGCCTGAGGTGGTAGGGCCATAGAATTCTTTCAGGCCACTATAAAAGTTTTTCATGTCATTCCTGTCTGCAGAGCCCTGGATCTCATCGGCTTTGTTGCTCAGCCAGGTGTCCTGTAAATGTCACAGCTTCTGTTGGACGATTCTGCACATGTTCCTCACTGCACCTCTCTTCAATTTTGACTTTGGGTCATCGAGGTGCGCTTTGAAGGCACTGCGTTTGTCCTCAAGCAGTTGGTTTATTTCTGTACAGTTCTCATCAAACCAGTCCTTGTGCGTCCTGGTCGAGGACCCCAGGCATTCCATGACTGTGTTATGCACAGTTTCTTGAAGTGCGGCCCAAGCTGATTCCACATCCTGGTCATCCAAGCCTGTGGACACCAAGTGTTCATCCAGAGTAGCAGCAAAACACTGCCTGATGCTGTTCATTTTCAGCTTGTTGAAATTCAAGCATTTTGGTACCTTCATACCCTGTGGATGTCTCCTGGGCTGGACACGGTGATTGAGTTTGGAGACAATGAGATGGTGATCAGTCCAGCACTCTGCACCACACATGGTCTTCATGACTCGTACATCCTGTCTGTCCCTCTTCCTGACGATGATGTAATCGATGAGACACCAATGCTTGGAATGAGAATGCATCCATGACGTCCTGTTGCAGGTGGGAAAACAAAAGACGGTGTTTGTGATCAAAAGACCATGTTTTGCACAAGTCTGGAGGAGGAGTAGCCTGTTACTATTGCAATTTCCAACTCCATGCTTCCCAATTACTCCTTCCCATGAGGTGCTATCACTACCAATTCTCACGTTGAAATCCCCAAGAATGATGAGTTTGTCAGCAGTGGGAACAGAGGCGATGACAGCATCCAAGTCTTCATAAAACTTTGATTTTGTCAGGGTTAGTCATGGTGGGGGTGTAGGCACTAACTATGGTGACAAACTTCTGTCCATGCGAAAGTGGTAGTCTCATCGTCATAAGGCGATCATTCACTCCTTTAGGGAGACTGACCAGTTTGCCAACCAAGGTTGTTTTCAAAGCAAAACCTACTCCAGCTTCATGTTTCTCTTCATATCTGCGTCCACTACATTAGAAGGTGTAGCCTGTGCCTCTTTCACAAAGCTCGCCCTCTTCGGCTAGTCTGGTCTCACTTAAGGCAGCAATGTCAATGTTGTATTTGGCAAGTTCACATGCAATAAGTGCTGTGCGTCTCTGGGGTCTGTATGAATCAACCCTGTCGAGAAGCGTACAAATGTTTCATGTGGCAAGGTTTAGAGGTGTTGACCTCGTCTTCTTCTTTGGTATTCTGTTTCAACCGCAGATGCAGGGTCCCCACCAGCCGCAGTAAGCTGGTCAGGGTGGTAAGGAGCAAGCAATCTTTAGGGCACTTTTTCTAGCCCCTTCCTCAAGCCAGGGAGGTGAGCAGTACAATCCTAAAAAGGGTTGCTCAGTCACTCAGATGGCTGCAGAACTCCACTGTTGCTCCTGTTCAGTGAAGAGCGACCCAATGGTCTGAGCTGCCTGTGTGCAGGTCCGTGGCTACAACTGCCAGTGTACCCACACCTGTCACTTCGTCGCTTGCCTGTCGCCACAGGACTTGCGGAATGATGAAATGGGATGAAGGATGACTGATGACTTGCGCGATGAATTTGATGAAAGTGAGGAGTTGCTGCGCACCATCAACCTCACTCTCTCATCCGTGACCATCTACATCCAGTGGCAAGATAAAGTCGAGAAAACTGGAGATGGAGACAGGTGTAGTGGATGACCAAGATGTCCTTTTGTGCCTCATCTTGCCCTAAGCACTCCACAGTGCTCTGCTGTAACCCCTTTTCTCTCTGTTGAACCATAGGGTTTCATCCGCAGAGTCCGCTGGATCCAGTCTTTACATGCATAAGTAGGCAAGCCTTAAGAACTCACCGAGGTTATGAGAACTGTCAGCTACCCTCACCAGATTCTGCCAGCCAGTCAAAGCCATTGCCCAGGGTGTGGCAGCTGTTGCATGCAAACAGCTGCGAGGAGCCACTGGTGAGAGCTGAGTGCCAGGTGAGGACCAATTACGGATTAACTACTCTGAAGAGCACGACATGTCCTCCTGTCAGAGGTACTACCTCTCCCTGACGCCCTATACACCCCTAATAGTTAGTGATGCATTGAATGCCCTGCCATATCAGTCTTGCATGCTACCTCGGCAGATAGAACGGTCGACACACAACTGACAGAGCCTCTAAGTTAGAGGAACAGTGCCTGTCGGTGAGTCGGCTGTTTATACACCAACCATTATGTACATAGATACA
The DNA here is from genome assembly GCA_027576115.1 of Cathorops melanopus. Lineage (NCBI taxonomy): Eukaryota > Metazoa > Chordata > Actinopteri > Siluriformes > Ariidae > Cathorops > Cathorops melanopus. The sequence goes on from JAODLJ010000024.1 coordinate 71,705,344, forward strand.
CACTCTTCCTCCTCTGCTCTTAATGGAGTCTTTGCTTCAGTCCAGGTGGCAGATTGTGTGGCCTGCTCACTGCACTGAAGCATCGGGTATCATCAGGTGAAGCCAGGTCTCCATTATTAACATCACACAGCAGTCTCTGACAGACTTGTTCTCTGCTATCTGTAGCTCCAATTCATCCATTTTGTGAACAATGGACCTGTTGTTAAAGAGAAAGATGCTTGTTCAAGCCTCTTCTGTCAGTTAACCACAAACGTAAGCACCTGAAGTTTGCAAAACACTAATGCAACTTTGACTAGAACTGTGTCCTATGGTCTGATGTAACAAAAATGGAGCTTTTTGGCAATAAACACTCAAGGTGGGTTTGGTGTAAAAAAGATAGCAAAAGCTGGGAGAACTACTTGACCAGTTCTTGGGCATCTTTGCAGCAGAACCAGGGCGGACCCACCTGATCCAACATGACACCAAGACCCCCCATGGGGTTGTGGTCCAGCAATGCAACTATCGCGTCCCAAAGGCCTGCTGTTGTGCAATTGAGAAGGAAGTGGCACGAATGCTACAGGCCGGCATCATTCAAGAGTCCACCAGCCCCTGGTCAAGCCCCATTGTGGTGGTGCCCAAGCCTGATGGAAGTCTGAGACTTCTGGAAACTCAATGCAATCTCAAGTCATTCAGGAAATGACTTCAGGAAACTCAATGCAATCTCAGACTTCGACAGCTACCCTCTGCCCAGCGTGGATGACCTGGTTGACAGGCTGGGGAGGGCCCATTTCATATCAACACTGAACCTGACCAAAGGCTACTGGCAAATGGCCCTGATGCCCCAGGCCTGCCCTAAAACAGCCTTCACCATGGCGTCGGGCCACTGGCAGTTCTGGGTTCTCCCCTTTGGCCTCCATGGAGCACCAATCACTTTCCAACGCCTCATGGAAGTGGTCCTCCACCCCCACCGGGACTTCAATGCTGTATACCTTGACATCATCATCATCATCATCATCTACTTGTCCACCTGGGCCGAATACCTGCACCACCTCAAATTTGTCCTGGGAGAGCTGCGGAAGACTGGGTTAACTGCCAACCCCCAGAAGCACCATCTGGGGTTTACCAAGGCACAGTACCTGGGCTACTGCATTGACTGAGGTCTGCTGAAGCCCCAGGTCAGGAAGATAGAGGCCAGACAGAATTACCCCAACCCACCACCAAGCACCAGATACGTGCCTTTTTGGGGATAGCTGGTTATTACCGTAGATTTGTACCCAACCTCTCTTCTCTAGCCTCTCCCCTCTCAAATCTGATGACCAAAAAGGGGGAGCCTCACAAGATAAAGTGGACCAGTCAGACAGAGAAGATATTCCAAGCCCTGAAGAAGACCCTCACCACTGCCCCGATCTCTGAAACCCACACTTTGATCTCCCCTTCATCATCCAGACAGCCGCCTTGGAGACGGGCCTGGATGCCATGCTGTCAGAGGTCATAGAGGGCAAAGAGCACCCCATGTTGTACATCAGCTGCAAGCTACTTCCAGCAGAAAGCCCTCACCATCAAGTGGGCAGTAACTGAGCTGAGGTACTGTCTGGTTGTCATTTCATGCTGGTCATCGACCATGCCCCACTCCAGTGGATGGTGGCCATCAAAGACACCAATGCTCATGTTACTCACTGATTCTTGTCATTGCAGGACTTCTCTTTCCAGGTCCAACATAGAGCAGGGACCCAGCATGGGAACGCCGACGGCCTCTCCAGAAGCTACAGCCTCTGGGTCGAGCCTTGGAAGATAGTAGGCTCGGCGCAAATGTGACGGCAGCTCCAGAAAACCATTGCCAAAGCAGCGCATTGCTCCTCACTCAACCACTCCCATGGTGCTGAAGAAACAACAGCGCTTCAGCACCATTATTTTGGACAGCCAGAAGCAGCGTGACCAGGGGGAGGGGCCCGCTAATCACAGACATCTCTGAATAAATTTATTTCAATTAAAGGTTGGCTTTTTCTCATTGTTTCAGTGTGAAATTAAGCGACATCACCAAAAGGTGGATTTTTTCTAATCCATTTTACAAATTTTTACAAGGGGTGCCAATAATTGTGTGTGTGTGTGTACTCACTCGTACTGCATGCGTAGCTGTTCGATATCTGCACTGACTCCACTCAATTGTGCTCGCTGTGTTTTCTCCAATTCCTCACGATGCGCATTTTTCATTGCTTCGATCGCTACACACACACACACACACACACACACACACAAGATTACTTTGAATCTTTCGTAGTTTATCACAACAGTGTTTAAAAACATGGGAAATCTATAAACTATAAATTGATCACGTGAAATTTTTGTTATGGTGCAGTTTTCTGTAAGGAGAAATGTGTTTTTGTAACATTGGTGGAAGGAGTCTCCAGTGTCAGCGCTTTGTAACAGTCAGAGGTGAAGCTGAAACTTTTTTCAGGACAGAAGAGTTTACACTTTACAAGCTGTGTTTTTTTTTTGGTCTTATTAAGAGTACAAGGAGAGGCCAGTGAGGGAACAACTGTTTATAACTACGATAAAATAAGTGACAACAGGAACTAACTTGACTCTCAGATGTTTCATAACATTAATGTAAATATAAATGGATAAAAAAAACTAAGCCATGTTATCTTAAATAAATAAAAAATATAATAAATGGCAGATTTTAATGATATGAGAAGAATAAAACACTTTACACCACTCTGAAGTTGATTATTTTCCTATATCAGGACATCCTGTTGTGGATGTCCTGATTTATTAACAACTAAATACTTATTCCAGTATTTAGTTGTTAAGTTGATGATGATTACCAGCGATGGTGGCGTTAGTCTCCTCCTCCAATAATCTCTCTCTCTCCTCCAGCAGCTTGTTAATTTCACGCTGATGCTGACGCTGAAGATCCTCAATTACCTTCTGATGAGTTTCCTCCATCGCTGCAAACCCACGCTCACACGTCTCCTACAAGCACACACACACCCACACTTATAAACACGCATATACACACTAGCCGATAATCAGTTATACTATCATGCTATTGAACATAAATGATATTGTTATTGTCACTGTTCCTGAGTTTTATTTGGGGAGGAGGCACCATTTTAGTGAAGCTTCTATTCCTCCAGAGATTCATTCAGAAGGACAGCTGTGTTCTATGGGTTCTTCATTTGGAAATGTTCATCACTTAAGTCTGTTTATCCAATCAGTAGAATTTGTCACATCTGCCACTTGATTGAGGAATAATTATGTCGAAATCTAGTGGTAGTGCTAAGGTAGTGCTAAACGCCTGACTGGCTGTGTTCCAAATTAGCTGTTATCATCATCATCATCATCAAATGTGAATTCTTCATTTCTGTGCACACAATTTATTTAATTATTTAGAAATTTTGTGTCTTTGGACTGAAAAGCTGAGCTGGCGCAATGTTAAATTTTACAATTATTTTATTCAAAGTTAAAACTGTAATTTTCCCAATGTAATCATAATTCAGTTTGTAAATTTAGTGTTAGTTGTTTCTTACACATTAATTAGTATCCAATATTGACCTTTTGAGGCCACACCCTCACTGCTCAACGAAATTCAGAATCGTTTGAAGGGTTTCACAGGCTCCCCGTTATTATTATTATTATTATTATTAGTAGTAGTAATAGTAGTTGTTGTTGTTGCTATTTTACAGGTGATGCTACCCAGACAAAATAGCTACATGTAGGTAATTTGTTTAAAATGGTTTAACGTGATAGTCTGAACCTTAAGACTGTCGAAGTCTTTCTGGTACTTTTCTCGTAGACTGGCCATGTCTCCATCTGGTGGTTTGTTCTCCAGTTCATCACGCATGTTCATCATCTGAAGCTCCAGCTCCTGCACACGGCTTCTCAGCAGTGACATCGAGTCCCTGCTCATCTCCCGCTCATGCCCCTTCCCCTTCTCCAAGTGATCTGCACCTTGTGCCTCTGTTGTGGATGAATGACGTGTATCATCTGCTATTGTCTCTAATCTCTCTCCCAGAGTGCGAATAGTCTGACTATAGCGGTCGTGTAGTTTCTGAATCTCTTCCTGATGTACATTTTCCAGTTCCTGAACTTTCCCATGGAGTTCCTGCTCCAGCTTGCATACGTGTTCCTTGTGCCTTAGCTCTGCTCCCTCAACTTCTTGAAGCAAGGTTTCGAGCTTCTGTTGGGTGTTTTCAGCACGTTCGATTAATGCTAGCTCACTGGTCACTCGTTCCTGCATTGCCTGATCCAATTCTTCTGCATGCTTTTTCTTAATCTCCTGCATCTCCCTCTGGAAAGCCTCCTCCATCTGTACAATCTGCTCCTGCTGCTTGCCCATCTCCTTAAGCTGCTTTGCTGCCTCCTCTCGTAGAGTTTCATTTTCCTCCTGAATGGAGTTTATTGTCTTGAAGTAATGAATCCGTTCCTCTTCCAGACTACTCTGGAAGCGCTGGTGGATGGCTGCTACATGCTGGGCATGCTCCTGGACCAAAGTGGCCATATTGTGGCTAGTCTCCTGGCAAAGTGATAGCTCCCGCTCATGGTCAGCTCGCAGTCGGCAGGCAACATATGCTACCTGCACCTGAATCAGAGCCTCATGCATGCTGAGAGAGTTGCACATCAGGACTCTGGGCCCTAAAACTGTTTGTATTTGACCTGCAAGTCCACAAAGGACGGAGCTGATATCTTCCCCACATGCATTCTCCAGCTGCTGAGACAGGTGGTGAAGGACCTTTGCTTGTCTCTTTAGCTCACTAATGAGACTCTCTCGCGTAGTATCCAGTGATGCCACTGATTCTGTGACACATGACTGCATGATTCCAGCTAAATGTCTTTCTATTATTTCTTGAGCAAGAGTGTGAGCTTCTTCCCTCTCAATCTGCTGTGCATAAGGAACAAGTTCAGAAGGGGTGATGTCAGAAATGGAGGTCTCTATATCAGCATTAACCTCATCACTGACATCTTGGATGACAATTTTGGGGCTGAAAGCCATAGCTGCTTCCCTCCCAACAATATCCTTTTGCTGCAAGATCTCTTTTACCTTGACTAAGTCTCCTTGAAGTTCTTCAAATTTGTCTTGGTAAGAATGTTTTAAGTTCTGAAGGGAGTATGCAAGTTCAGCATTAATACAAGCATTGTGAATTGAATTCTGAGCAAAAACACTATTACCAGCTGCCTGCACATTTTCTGACTGGTCACTAAAGATATGCGCTTGGTGGACCTCATTTTTATTCAGTTCATCTATCAGCATGCGCTGTAGTTTTATTTTCCTTGTCAGAATGTCAGTGTAAATTACAGAAAGGCAATCCTGGTGGCTCATCTTAACCTGTTGGGATTCTCTATTTATCTCACCAAGACTTTGCATTAGTTCTGATTTTGGATCTTGAAGAGAAAGTGCCATTTTCTCCAAAACAGTCCCTTCAAAGGCTAACATTCTTGCAAGCACCTTCATTGCACTTTTATCCATCTGTGTCTGGGGTTCACTCTGACAGGTAAGAGAATCTTCATATTGTGTGGCAACTTGCCTAATGTGCAAGGCTGCATTAATCAAGTCTTTCTCAATCTCAGCCAAGGTGTGAACTTGTGCTTGTGCTCTTCCCTCTTCATTCTGACCAGTGAGAATCTCCCTAACCCTAACCCTGCAGGACTCGACAAAAGTCAGAGCTTTCTTGTAAGCTTCATTGCTGACACTATCTTGTACAATGTCGTCCAAGCAAGAGTTGGATTTACCATCTGGTTCATCCTGGTCTGGTTCAGCAGAGGTATTGTCAAAGCATACTTCCATCGAAATTTTTCTGCCAGGCTGCTCTTCTTCATTCTGCATCTTTGATGTGATATCTCTAAGTTTCTCCTCTGTCGTCTGGAGCTTTGACTCTAGTGCATGGATGATGGACAAAAATTTTTCTGCATCACTACTGTATTGGAATGTGTTGTCACTTACTAAGCTGATATCCTGGGATAAGTCCTGAATGGTGTCATCAGTGAGGTTTAGACTTGTTTCTGGTACAAGATCCTGCCTCTCCTCTTGAGTAAAATCTGGGTATGTGTTATCTGTCTGAACCCTGTCGATTCTTTCAGACTGGTGGTATTTTTGGCACTGAATGTTGGAGAAACGGATCCTCTGGCGCTTTGCAAAGGATACTTCTGTCTCTGAGCTGCTTCTTGCAAGAGTCAAAGAGGAAGTAGTAGAAAAGGATGCATTATGCGCTGCTTGTTTTTCTAGTGCATCAAGGATATCCTCTTGAGAGTAGCATCGTTCCATTCTAAGGTTTGCATACCCCAAACGCAAAGCATTGAAATGCTCTTCCAGTTCAGATATTCGGTCCTCTGCTACTGCCAGCTTCTTCTGCAACCCTTGTTCCACTTCCCTATGCCCAATCTTACTAAGAAGCTCATTCTTTGTCTTCAAGCGTTGTTCAGTTTCTTCCAGGCTACTTCCTAGAGCAGCCATCTTGACAAGCGCTTCATTCAAATCCTGGTCTTTTTGTCTGACCAGTTTCTCATATGTCTCCTTTGTCTGTCGGACCTCCTCCTCTTTCTCTCGCAGAACACAACTGATTCTTGCAAACTCCTCTGAAACTCGCTCATATGAGTTTTCCAAAGAGTAGTATTCTGTCTCTTCCATCTTTAACCGTGCCTGCAGTTTTCCTACCTCCCTGTCTGCCTCTGCAATCTGATTAACCAATTCCTGGCAACGACATGTGAGGTGATCTCTCTCCTCTTCGAGCCTTCTCACACTCTCCCGGAGGTTCTCAATCATATCAGTCTGCTCATTCAGAACCTGCTGCAGACGTAGCATCTCCTCCCTGGCCTCTGATTCCACCTGCCCCACCCCACATCCTCTCAGGATTGTTTCTACTTGGTCCTGAGCTTCTTGGAGTTGCTCTTCAGCCTCACGTCTTTTTTCCTCAGACTCTGCCAGCCTACGACTCAATCCTTGCCGCTCCCGCTCATGCTTTTCCTCCAGGCAACGGAGCTCTTTCTTCTCCCGCTCCTCCCTTAAAGCCTGTGCTTCCTCTGTCGCAATAAGACATCCAGTAACCTCAGTTAACTTCTCCTGCAGTCTCTGCACTTCTTTTTGCTGGTCCCGTTGCAAGGCCTGCTGTCTCTCCAGTAATCTCAGTGCCTGGGTCTTTTCTAACAAACTTGCTTCTACATCACGGAGGCGTTCCTCGCTGTCCCGCAACTGTGCTCGTAATGTTTTTTCGTTGAGACGCCACTCCTCTTCATGCTCGCGGCAATAACTACGTTCCATTTTCAGCTCGCTGCGCATGCGTGCGACTGCCTGCTCACTTGCTACAATTTCAGCCATCGCAGAAACAAGCTTTGCTTGCAGAGCTTCAATTTCAGACTCGTGATGCCCAATCATATCCTGTGCCTCGCTGTAGCTCCGCCTCAGGCTGTTGACCTGCTGATTAGCCAGATCATGCTTCCGTCGTTGAGCTTCCAGCTCTGTCTTAAGTTCCTGGTTCAGCTTGCCGAGGCATTGCCATGGTGCTCGGTGAGACGAGGAAGATGTGGAATCGAATGAAGGTTGTACTTGTTCACTGGTACACTTTGAAAGATTAAGAGAAAACTGTGGTTAATGGTACTTCTATTCAAATTCCAAAAGACCTTGGCATCTCCATCTCTGGGGCTTCTGCTGGGAATTCGAGGATTTGTCTAATTGACCTTTTTAAACTCACTTAAGCTTCCTGCAGTGCTTTTTATAAGTCACAAGATGGGAGGAGGAAATGGGTGCTTCAAGGAAAAAATAAAATATTTTTTAAAAGATGATTGTGGGAAATTACCTGTGGCTACAGAATGTTCTCTCCAAAGTGTACAGGAAAAAAACAAAATACCCCTCCCAAAAAAAAACAAAAAAAAAAAACAAAAAAAAAACCTTGGTTGTCAATGTTGAAAAAAAGTTACAGTACCAGTCGAAAGTTTGGAACCTTCTAATTTAATGTTTTGTCTTTATTTTTTATGAATTAAACAACACTTCATGTCTTAAAGTAATGATGGATGTCGTTTCTCTTTACTTAGCTCTTCGGTTCTTGACCTAATATGGATTACTACAGATGTGGAATGGGACTATTTACTGTATTTTTTTTTTCTATTTACGGTTTGATCCCAAACGCATAAAGAAGGCGAGAAACGTGTCCACTAATGAACTTTTAATGAGACATAGCTGTTAATTGAAAAGCTTTCCAGGTGACTCCCTCATGAAGCTGGTTAAGAGAATGCCAACAGTGTGCAAGGCGTCATCAAGGGAAACGCTGGATACTTTGAAGAATCTAAAATATCAAACATTTTATTTTTTTTTACTTTTTTTTGTTTACCGCATAATTCCATGCATGTTCCAGATGTTATTTCATCGTTTTGATGTCTTTAATGTTGTTCTACAGTGTGGAGAATAGTCAAAATATAGAAAAAACTATGAATGATAGGGTGTACAAACTTTTGACTGGTACTGTATATTAAAAATAAACACACAAAGATTATTAGTGATGCAAAACAAAAGCCATGCAAACAAAATAAGATTAGTTTAAAGAAGATACAAGAACAAACAAACAATGGAAAAAGCACAGCTTGAAGCTTAGTTGGATTTTGTGAGTTTAGATTTTTTTTCTTTTTTTTTTTTATCTTGGCAAACATTTGAACTCAAAGCCCAGAGAGAGAGAGAGAGAGAGAGATTAGTAAATCATGCTAACAGCAACATGTTTGTGCACACAATTAAATCATACACACAATCACATTATAAGCTGCATATTCACAAACAATTACTGACCATATTAATGTTAAACTGTTTAAATGTATAACTTTTTTGTAGGACTTGTGGCCAGTGTTTATTATTATAAAAATTACAAAGTGAGGGCATATATGCAAATGAGAAAGAAAAATATAGAAATTAGTTTTAGCTTAAGGTGAGTAAATAGAAGTGTGTTATTAGCAAATAAAGAGACCTCAAATATTTGATTATCATGAATTTTTTTTTTATTATTCAGGTTTATTCTGAATTAGAAGAAAATGCAACATCAGTATATTAAATATTATATCATTCATCAAAAAATTCCTGTGCAGGGATTGGCCAAGGATGGCTGATGTGACATAAAATAGTTCCACCATTGATTAAGCAATGTATCTCGTGATGTCAAAAATTGTAAAAATGGATATGGTGTGAGTCAGTCATGGAGTATCCTGGATATACAGTACCATGAACTGACATCACAATTTCAAGCTGAACGGCCAACTCAAGTCACCGCTGTGGCTCTGCGAGCATTTCTACATATCTTGATCATGCCTAGCGAGGCAGGCGACAGCATGATACATTGCACATGTGCAGGTCGAAGGTCACTCCAACGTAAACAACAAACATGGCCGCCTCCAGTGAGTTTATACCGAGATTCAAATCTTAACACTTTTAGTTTGGAATTTTTTGATGAGGGTCATAAATCTAAGATACAATGCACTGAGAGGCACTGGGAATTATGGATTCTCTTCAGTGACTGGCATCGTACTGCACCCCTCAGAAAAGACTACTGTACCAGGCACCTCAGAGAATCCATCATT
>JAODLJ010000024.1:71844167-71854341 GCA_027576115.1 Cathorops melanopus
AACTTCCACATCATTGCATTCCGTTTTTATTTACAATTTGTACTTTGTCCCAACTTTTTTGGAATCGGGGTTGTACATCGACCGACCTTTGGCACGAGCCTGACCTCGATTCTCATCTCACGACTTGGCTTCTTTCACCAGTTTGCGACGTACCCGCTCTCCCCTGCAATTCCATCCATAAGTGCCTGCGCTCTGACAGTTTAACGTGAATAATTAATCAACATGATTGTGTATAAGATTTCATATCAATTAATGAAAATGTAATGATATTGTTTGATTCATATTTTCCTCATGATACAGTTCATTCATTGAACTTATTCAATTTTAGTATCTGGTTTTGAATAGATAGCTTTCCTTTGTTTATCTATTCCCCCCCTCCCCCTTCTCTTTTTGTCATCTAGTGTTGATATTGTGCCATGTGTCCAACTTACATTTTTATATCTCTTATATTTATTCATCAACATGTACACTGATTTGTGTCAGCACATTTTTTTTATGTTTGCTGTTATTATGGTGTGTTGTGGTGTAATTTTTGACAGTGTAATCTTTATATGACCATGTTTTAGCATGTAGGGGTTCGGTGGCCATTGGGACGTCAGTCCTGTTCCTTTCCCCGCCACATTTCATTTGTCATTAATAACTTTTCTGATTTGTGAGAATGTGGAGAACTCAATAAACTAAACATATGAAAGACACCAAAAACACTGTACATTTAAATATATATCGAGAATTCTGTTCTAAAAAATATCGAATAAAAAAATCTCTCTCACAAACAGGAAGTGGATTTATTGCATGTATTGATTTTATATGAAAAATTCAGTATCAAAAACTGCACATAAACTCGTACAAAAATATAAAAACACAGAAAAATAGAACATATGCTGCGTTCATTAAAGCTGCCATTGTGCCGTTTCAGTTCCCACAGTTATTCAGACGCTCAGAAACATTCCAGTTCAGTGAATTTAGTTTTTAAAAAATATTTCATCAATTAATGCTGTTTTTAAATCTCTTTTCTATTTAAAGTCCTCGTCCTCTCTGATCTGTCTGTGTTTAAACACTGAGAACATTATTTGACTTTGCCTCCTCTTTGGGGTCAGTGATGGTGTTTAATGATGGTGTTGTGTCCTGATTCTCCTCGACACTGGCAGCAGGTGGGAGTTCTGAGGAGAAATTAACACGAATATTCAGAGATCTTCTTCTCCTGATGGTCCTCTGAGGTTCCTTTTCTGGACCTTGAGGATCTTCAGACCCAACTGGATCTTCAGACTCTTTTGGATCTTCTGGACCTTGAGGATCTTCACCTTGACCCTTGTTGGACCTGTCTGGCCTGCGACGACCCATCTGTACAGTGAGGACCAACACCACGTCACACACAGTTAAATTAGTGGAACACAAACCAGTGTGTCAGAGTGAGGCGATGAAATATTTATTCACCAAAATCCACTAAAATCTTCCTGAATTCACAGAAATGAAGGAATTGAAATGCTGCTCTACCTTCAGGAACAGATTTGTGGAAACGCAGCACTCACTACTCCGTTACAAATAAAGATTGTTTACAGCGATACTGTACCGATTAAAAATAAAGCTTTGGATCAACTATAAACTCAAGCTCAGGTTTTGCTGTCAGCTTTCTGAGTGACGCCACCTGCAGGCAGAACCACATCACTCCAGCATTAATGCTGTAAATACACTGAATGAGAGTTTCTCCTCCAATAAAAAGCAGTTTTAATCACATGGGCATTACCTTCTTCTTCTCGGAGCTCAGCTGGAGTTGACTGTTTACTGCAGATTTTGTTGGCGACCTCAGGAGAGCGACCCAGGGTGGACGCTGAGGAACATCTACGTTATGGCTGTTAACATGAACACAAGGTTAGAAACTGACTGCAAATAAAAATCAAGCTGTTCAATCGAGTTTTCAGGCTCAATATTTGAAAACATTATCAACAGTTTTGGGTCTTTAAGATGATTAACGGTGTCACAGTGAAATAAAATAAAAATCATTTCCATATTTATGGGATGAAATGATTCCTCAGTTCTTTGTGAAAGCAGCAGGAAGAGTGAAAGAGCTCCTGAAAAGGTTCTAAACCTGGCTGGAAAACTCTGTGCAAAAGAATTTGGGATGAAAAACTTGCAGAAAGGTTTCGAGGCGAGACATGATGTTTCTTGATGCTCATGTTGTATTTTCAGATACAAAAATTTCTCAATTGAAATAAAAGAATGTATTTTTGTCTTTTGTTGATTTAAATGTTTTCATTTCACAAATTTTACAATCTGAGTGACTTTAGCTGAAGATACTAAGTGGAGTAATTGGAGCATTTGATATTCCAAATGATTTGAAGTTAAATCAGTGGGGTATTTTAGTGTGTTGAGTTTAAAACAACAATTCGAGCCCTTCAAGCGTTTAAGTTTAATTCACTCAAGTTTTTCTTCAACATTACTTCATTTTTTTTAAGGCAGCTGGATTCCTCAAAATTTTTAAATCGATTCAAATTACTAGAGCACTAGGGGGTTTTGCACATATTTTTATTTACTTTGTTTATTTTGTATTTTGTTGGTACAGGCAAATATGTTTAATTACTTGTGTTCAGGAGTATGTGATTTAAAAATAGTAAATAAAAATAATAAAAATTAATAAATAATATATATTTACACACACAGGAAGTAAATAGTAAATAGTATTATTAATTAATTGGAAAAGGGGTAGGATTAAATAAGCTAATGCTTCTTCCTACTCCTTTTCAAACATGTTAAGTTAATATTGTTTCCACTGTTTTTAATTGAATTAAGTTTTTTTATTTGTTCTTTTGTTTTTCTTCTCTTCTGTTTTGTACTACTTTGATATGTTTGAAATAAAGCCTTCATTCATTCATTCATTTACACACACAATTCTCCCTGCTGTGTAACCATGACAATGAATAGTAGCTGTAGCTTAATTGCTATATGTTTTGTTTATGAGGATACGATTGTGTGTGTGTGTGTGTGTGTCTCACCGCAGCAAAGGAGTAGGTGATCCCGAGCCAGATGGTGGAGACGAGTGGAGGGACGAAGGTGAAGGCTAACAACCCAAACACAGGAAGAGTACACACTGCACACAATACAGCAAACACACCACGGAGGCCCACGTAGTCCTACACACACACACACACACACACACACACACACACACACACACTTTTCTGTTATGGTTCCATCCATAGTCCACACTGTGCTTCAATTTAAAAACAAAAGCACATCCACAAAAATACTCATAACTGTGCGTGTACTCACAATGAGAATGCCCACAGCAGCTGATAACACCAGTGAGCTGTCATACACAGCACCCGCGATGTAGGCTGCCTGCTTCTGAGTGTAACCCTCATACTTATCCTGGATGAACTTACTGCACACAAACATATATTATTATTATTATTATTATTTTTAATGTCAGTGTGTGTATAGTGTGTGTGTATATGTGACCTGGCATCAGCGATGAAGGGGAAAATGCCATTGTAGAAGAACATAATGGTGAAAACCAGCAACCAGTAACGCAGAGAGAGCAAACGCACATCCTGCACCCTCTACACACACACACACACACACACACACACACACACATCAGATCGTTTGGTACTTGGATTATGGTGATAATTCATTATGACAATCCACTGTAATAACACGCTATATAGCAGTGTCGATATTAATGTCATATACAGGTGTACATCATGACATCATTCAATTATAATTAACCCTGTAACAGCAGTGATGTCATTTGCATCATATTCCAGCGTACATAACAATGACGTCATTCGTGTTATGTAGTGGTGTACATAATGATGACATTCTTTCTGACCACTTTGCGTGACTCCTCCTGTATTGTTCCATCCAGTCCGAGCTGCTTCATCCCCATTTTATCCAGAACACTGACTATTATAGCAGAGAGGAAACCCAGCACACACAGCATTGTACCTACACACACACACAGAGTTAATGCTTCCTTTTCACTTCCAACAACATACGTGTGTGTGTGTGTGTGGGGGGGGGGGTGTCTCACCACCCCACAGGGTCCACTCCATGCCATACTGAGCCTCGAAGCGCTGAGTGAGGAAGAAGTTGAGGACAGAGCCGAGCCGAGAGAAGGCCAGAGTGAGACCAAATGCTAAAGCTAATTCCTTCCCTCTGAACCAGAACGCTGTAATCCTGTTCTGTACAACTGAGAGAGAGAGAGACAGACAGGGTGTCAGGGCAGTGAGACAGGCTGGAGGTAGACAGAATTAAGTGATGAAGTGTGTTTATTTCTCAGTTCACTAAAACCGTGAAGAATCAGTGAGACTGTAGCTTTTATATGGGTGGTAACACCGCTCCCCTGACTGGAACCACAGCACAAAGAACAGCCTGATGTGACTGCGTAGTGACTGCATTTCAGCGTGGCAGGAGTGCAACACAGTGATGAAGTCAGTGTTCCATTCTTAACAAAGCAAAACCGGCTGATTGTTTTTTCCCGCCACTGAAGGTACAATATGATGGAAGAGCAATGCGATTTATTGTTTTTATGCTGCAGTGAATTTCAGTATGGAATGATCTTCTGTTCTTTATTCGTGAACACAGACTAATAACATTATCCTTTTCGAGTGAACATCCTCAAGTAGCACATCATGTCTTCACCCTCGATAAATCGTCCACACGTGGCTGTTCAGTGTCACAGTGATGAGCTGTTGGTTTTCTGTCCTTGCACTGCACAGATGTTTTATATTCCAGACATCCTGTGTGAAGTCAGTGGAAGATCTTTCTTTATCAGGTTTCTCCAAATCCGATCATTTATTTAATACTCAGATTAGTACTCTGTGCACGCACGAGCGTGTGTGTGTGTGTGTGTGTGTGTGTGTATGTGTGTGCGTGTGCACATACGTACTGGTCAGAGAGCCATTCCCGGAGCCGAACAGCAAGCAGCCTGTCAGCATGAGTGGCAGCAAGTACGGAGATCCTTTAAAATGAGATCCTAAAGCAAAGATCGAGGAACCTAACACACACAGGAAGGAGAAAAGGAACACGCCGACTACAAAGACACACACACACAGGTTGTTAGAAATGCATTACAGGTAGATACAAACATCTCAGGAACTATCTGTATCTTTCTCACACACACACACACACACACACTACATGACATAGCATTTAGCAGATGCTCTTATCCAGAGCGACATACGAGTGCAAAAGTCAGGCACACGAAGTGCTGAACTTCTACACAAGAAAGTTCTAGTCCCAACTGAATAAGTGACAACACCCAGGGTTGGTCTAGACTGAAACACAGTTTCACAGTGGGCACAGAAGAAGGGGAGAAATGCAGCCTGAAAAGGCGGGTCTTCAGTCTGTGCTTGAAGGTGGTCAGGGAGTCAGCAGTTCTGACCTCAATGGGAAGGTCATTCCACCAACAGGGAACCAGGACAGGAGCAGAAAGGAGGAGGGATCAGGTGACCAGTAGTAGCGGAGCATAGGGATCTGACTGGTGTGTAGGGGTGGGTCAGACTCTAGAGGTATGCTGGCCTTAACCCCTTGAGAGCCTGGTAAGCTCACACCAATGTCTTAAATTTGATGCGAGCTGTGATAGGTAGCCACTGCAGGTCAGCAAGCAGAGGCATAACATGGGAAGAATGAGGGAGGTTGTAGACCAGGGGAGCTGCAGTGTTCTGGATGAGCTGCAGGGGTCTGATGGCAGAAGCTGGAAGGCCAGCAAGAAGAGAGTTGCAGTAGTCCAAGTGGGAGAGGCTCAGCACTTGGACCAGGAGCTGAGTGGAGTAAGTGGTAAGAAAAGGGCAGATCCTTCAGCTGTTGTAGAGGAGGAATCTACATGTCTGGGTCACTGCAGTGATGTTCGCTGAGGAGGAGAGTTTATCATCAAAAATGACACCTAGGTTCTTCGCACTGGGTGAGTGAGACCTGGAGATGTCTCCTAGGGGGATGACAATGTCCAGGGGTGGAGAGGATGGAGCAGGAATGCAGATTACCTCTGTCTTGCCTGGGTTGAGCTTCAGTTGATGGTTGTCCATCCAGCTCTGGATGTCACGCAGACAAGCAGAGATGCAAGCACAGATCTGCATGTCAGAAGGAGGAAAAGAGAGAAACAGTTGGGTGTAATCAGCATAGCAGTGGAAGGATAGACCATAAGCAGAGATAATTTGGCCAAGAGATTGGGTGTAGAGGGAGAAGAGAAGCGGACCAGGGGCTGAACCTTGAGAGACACTAGTGGGAAGTGGGTGTGGTGCTGATGCAGAAATTTTCTTTGTTTCTTAATGTTTTCTTAATGTTTCATTTTCTTTTTGTCACATGTTTTCTTAATGTCACATTTTGTTAATGTTTCTAAAAAAGTCTAAAATAGAAAAAGATACAACCAATTTTCTCAATAAAGGGTGGTCTTTGATGATTGTCTCGGCTTTGACTCACGGATGAGCCATGAATGCTCAGCCTTGGGTTTGTCCTTCTAGATGCAATGAAAAGACAAATCATTAGGTGTGCAGGAAAGCTAGTTTATAGACATTGCATCACCCTCAATCAATAGTGCATGAACAGAATTTAAACATACAGCTTACATGCCTTTTTAATGCTGGAACATTGAACATGCTGCTTTATTAAAATATATGGTCAGATTGAGAGTTTGGGATCCTAAAACTCCAGAAACATTTCTGGGCTTTGCAGCTAACATCCTTTGTGGATTCTGTAGAACCTTGTCAAGAACTTGGTTCTGGTTTCTGCTAAATTAACAAGTCACCCAAGTAGCAACTTAGGCACAACTTGGGTTTGTACAGCAAGAAGAGGAGAAAATATCGACTTGAAGGATAAGTGAGCATGAAGCATGTTGGATAATATGGTAAGGCATAAGGAAAAATATTAAGAGGAACCAAGCTCCAAATTGGGAGCACATCCTCTTCTGGACAACAACAGGCAGTGGCATTTTGATCACTACAGTAAACAATTTCTGAAAAGAGAAGAAATGATACATGTATTGGAAACTTCCAGGATGTTAGGTATGATGATATTGTGAAAAGATGTATTGAGATGCAACAATTCTGGGGAGATGCAAATGTCTAGGGTATATGATAGAGGTTATCGGGAAGAAAATCATAATTTATTGGGCATGCAGGTGAGATTATCCACTGCAGTAGAAAGGTGAATTATGAGCAAAAGCAGTTTAAGAGAAATTCAAACACTTATGATCTCCAGGTGAGATGATCTACTGCAGCAGGAAGGTGAATTATATGCTTCAAAGAAAATATGGAATAGACTACCACTAATACACCACTACACATCATGTAACTCCAAGGCTGAAGAATGTTGCCGTGTAATCACTTCTAAAAGCTCGCTTCTAATGACCTGTGGCCCTACCTTGAAGAATTTTTTAACTGATGGTGTCAAAAGCTGTACTGAGACCGATAATCAAGCAAACAGACATAACTGTAGTCAGAAGCCAGTAATAGGTAATTTACTACTTTAACCAGTGCTGTATCGGTTGCGCACTAAGATCTAAACCACTTCATATGCAGTATATGATTCCTATTCTGCTTCTCTGGTAAACCTCCTTAGAACCTTGTAGATAAAGATGAAGGTTTGAAATTAGCTTATAATTTATACATTCATATGGGCCAAAGTTAGATTCCTTAATCAGTGGCTTTATAATTGCTAGTTAGAAAGTTTAGGGTAAATATTTATAGGTATTACTGTTAACTGAGGACCATTTGCTTAATGAGAGTGGAGAGATATGCTGAGTAAGCAACAACAAGAGCCCTTATATCACTGAAAGCTATAGCTATATATTTAAAAGACATAAAACATGTAATACATGTGTGAGAGAATCTTAAAAGTGACTATCTACACTGTAAAACATTTAAAATTGGTTTAACTTGGAAATGCAAGTTTACCTGCTGCCTTGAAAATGCAAGTTAACTCAATTTGATGATTATCTGTTTCAACACAGAAAAAGTCTCAGTTAGTCAAAACAACTAAGTAATTTAAATCTAACCTTTGAAAACTTGCACAGATTGGTTCAAATTAAAACACTTTACAGAGCTCACTGAGTTAAAGAGAAAAAGTAAGTGGACATAACTAAACAAGGCTGAAATGTTTTACAGTGTATCGTGTCTATATACTTACTTATTGGGGGTGTGGTGGAGAAAACCACAGCCATTTCACATAAAATGAACTGTACTCTTGTTGTATATTAGCAAACATGAAAGAAGGTACCTGTAAATTCCCAAAGCTCATAAATTCAAATTTAACCCCTAATTAAAAGAAGAAAATAATGCAAAGACCTATGGAAATGCAGAGTGAATATAATAATATTGTAATAATAGTCTTGTTTATTTTCAAATCCTTGTCTGAATATTTAACACAGCATACAGTTATTCTACACAGGTTAATTGCTCATTATATCAATTCCTTTAATCATTCATCGACATTAACTCCTTTATGTAGGGTCATGGTGGATTTGGGACCGATCCCAGGAATAGTGGGCACAAGGAGGGAGAATTAACCTGGCTATCACAGGGCGCAGTACACATTTACAACAATGGGCCAATCCATCTACTAGAATGTTTTTGGGAAGTGGGAGATAACCAATGGGAGAACCTGGAGGAAACTCATGCAAGCATAGAAGCAATATGAAAAACTCCACACAATAACAGAAGCTCCAGATTGAATTATGGACTCTGGAGCTGTGATGCTACCTGCTGTGCCACTGTGCCACCATTAATCATGATAATATAAGCTAATTTTAATTAATTACTGTTGAGCAGTATGTAATTCTAATAGCCACCTCTTCATTCTACTAAATGGCATAAAGAATAAGACAGCTTTTATACTGTTTTCCATACCATACATACTTATTTATCTTGTGGGTTCACTAACTTCCCTGTTGCTCATCAGAAGTTAGAATGTATCTTCCCCTTCTATACATAAAATAGGTTTTTGTCAAACCTTGAATCATCTAAAGCACTTTAATTACTATCTATCTTTTTTAAATCTCTCTGCTTTCCAACTACAGGTGAATCAGGTTAACCACAGTTCATCTCACTCGCTCCCTCTCCATCACTCTGCTGCTTCCTCAGGTGGAGCATCTGTCAATGCCCCAGCCAAGATTGATGATGGTGGCCTTTACTGTGGCAGCTTCACCAGCATGCTCTGCCAATTTTAAATATTAATTTATGGCCCACAGCACTGTAATTGAGAGGGGAGGTGCCATCGCTTTGAGAGTGGAATGAAAGCCACTCCATGAATGATTTATGCTCCTTTCATCAACTTTTATAGTTTTT
The DNA here is from genome assembly GCA_027576115.1 of Cathorops melanopus. Classification (NCBI taxonomy): domain Eukaryota; kingdom Metazoa; phylum Chordata; class Actinopteri; order Siluriformes; family Ariidae; genus Cathorops; species Cathorops melanopus. Next base: position 71,853,446 of record JAODLJ010000024.1, read on the forward strand.
TTTAATAGGTCAAAAAGGGCATGTATACATTGCCTTCACAGGTGAGTGCAAGGGTTTATATTTTGCATAAAGGTTAAATTATGGGTTTAGTAGTGGTGATCAAGCAAGTGGAGCCAATAGGAAGCAAGAGAGGCGAAAAAGAAAATTGTGCAGGTAATGGCATGAAATGATGAATGTGTCTTGTGGAATTTACATCGTAGGTATATAAATGCTATGGTTATAGTAATGGCTTTGGGTAACAGCTTTAGATACAGACATTGTTATATGTCTCCAGGTGTTGCAATTGACTATTGATTAAGTTAATGTTTACTGTAATATCAACTAATAAAAATAAATAATAAATCAACTAATAAAAACTGAAGTGAAATCAAGAATGGATGAACAAATCACTAGCTCAGGTGCCCAGAACACACAGATTTCACAGCATCTGGGCAGGTAGTTTTTTAGTCATGCAGTAGTTGCCCAGCAGACATATGGGTTACCAAGGCAGTCATATAACTATCCTGCTAATACAATGCACACCAATCATATACACTGTATTGCTGAAGCCAAATCCAACTATTTCTCTGGTATAATCTGTTCTAACGAAGGTAACGCCAAATCACTGTTTTCACTGCTCAAGAACTTTAGCCAAACCCCAGACTCCCTACCACCTCACCTGTACTCACCTGCTTTCTGTAACTCCCTCATGTTATTCTTTGCTGAAAAAATCCAAACAATTCACCAGCATCTCGGTTCACAATCCACCCCCATCAGTTTACCTGAACTTCCTCCACTTCCTCCACCCTCTCACTCCTTCTCCTCCTTCCAGCTTCCAGCTTGTCACTTCACCCTCTTCAATAGATTAGCATCCATTGGTATCACTCACACCCCCCTTGACTGGTTTAAATCTTATC
>JAODLJ010000025.1:95456-106763 GCA_027576115.1 Cathorops melanopus
TCAGTGTTAGTACACAAGTATTTATTCCTTCTCTAGTATAAACCTGTACCTCAGGGAGGTCAAAGCTTCTGGAATGAAATGTTCATTTTGACAAAAAGGAGAAAAGGCTCAACTTTAAAGTCTGGAATTAATTTTGTGTCTCACTATTAACCATGAATGTATCCACAGCTTCTTTTACTCGATTTGAGCAGTGAGGAGTTTATGAGAAATATTATTTTTCTGTAAGTGGGTCAAAGCAGATTCAGCACCTCAGTGTTTAGTGTCTCTGTGCTGCAGATTCTCTGTTTTCATAGCTGAGATTCAGAGTTCAAATCTGAATGATGAAGATGAGGGTGAGGATAAAATGATGATAAGGATAAGATAAAATAAGGATTAGATGAAGATAATGAAGGGCATGAAAACTGTTCATGTTTTTGTTGTCCATCATAAGCTGCATCATTTACGTTAAAGATTGTTTGCGGGATGCCACAAAGTGAATATTACAAATTAAAGGCCTAAAGTGATAAATTGTCTATAATGTCAGATTTTAGGGTTGTTTAGCATGTTATTGAATCTGTTTATTCACATCACACATGGGACAGATTGTGTTCTGATATCTGGCTGAAGATCAATACATTAAACTTGCTTGCCAGTGAGTGTGAATCTTTTCTTTATTCGTTTTTATATTCAGGTTTTTGATGAATTTATACTGAAGTAACATCAAAAACTGTTAATTTTGATTGATGGCTGCAGTCGCTGTGATGGACCTCTGTGTGTTTAACATAAATGTTAATCCATAATTGTGAGACCTCAGTGCTGTCGACACACTCCAATGACCTTCACTTGTTATAAAATCAGTATATTCAAATTCTCGCTGATGTGTAATGTAAAAACTAACATTCCAAAAAACTCTGAGAGACTAAATAATTTTTGGCTCAGCCTTTGGCTGAAGCCTATAGAGGCACCTGTCTGTATGTGTATGTTTAACCGGGTTCGAGCGTGTTTAAGAATGTAATTCAGCCTCAGATAGCGATTCCACAGTCGTGGTGTGGTGCTGCTGTGTACTGACTCCATAAGTGCCACGTTACATAACCTCAGCTCATGATGCAATCCTCTGTGGCTGAGTGGTCTAGAGCACTGTCCAGGGTTGGGACGGGTTTTGTAACACTGGTTTGAATCCTGGTGTCCACATATTTCTGAGTAGGCTATTTTTTCTATTTATGTACCATACCGGTAGCTTCTATCTCCCAATCAGAGAAAGGCTGAGCTCAGATCTGCACAGGTCTCTAATAATTAGAAGCAGTGAAACTTTAAGTACATGATCAGTTCTCAGTAGAAAATAAACTGACAGTTTGGAGGATTTATTTTTACAGAAACACTGCAAACCAACAGAGATGTGAGCAGTGTGAGCATGGTGTGTGAACTGTGGCTCTGACAGTTCCTCTACCGTAGCTCTATCATTCCAGTTTATCATTAATCTAAACTAGAGATGTGGATGAAAATGTTTTTATAATCTGTTCACACAGTTAGTATTTCTGTTCATACCCTCGCTGTATCCTCTAATGAATTTCGTCAGTTCTGTTTCATAAAATATAAAGGAACTAATGGTGTAATTTAAACTACTGTGACTCTGACCAGGTGACTATGAAATATAAATCAGTGAATGCTGTAAATACATCACAGCATGCTCATATTAACATTCACATTAAGGTTTCTGTTCATATTAATGTTCGTGTTCATGAAACTGTTTTTTGTTTGTTTTGTGTTTCATGTTTGACTGCCAGCACACATTATTTTCTTTTTTGTTGCATCCCACAGGATTCCAACCCTAACACACACCTCGAGTCTCAACCAGACACCCTGTGAACCTTTCTGATGAACTTCTTTCTAAAACAAAACAAAAAAAAAAAAACAGGATAGCACTTCCTTTATTCAAATCTGTATTTGTATATAACATATTATCTATTCATTCTGAATAATGTATTTGGTTACATCCCTACTTCCTGTCCTCACTTCCTTCCTTTTGTTCTCATAAACATTCATTCAGAAAGAAAAAAAAATCCCACAGGTCTTTTAGAGAATGTGCGAGAAATAAAGCATCTCTCTGGAATGATCTGACAATCGCTGTTTACATGCACACATTCAGAATGAATTCATTCCGATCGATTCCGATCCTGTTCTATTAAATAATAATAATGGAATATATTTATCTAGGATAGCCCAATTATGTGCACAGTTCACAGTCTCATAAATTGCCACCGTGAACATCTTTTCAGTGGGGTCCTCATACAGTCATACACACACTAACCTAACCGCATGTCTTTAGACTGTGGGGGAAACCAGAGCACCCGGAGGAAACCCACGTGGACACAGGGAGAACATACAAACTCTATTACAGTTTACTATATCGTCAAGCAGTGCTAAGTGTGTTACTATGGAATAAATAAAATATGAAAATAACTCTTGAGTGCAGTTAGTACATGACCAGATGTTATGTAGTCATTAATGTTCATAGTGATGGAAGAGGTCTTGTGAGATGGTCTGGAGCATTGTGGAAGGCATGGGATCCAGTGATGAGGAGGCAGGATTGCAATAAGATAACCTGCAGGATCACATCTGTTGATTGAGGAGAAAAATGTGTCAGGAAAGCAAAGGGGAATCCTGAACATGCTGTGTAGGAGTCGGGGTAGGAGTGATGGCCTGGTAGATTTTTTTCAATCTTCCCATCAAAAAAGGTGGCAAAGTCATCAGCAGTCAGGGAGGATGGTGAAGGAGGAGGCAGTGGGTGAAGAAGAGATGAAGATAAAAGATGTGGTTATGAGGAATTTGTGCAGAATCTGCCAGCTTTCCCTTGTTGAAAAAATGTATTTTGTTTTATTTAGTCATCTCTGTTCCTCAGAGAACAGGTTTCAAACTGAAACTTTTCTAGTTAGAAAAAGCAAATAATCAAGATTAGAAATAAAAAATAAGTTCTGTATGGATAAAAGCAGTGAGGAATGTTGTACAGGGATGAGTGTGTATCTCTCATGAGCTCTAATTTCAGTTCCAGTCCATTTATTGTACTTCTGTTATGCAGATTGTGAATAAATATCCGTTAGCTGCAGTGTCACTCGACACCTGAAAGAAAACATGCAGAAAAAATTTGTTGGATTGAATATTGAACTGTTTTCCTCTTCAGTAGAACGATGTCCCAAATGATGTGGTTATTACTGAACATTACTCAATAATGTCAAAAATAAAGTAAAATAAAAATGAGATGTTTATTGACATGTTGGCTGTGTCCACTACAACTGTACACATAGATTCACATGGCCCTGCCTCCCGATACCTTTGCTGCTTCGTGGCATTTATCCACATTAGTTTAATAGCTTAATAATCTCATCAGCCAAAATTCCACCTTTGTTAGGGAATCTACTCAATAAACTTGTCCAAGACCCACACACTTCCATAGAAAGATGTAATTTGAATGACACAGCAGCCAATGACAATAAATAAACCTTCCACTGGGAGGAGCAATGAGTTTTAATGATTTTAGCTTTGTGTTTTTATACAAGAATAATTAAGTTGTTGTGTTGTAGCAGTAGCAGGTCCTTGACTTGTTCGGGCATGACACACCCGTCATACATGAGTCGGGGTAGGAGGAACTCCTCATATCCTTGGTTGGAAGTCCTCCTAGGAGACAGATACTCCAAATAACAAAGCTGCACCTGCTGGGGCCATCTTACATGTGGCAGTTTCTGCACCTCTGGGACTATGAGCGTCGGTCAGGCGAGAGGGTGGAGAAGGGATTGCACACCCCTTCTTCACCTTAAAAAGTCATGTGCCAGTCAGGCAAACAGGTCACCAAAAACAAGCTAGGCGCCACCCAATACCCAACGTAATCCAAAGTCCTGTGGCGATGGAGAAATGGCGATGGGAACAGGCAGAGGATGCTGCTGGGAGTTCTTAGCCATGCCTCTGCATCCAGGCAGCTGTGGGGTGATGGTCGTCCACTGTAGACAGTGGTAGATGCAGTGCCTGTATCCTCCCACAGCGACAGAGCAGCCTTTTCCAGGAATAGCACAAGGGGAAGGGGAGATAAAAGGATCCCTAAAGAAAGCCTACCACATGAGTGCACCTAGCAGGGAACCGCACCTGCCTGGGCATCAAATTTGCAGTCAAGTAAACAGGAAAAAGAAAGTGAGGAAGCCCCTGACCTTTGGGGCATGGAACGTGTGGACTCTGCTAGACAGAGGAGACAGACCCGAGCGACGTATTGTGCTCATTGCCAGGTTGCTGGGCCAGTACCAGATTGACATAGCAGCCTTGAGTGAGACCAGATGTGCTGGAGAAACTCAGCTTGAGGAGATAGGTGGAGGCTACACCTTCTACTGTGTCGGGAAGCCTAAAGACACCCCAAGGACCTCTGGCGTCGGATTTGCTATTCACACCAAGCTTGCAAGAAAGCTTGATAGCCTGCCTTGTGGGATTAACGATCGACTGATGACCTTGCATCTCAAGCTCACAAAAGACTGCTTTGCCACCATCATTAGTGCTTATGCTCCTACTATGACCAACTCTGATGACGTCAAGGAAGCCTTCTATGAGGATCTCAACCATGTCCTCTCGGAAGTGAACAGCAAGGACAAGCTAATCATCCTTGGAGACTTGAATGCACGAGTTGGAGTTGATTACTCCTCCTGGCCGAACGTCTTAGGACACCATGGCACTGGAAAGTGCAACTCCAACGGACTGATGCTACTATCACTGTGTGCCCAGCACATGCTGTCCATCACCAACACAATCTTCCAGCAAGCGGATAAGTTTAAGAACATGTAGATACATCCTCGATCAAGGCAGTGGCATATGCTGGACTATGTTATAGTGTGCCAAAGAGACAGATGTGATGTTCACAGTACACGCTGTATGAGAGGAGCAGATTGCTGGTCCGATCATCGCCTGCTCCAGAGCAAGATGAACATAAACCTAGCTTGGAAAAAGAAGATGGCTAGGGATGACCCCCCCGGAAGCTGAACATTGCTCTGCTTATCACCAACAAGGAAGCACTACAGCAGAGACTCCAGAAATCCCTGTCTAACATTGAGCAGGAGTAAGACAACTTGGAAGAGGAATGGAGGACCTTCCGAGAGGCCGTCTACAGTGCCGCAGCTGATACCCTTGGTTTCGTAAGGAGGAGACACCGAGACTGGTTTGATGAGAATGAAAAAGGTATCCAGAAGCTCATCGACAAGGTGCATAAGGCACACAAAGATCACCTTGATGACAATACCAACAGCAAGAAGAAACAGGACTACCAGCAGGCGAGGCAACTTCTCCAGCAGAAACTGCGGAAGATGAAGAACAACTGGTGGGAAAGAAAGGCTGAGGAGTTACAAGTAGCAGCCGACAACCACGACATGAAGACATTTCATGATGGCCTTTGCACCATTTATGGACCCAAGGCATCTGGTTCAGACCCAGTAAGATCTTCTGACTAGTCCACCTTGCTGACCCAGAAAACTGACATCCTTGCACAATGGGCAGAGCATTTCAGCAGTGTCCTGAACAGAGAATCAACCATTTCCGAAGAGGCGATTGCGTCCCTGCCACAACTACCAACGAAGGAATTGATGGCAGTCCCCCCAACCAGTGCCAAGGTTGCCAAGGCTTTGAAACAGACAACACCTGGAAAGGCACCAGGAGCAGATGGAATTCCTGCTGACATCTACAAGAATGGAGGTGACGTGCTTGTGGAGAAACTGACGTCCCTGTTCAGGTCCATCTGGGAAGCGGGAGAAGTCCCATAAGACTTTAAGGATGCATCTATAGTGCACATCTACAAGGGGAAGGGGGATAAGACATCCTGCGACAATCATCACAGGATATCACTCCTGTGCATAGCTGGGAAAGTTCTTGCCAGAGTCATCCTCAACCGACTCATTATAAACATCGGTGAGACCATCGTTCCTGAATCGCAGTGTGGATTTCGCACTGGTAGGGGCACCAGCGACATAGTTTTTGCTGTTTATCAGCTACAGGAGAAATGCCATGAGCAAAATCAGGAGCTCCACCTGGTCTTTGTAGATTTCACCAAGGCTTTTGATACCATGAACCAGAATGGCTTGTGGAAGATTCTGCAAAAGTTTGGCTGTCCAGACAAGCTTACAACAGTGATCGCCTCTTTCCATGAGGGCATGCAAGCCAGAGTTCAAGAAAACGGTGATGTCTCGGATCCCTTCCAAGTGTGCAATGGAGTGAAACAGGGCTGCATCCTTGCCCCTACTTTGTTCTCCATTTTGTTTGCAGCAATGTTGCTTGACGCCTTCAGTGGCTGTGACAGAGGGGAGTACATTCAGTTTCACACAGATGAGAAACTCTTTAACCTGCGAAGACTCCAAGCCAAGACCAAAGTGTTTGAGACCATCCTATGTGAGTTCCTTTTCGCAGACGACTGTGCACTGGGTGCACACTCCCATGAGGACATGCAGTACATAATGGATCGCTTTGCAGCTGCCTGCAGATGATTCAGGCTCATGATCGGCCTTGAAAAGACTGAAGCCATGTTCCAACCTTCACTATCACAGGCTGCCAACGTGCCACCACCTCCTCCCATCATCATTAACAACACAGAGATCAAGATTGTGGACAAGTTCTGCTACCTGGGTAGCACCATTACGAGCAGTGGATCTCTGGATGCTGAGGTGATGCAGTGCATTGGAAAGGCAAGTGTGGCCTTCGGCCGACTGACTAAGAGACTTTTCAAGGCCACGGCATCAGCCTTTCCTCCAAGATTGCCGTGTACAAAGGCGTGGTGCTGAGCGCATTTCTCTACTGCTGTGAGACCTGGACCACCTACCACCGGCACATCCAGCTACTGGAGCAGTTTCATCAATGATGTCTGCAGAATATCTGCAGCATCGAGTGGCAGGATAGAGTATCCAACCTGCAGGTTCCTGAAGAAGTGCGGCCTCCCCAGCATTGAGTGCTTGATCGTCAAGTGCCAGCTAAGATGGACAGGACACGTTGTCCGCATGGAAGACAACAGAATCCCAAAGATGCTGCTGTACGGACAACTGAAGCAAAGGCATCACAACCAGGGAAGACCCCTTAAAAGATACAGGGATAATCTGAAGGCAAGCCTTAGGAGCTGCAACATTGGTGTCAACTCCTGGGAAGCACTTGCCCATGACAGAGTCCACATTAGGCACTAGGGCCTTTGAAGCCAACAGAGCAGCTGCTATTCATGAGAAGAGAGGAGGAAACAGCACTCCACCTCTGTCTATTCCTTCCCCTGCAGCATCTGTAGCCATTCATGTGCGTCCAAAATCGGTCTTTATTCCCACATGAGGACCCACCTCGGCAAATGACTTGTCTGCCTACTCATCTATCAAATCGACAGGAGAATCCATGATACCAAGCCTTGCATTTTCTGACTGTCTCTTGATTTTCTGACCTTTACTTGCCTTATTTCATTTACAACCTTTGTCTTGCCTATTCTGTGTTGTTTGCCAATTGCCCAACCCTCGCTTGTTTCCTGACCTCACCTTTACTCTCTCATTTTGGCTTTGTCTACAGTCTCCTTCTCCACTCTCCTCTGCACATACATCCATAAGTGCTTGCACTCTGACAGGTACTTTGCCATTATGGATGTAGCAGAAGATGCAAAGCAGACTGCTCTGAACGCTCAGGGATGCTTACTGGGAGAACATCAACAGATGCTAGCAGATCTCAACACCTGTATGATGTAAAGCACTAAGCTGATTCCTACTTCCAAGAACAGTTCACCCATGGAAGTCTCACGCACCCAGCTATCATGCTCCAAGCATGAAAGAAGGAGAAGGGAGGGTTTTTGCTTCTACTGCGGGAGCTCCAAACATCAGCTGAACAACTGTTCCATTCATCCTTCCCATAAAGCTCCAGCAGAAGATTCTACATGCACTGTGAGTCAGGTGAGAAAATTTAATTCCAAGTCCTTTAAGGTTCCTGTGTTATTAAAGCTTACAGACTCCACACGCATGTCCTTTGTGGTTTTATTGATTCAGGGGCGGAGGGGAACTTTATCAGCTACGCTATCATGCAGAAATTCAACCTGCCCACAACCCCTCTGCAAAGCACACTCAGCATTAGGACCATCGACGGAGGACCCATAGGAGATGGTTTCGTCACCATGCAGACCACACCAATTCATGTCCAAGTGGGAGTTCTACATTCTGAGCACATCTCCCTTTATGCCACCACCACTGTAAGTCATGATCTCATTCTCAGCTATCCATGGCTTCAGCTTCACAATCCCTTGATATCATGGCAGAACAAGGAAATTCTCCAATGGTCTCCTACATGTTTTCAGAACTGTATTTCTCATCCCCAAGTCAACCTTTCCTCCACAACTGTGGAGAGTCCTCAACCAGACTCATTGGATGGAGTTCCTGAGTGTTACATGGAGCTGCAGGAGGTCTTTAGCAAGGGAAAGGCATGCGGACTACCACCACATCAACCCTATGACTGTACACAAAGAAGAAGCCTGCAGAAGCTGGAGATTTGGAAGATCAGCTGTATCCTTGCTTCAGGGCTTCTTGAATGTATGCTTCCATTGTGGCATGTTCTTTCTACTGCCAGGCATGTCACTACCACCGGGGCGTATATATCCCCTGTCCCAGAAAGAACACGCCACAATGGAAGAGTACATTCAAGAAGCCCTTAAGCAAGGATACATCTGATCTTCCAAATCTCCAGCTTCTGCAGGCTTCTTCTTAGTGGAGAAAAGAGGTGATGGACTTTGGCCATGCATTGATTATGGAGGTTTGAACCAGGTATCTGTCAAGTATCCTTATCCCCTTCCTCTTGTGCCTGTGGCCCTAGAACAACTTAGATCAGCCAAGATCTTTTCAAAGTTGGATCTATGCAGCACGTACAATCTGATTAGGATCAAAAAGGGCGATGAATGGAAGATCGCTTTTAGCATGACTGCTGGCCATTTTGAGTACCGAGTGATGCCTTATGGTCTTTCTTCAGCACCTAGCGTGTTCCAATGCCTAATCAACAACGTGCTATGGGACATGCTAGGTAGATATGCCATCACATACATAGATTACATCCTGATCTACTCCCCAGATGAAGAAAGACACCAGAAACATGTTAGAATGGTTCTTAAATGCCTGCTAGAGAATCACCTCTACATCAAAGCCGAGAAGTGTGAGTTTCATCAAGTTTGTATCTCCTTCCTAGGATACATTATTAGCACCAAGGGAGTTAGCATGGACTCGTCAAGGTCTCTGTGGTTATGTCCTGGCCCACACCTACCTCCATAAGGGAGCTTCAGCGTTTCTTGGGATTTGCAAACTTTTATCGTCGGTTCATCAGGGGCTTCAGTACAATAGCCACTCCTTTAACAACCTTGCTGAAGAAGGGACCAATGCACCTGCAGTGGAACCCCATGGCCGAGGAAGCATTCTAACGTCTCAAGCAGGCATTCACCTCTGCTCTGGTCCTCCAGCATCCAGATCCTACTAAACCTTTTATCCTAGAAGTGGATGCATCTGGCACTGGAGTAGGGGCAATTCTGTCTCAGTGCTTTGGTGAGAAACAGAAACACCATCCTTTAGCTTTCTTCTCTAAAAAAAACTCTTCTGCAGAGAGGAACTATGACTTTGGCAACAGAGAACTGCTTGCCATTAAACTAGCCCTTGAAGAGTGGCAGCATTGGCTAGAAGGGGCCACTCACCCTTTTGTTATCCTCACTGACCATAAGAATCTTGAATACCTCAAGAAAGCCAAAAGGCTAAACCCTCGCCAGGCCAGGTGGGCACTATTCTTCACTAGGTTCAATTTCACCATTTCATTCTGCCCTGGTTCCAAGAACCCCAAAGCCAACGCCTTATCTCAAAGTTGTGGTTCTGCACACCAAGATCCTGTCAACTATCCCATTCTCCAGTTTTGTACAGTCCATCACCTGGGACCTAGACAGAGAGATAAGGAATTCTCAACTGCAAGCTCTTCCCAATAACCTCCCACCTGGTCTACTGTACATGTCCAAACAGTTTTGAGGTCGACTAATAATACGGGCCCACTCATCACCCGCCACAGGTCATCCCGGCAGTCAATGCATGCATCAAATGCTGAAAAACAAGTATTGGTGGGAGAATATGCTTACTGAAATTAACCAGTTCATTGCATCTTGTTCTACTTGTGCACAGGCTAAAGTTCCCCTCCTGCCAGCAAGTTGTGCTCCCTCCCCACTCCTCAGAGACCCTGGTCCCATATCGCCATTGACTTCATCACTGACCTCCCTCCCTCAGAAGGAAACACGACCATTATGGTAACCATTGACCATTTCTTGAAAGATCTTAAGCTCATCCCTTTACCTGGCATCCCAACAGCATCCCAAACAGCAGAACTCGTCTTCCAGCATGTGTTTAGATACTATGGTATCCCAGAGGATACAGTCAGTGACCGGGGCTCTCAATTCATTTCTCGCTTCTGGACCTGCTTCATGGAGAGGTTAGGGGTATCAGTAAGTCTTACATCAGGCTACCACCCTCAATCTAATGGTCAAATTGAGAGAGCCAACCAGGAAATCAGCTGCTTTCTGAGAATTTTGTGCATGCACAACCAGGGGGACTGGGCACGTTTTCTCCCATGGGCCGAGTCAAAACTCACTCAGACACTCTACAACACAGTTAACTCCATTTCAGTGCATACTTTGCTATCAACCACCCTTGTTCCCCTGGGATGATGCGCCAAGCCAGGTACAGGCTGTGGAGGATTGGTTCGCATGCAGCCAAACAGTATGGGAGGAGGTTCACCAATGTTTGGAAACAGTCAATGCTAAGTATAAAGAATATGCAGACAAATAGAGAAGACAACCCAGACTTTTCCCCAGGTGACAGAGTATGGGTGGCCACAAGAAATCACAGACTGCCCAACACCTGCAGAAAGCTCCAGCCACGTTACATTGGGCCATTCAATGTATTGCATCACATTAATGAAGTTTCTTACCGCCTAGAACTCCCCCCTCACAGCAGATTATCTCCCACATTCCACGTCTCCAACTTGAAACCAGCCATCCTGGGCCCGCTTGCCAAAAACACATCAGTTCAAGAACATCCTGAACACCTTTTAGAGGGTGAGCTCATCTACCAGGTAAATAAGATCCTCAACTCTAGACACAGGAGAGGGCAAGTCGAATACCTGGTAGATTGGGAAGGTTATGGACCTGAAGAACAACACTAGGTTCCCGCCAAGGACATTCTAGACCCTCTCCTCAGGCAAGAGTTCCATGCCCTACACCCACACAAACCTGCACCATGAGGTAGGAGGCATCCTCGAAAGATTATAGCTCCCAGAGGGAGC
>JAODLJ010000025.1:290354-303616 GCA_027576115.1 Cathorops melanopus
GGATAAAATTAGCTCATGTTTTAAGTCGTTCAAATTCTGTAAAGCTGCTTTGTGACAATGTTTATTGTTAAAAGCGCGATACAAATAAACTTGACTTGACTTGACCATTTGTTCTGCTTCCAGTTGCTTCTCTTTTCATTATCTTTCAGCAGTCTGTAAAAAGACAGAGAGCTCTAATTTCTTGCTAATCTATTTGTACACAATCTCACAACAGCTCTTTCACACTTTACATCTCTTTATTGTGCGTTTTCACTGCATTAGAGCTGTGTTCCTTCTGTCTACAGTGAAGTCATGTACTGTATATTCCAGGTATTATAAATTATTGCGCCCTCTGCAGTCTAAACAATGCAATTACAGCGAGGAAAAACTAAGAGATTACGCAGCCTGATAATCACCATTCATTATTTATTTCATGGATTTGAACCATCATAAATTTGTATCGTGATTTATCATCACACTATATATTGTTACAAGCCTAGTTGTAAATGTTGCTGTTACACTAAAATACCATGCGATGGTGCTGTGTGTGTGTGTGTGTGTGTGTGTGTGTGTAGGTGTTGGATGGTGGGAGTCAATGGAACCCTCAGAGCAGACAGGTTGTGTGTGGGATGTGGACCAGAGAGCAGAAGAAGCTTTTAAACGGAACGATGTGCTGTGTGTGTGTGAGCTTCCTGGTGTTCTTCACTGTTACAGGTACAACTGTGGAAATGTTCACATCCGTTATTTATTTAGCATTTATAATGTTAACCCTTCCGCTCTGTTCCACTGAGAACCCCTCACCAGCCTCGCTTTCTTCTCTCTTAAAGTTAATAAGATAAAAATAAACCCGCAGTTGGTTCCATCGTGTTCCTGAGAAACTGTACAGAAGTGTAAACTCCTCTGTCCTGAAGACGTCAGAAAACTGAAACCTCCAGCTTCACCTCTGACTGTTACACAGCGCTCACACTGGAGACTCCTTACAGAGACACACACACACATTTCTCCTCACAGAAAACTTCATCACGTCAGTTTTTTAATCCATTTATGTTCCTCTTGCAGGTTCCTGTGAATGAACTGTTACTGCACACATTTTAAAACAGAACTTTACATGGAATGTGTGAATATTTTTGAAATGGAGATTATTTGGTTTCAGAGTAGTGACAGCTTCTACCTCAAGCTGTGACTTCATTTTATATTTCCACCAGTGAAAATGTGATATTTTTAGATCAGCGCGAACTGAAGAGACAGACGTGTGTTAAGTGGTAAAGCAATAATCACTTCAGCTACAAAAGATAATGTAATGTGAATATTATAATAAAGTGTTGGTTATTAATGTACATGAATATAACAACGAGAAAAGTAAATAAGTTTGAAGTGAAGCCGAGTTTCAGTGTTTCCCACTCACCGTCGAGAGCATGTCGGGGTGTTTATTCCACCAGAAGCTGACCTTCAGTCTTGCAGGATTAGATGTTTGAGACGAAGTTCTCCTTATTAAACAGGATAAATAGCTAAACAGACCCATCAAGTGCACCTCATTAAAGTGTGCACAGAGAGTGAGAATGCACCATTAGGAACAGCCGGTTCTTCTCCGCGGTACTCTCGGCTTCTCCGCGGCTCTTTAGTTGCACGTTCTCGTCGCCGTTCTCTGATTTCTCAGAACTGTTTTTAAGCGAGCAGGCGAATGTGTCAGCATGATGGAAGACGATTCATTTCGAGGAACATTGCAGCAAGTTAATTAGACAAGCATGGTAACGTGTCCTCGTGGAGTTTAGAGTGAAGCTGCCACACACTCCGTCCTCTCGCTCCGCCGTGGAATGACGGCTCATTTGGTGACAGCCTCGAGGGACCGTGATTATACTGAAGCATGTGCAAATCACACTGATTACACCATGACAGACAGCTACGCTTCCGAGCACAGAGCAGAGAGCGAGCGCAAGTACAGGTGTCTGTTGGTTATTAAATTCGGCCAAGATTTAATTCTGCTAGCTCACAGTTTAATTAAATTTCCAGCCCTTTAATAGATTGCATTTGGTGCTATTAAATATCCAGCAGGTGGTGTAGACGGCTCCTCACGTCACATGTTTAGGAAAATCATCAGACAAACAGCAGACTGCATTTTAAAGGAGTAGGCTACATCTGTCTGTCTGTCTATTCCCTCTGCATGCTGTAGCAAAAAGACCACTGATTAGGCTCAGGAAGTGAAAACCCTTTATGGTAACGTATCTACAGTGATCCAGTTTGACTGCACGGCGTTGTGGGTAATGTTTCCTCACAGATGGTTCGTTTTCCAAAAGAAGTAAAACGAAGCCTTTCCCCATCTCCCCTTTAAATCCCCATCATGACTGTAATCCCGACGTTGCTCACAGCCCAGCCGTTTACTCACCCAGCGCTTTACAGCGTGTTTAATTGATGTGTGATGTGACATTCACAACTGATTTCTTTCATTACAACTGAAAATCTCTCGAATCCACAGGGGACGTTCTGACATTTTGATGCAAATCCATGCCATTTAGTTTGTTCCTGTCTCACAAAGGATGTCATTTGGCTCTAAAACATTGAGACTGAAACTGTTTATTGCTGTGTGTTTATTCTGAAGCTTGAGCTTGTTCCTGAATAAGATGAGAACGTGTTTAAAACCGTGCTTTCGCTTGTGGGGACATGTGGAGCCGTGTTGTTGATCTTCACTGATGTACGGTACGTAGACGTCATGGAAATGATCCGTTTGCTTTTAACTGAGACGGACTGATCAGAGTTCAGTGAATTTTTAGGCAAATTGTGACAAAAACATGGCAGACTGATAAATTCATTCTCTGTGAAGAACAACTCTAACCCCAAACCCCTCCCCTGCCCCTGCGAGCCTCAGATGGACGTTTATTCCACGAGTCATTTTCTCATGTCACGTCTCTCCATCACTGCCTGTCTAAAGGCTCTGAACATCTTAACGGTTCTGTATGCTACAGAAATAAATAATCCTCTACCTCAGCACCCACTTCTTCTTGTCCTTACTGGATCTGTCTTTCTTTCAGCCGGTTTCTGAAGAGTTCCAGAACGGAGATGGGTTTGGTTACATCGTAGCATTTCGCGCCAATGGGACACGAGCTTGGAAGGAAAAGATGGTGACGTCAGCAGACTCCACCACGTATAAGTACAGGGATGAAACCTTCCCTCCTCTCACGCCGTTTGAGGTGAAGGTGGGCGTGTACAACAACAAAGGAGACGGACCCTTCAGTAAGGCGGTCACCGTGTTCTCCGCAGAAGGAGGTAAGGATGCAGGCGATAGAACCTGTTAGAACCGTCTGAAGTGAATGTTCAGCAGTGGATATTGTGATCTCGGAACTGTAGCTGACTGACTGATGAGAAAAAGGTTTTCATTTTCGTTACTGTACTAACTCGTCTCCAACAGGGTTTTATGTTGCGTTCCTGGTGCCCTGTAAGTAGTAATAATTTGTAAGTAGTAATTTTCAAGTTGTAATAAAGTCATTTCCCACTTCGGCATGTTCAGTGTGTGAAGTGGAGAAAATACAGACACCTCCATGGAATGTGCGTGATTTATTTGTTCTGTCAGAGAATATAAAGCTCATAAAAAGCTACTTGAACTGTACAACTGTCTGAGGGCCCACTGGTTCTGTTCTACTGTTGTGAACTTCAGACATTCAGGCAACAATCTGGACCGAAATCACAGCAACAGCAGACAATAACGAGTAGCTTAGTAACAAGCTAGCTGGCTGACTTTGGTGATAACGATGATGATGATGATGATGATGACCTTCTCAGAGCACTGATTAATGTGATTACAGTGTTACAGATTTAACCGAGCGCTGTGTCTGTAACTGAACTGATCTAAAGCCAGTAAATTCACTGAGAAAGTAAATCAGGGGACGTGTACACGGGTCACAGAGTGAGCGCCATGGCGATGTGACATCACTCTGTAAACAGGGAGGGGACTGGGCGCTGAGTCGACCCCCAGCCTGAGGGTCTTCTTCAACACTGATCTGTTAATTTAGTCTCAGCTTTTCACAGCAACATAACACTCTTCTGTACCTTTAAACACAGAGCCACGGGAGGCGCCATCTGATGTCAAAGCAACCACCATGTCCTCTTCTGAGGTGAAGGTCACGTGGAAAGCACCAAGCCCTGGGCCAGGAAGACCGCAAGGATACGAGGTGAGAGACAGACTGGGGGGGTGGCAGAGAGAGAGCGAGACAGACAGACAGAGAGAGAGAGGGACAGACAGACAGAAAGAGAAAGAGAGAGAGGGACAGACAGAAGGACAGACAGACAGAGAGAGGGACAGACAGAGAGAGAGCGAGACAGACAGACAGAGAGAGAAGGACAGACAGACAGAGAGAGTGCAAGACAGACAGAGAGGGACAGACAGACAGACAGAAAGATAAAGAGAGAGAGGGACAGACAGACAGAGAGAGAGCAAGACAGACAGACAGAGAGAGAGGGACAGACAGACAGAGAGAGACAGACAGACAGAGAGGGACAGACAGAAAGAGAGAGAGAGGGGCAGACAGACAGAGAGAGAGCGAGACAGACAGAGAGAGAGTGACAGACAGAGAGGGACAGACAGACAGAGAAAGAGAGAGAGGGACAGACAGACAGAGAGTGATAGAGAGAGAAAGAGAGAGTGAGCAGTGAAGAGTCATTTCAGTGTGAGTGTGAATTGTGTGATTTCTTGTGTATGTTAATGCGTGTTTATATATTTAGGGCATATGTTTAACAGGATTTTTTGCTCGTGTGTGTGTGTGTGTGTGTGGTCTGAGTAAAGAAAGATTATCTAATAAAAGGGAAAAGCACCACTGTGTCCTCAGGAAGAAGAATCATCGCCCTTCACCGCTGCAGGATATTACACACTGCTATTACACTATTCATGCAAAATGCATGACAGTTATTTAAACTAAATGATGTAATATTAGACAACATTAGCAGACTTTTTCCTTTTTCTCATCACTATGCCTCCCCTCTCTCTCTCTCTCTCTCTCTCTCTCTCTCTCTCTCTGACTGAAGCTGGTGCTCAGTGATTTTTCATCTTCTATCAGGTGAGCTACTGGAGGGACTCGGAGCAGGAGGAAGCCGGGAAGAAAAAGCGGACGGTGGGAAATGAGACAGTGATGTTGATTTCGGGGCTGGAGGGGAACACACAGTACCACATCACGGTGAAGGGCTTCAACAGCATTGGGCAGGGGCCACCGAGCGCTTCCATCCGGACCAGCACCAAGAAAAACCGTGAGTATGCAAAACACCACCAACCTGAGCACAGAGAACACACACCGTGTTCAGTGAATCTGAGGAGCAAGCGGCAGTAAAACGGTGCACTGAACTGTACACACCTGCAGCTGAAGCATGTTGTGTTGTTCAGGTGGCGCGTGCTGATGTTTCTGAAGGAGCCATCGTTAAAGATCTCATTCAGAATCACACATGAAGGTAAATCTTACGAGCTGTATGGAAGAATTTGAATGTGGAGATATCAAGCATAAAAGGTGAGACTGGTACCAAGACTGGGACTGGTGTTGAGACTGGGACTGGGACTGGTGCTGAGACGGGGACTGGGACTGGTGCTGGGATTGGTGCTGGGACTGGGACTGGTGTTGAGACTGGGACTGGGACTAGGACTGGTGCTGAGACTGGGACTGGTGTTGAGACTGGGACTGGTGTTGAGACTGGGACTGGGACTAGGACTGGTGCTGAGATTGGGACTGGTGTTGAGACTGGGACTGGTGCTGAGACTGGGACCGAGACTGGGACTGGTGCTGAGACTGGGACTGGTGCTGGGACTGGTGCTGAGACTGGGACTGATGCTGAGACTGGGACTGGTGCTGAGACTGGGACTAGGACTGGTGTTGAGACTGGGACTGGTGCTGAGACTGGGACTGGTGTTGAGACTGGGACCAGGACTGGGACTGGTGTTGAGACTGGGACTGGTGCTGAGACTGGGACCGGGACTGGTGCTGAGACTGGGACTGGTGCTGAGACTGGGACTAGGACTGGTATTGAGACTGGGACTGGTGCTGAGACTGGGACCAGGACTGGGACTGGTGCTGAGACTGGGACTGGGACTGATGCTGAGACTGGGACTGGTGCTGAGACTGGGACTAGGACTGGTATTGAGACTGGGACTGGTGCTGAGACTGGGACCGGGACTGGGGCTGGTGCTGAGACTGGAACTGGGACTGGTGCTGAGACTGGGACTGGTGCTGAGGAGGAGCAGGCAGGAGAAAGCAGTGATCCTGAAGCAGTGCGTGAAGCAGACTGTTCTGAGCTCCAGGCCTCACAGCTGGAGGACGGTGTAGTTGAGGCAGTTGGACACACAGAGTGGTGATGTGGTGGGAAATGGAGGACGTGTGATACTAATGATGGAGCGATTGCTGAAGAAGTGCTGTGGACACTGAGATGGACAATGGGACAGGAGTTTGATCATACAGGATGCTGGTGCACTGTTAATATGATGTGTGGGATTGCGTAAAAAATACGCAAAAAATTACAGCAATAATTAGAGTAAATTTCAGTAACATATTTTATTAAATGAAATCTACTTTAAAAGTCAAATAAAATGATGTCCAAATAGCAGCATAAAAACCTGTTCAATCTACTAATTATTTTAAGTGAAGTAATGAATAAGTGATGTTACTTGGTTGCTTTTAGTAAATATACATTGCTTTAACTCAGTACATTAAATAACTTTTGTGCTTTGTACGTTTGCATGAGATGCACCACAGTGTAAATATTAAACCTGCAAAACAATCAAAATCATTTAATCACATTCAGGAAGCAGCCGAATTCTCACATCAATAAAGACCATGAAAAAAAACCCCACAAAAATATATAATTAAGTATTTGCATTTTTAAACACAAGGTAGTGTTTATATTGGGCAGGTTTTATACTCAAAAATAAATCATATGGGATAAAAAAGAGCAGGCAGCTGATCCTCTCTCGCTGTGTCTGTATACTGAGCTGAATATTTCTACTGGGTTTCAATACACACCTGTAAAAAGGAAATATTTTTTAAAAATTGTTGAAATGAATTGTGTTGTGATGTGTGTTATCAGTCCTCACTCGCTTCCATTCACCGTCACTTCAGTGGTTTTGTGTTCGAATGCTCCTTCTACATGAACAGCTACAGAAACTACAGTTTAGATTTACTTTAAAACAAAATCACAGGAACAAAATCTGACAAATACGTCTTTCACTTGCAGGAAGAGTTTCAGTTGGAATTCACGATCATTACATCACTTAGCAAGCTTGTGTTTCGTTAAACAGGGAAACTGGGCAATTCCACTGATCACAGTCACACTTCACTTCAGAACACTAATGTGGTGAACAGTGACTGGTGTTTAATGACTTTAAGGTCAGATTGCTGTTTAAAATGGAGCGCGAACCTCATGTAATAATAATCAATAATAATCAGTTAAATTTATATAGCGCCTTTCTCATACCCAAGGTAGCTTTACAATTATAGAGAGGGGAAAAAAAGTCCACCAAAAGAAGGTGAGGATGTCATTCCCAAGGTGTAGCTGCCCACAGTCCCTCCAAAAGGCGCAAGAAAATAAACCCCAAACCACCTGCACAGCCACCATGACGCCACCGAGCAACATCACTCGGAACACCGCGCCAAGCACTAAACCACCGCTGCACAGAGCGCTGGACAACCACGATGTGAAAAGATCAACGAGCTCACTGCAGTCCATAGTGAGGAGCACAGGCATCACCCACAGCGATCCAAGGCCTGGAGGGAACCGACGCCCAAAACTGGGTCCAGAGCTACACCACAACCGGCGGACAAAACACTCAAACAAACATCAAACTACACAAACACACAGAAAAAAAAAATAGAAAAAGAAATAAAATAAAAAAGCACCGGTGAGAAGCGGCAGCCAGAACGCGCATGACGTACTCTCAACCGGAAGCGGAAACAAAAAAGGTCTGCTCCAGCAGTCACTCCTACGGCCAGCGTTCCTGTTCAGCTGGTCAAGATGGGGCCGCAGGACGAACCAGAAGCCTTCATTTAGCTGTTTGAGTGTGTTGTGGAGGTGAGCTCATGGCTAACCTCACAGTGAGTGGCCTGGCTACTGCTGCTCCTTTCGAGGGAAGCCCAGCTCATAGCTTGGCAGCTTCTGGCCACCAGCATGCTGGAGCACCCGGATCTGAAGCAGACTATACTGCAGTGGGTTGGCCATGGCCCAGAAGAGCATTACCAGTGCTTCCATGCGCTGGCATATGGTGAAGTCGGCCGCCCGTTCGCTTTCATGCAGCAGCTTCGAGATGCCTGCCAATGGTGGTTGCTGGCAGGCAAGTGCGATGTCAAGGACATCAAAGGGAGAATGGCAAAGTAAGAATTTCATTGCATCACCTTTTCCCTGTGCATATGACAATAACCTACTTGAAACTTGAATCATTAATCGAGTGACACTGCAGTAGTTCATCACACAACTACCAAATGAAACATCAATGTGGATCCAGTGTCATCATGCAGCATCACTGGAGGAGGCAGTCCAACTGAGCTGGCAGAGGACCACCTGATGGTGTTTCTGGGAGCAGGTGTTCCTACAATGCCTCTTTTTTTCTGTCCCTCATTCTCTCCCTCTCCTTGCCCCACCCTGATCCCAGCCCCACACAGACAGGGACCAACTCCCTCAAAACTAATTCCCCACACTCGTGTCATTCCTTGTGTCTCCTCACCCCTTTCTCCTTCTTTGCTTGTGCTGCCAATAACCCCATCTCTCTCTCCACAGGTGGACCTGTCTGTGCCCACCAAAATCAGGAGCAAGTCCATGCAGGTCGGTTGATTAAATGCAGGGCACTAGGAAATGCACTATTGGTGAAGGAAAAGTGTGTACATGGGGATGTTCACAAATATATATGCCTATCACTATTCATTTCTGGGGGAAAAAAGCATAGTGTGGAGGCAGTGGGTAACCCGAGCCTCACCCATCCACTTATCCTGGGAACAGATTGGCCAGGGTTTAGAACTCTAATAATACAGTTAGTAGTGGGTGAGTCCTGCAGTAGCATGTCACAGGCAAATTCTGCAGCAAAGTTGGCTGGGCAAGAGCAGGGGGAGGCCACCGCCCCTACTCCCTCCTTAGGAAATCCTTCCAGGGATTTCCTGCTGGAGCAGACATGAAATGAGAATCTGAGACATGCATTTGACCAAGTGAAAGTAATTAATGGCCAAAACCTTGAGCCTAACATTGCACTTTCCTTCCTGTATTTTTCCATAATTAAGGATAGGTTATACACTCACTGGCCACTTTTATAGGAACTTGTTCTTGAGTCTAAGATTCCTGTTCTTGGCTGGCAGGAGTGGAAACCAATGTCGTCTTCTGCTGTTGCATGCTGAGATGCTTTTCTGCTCACCATGGTTGTAAAGAGTTGCTATATCTTTCTTGGCAGCTCGAACCAATCTGGCCATTTTTCTCTGATCTTTCTTATCAACAGGATGTTTCTACCCACAGAACTGTCTCTCACTCAATGTTTTTTTTTTCCACACTATTCTGTGTAAACTCTAGAGATTGTTGTTTGTGAAAGCCCACAGGAGATCGGGGCAGCCATGGCCTGTAGGTTAAAGAAGCAGCCTTGGCAGGAAAAATGTGAGGGAAGTTGAATAAATGAATAATACGTTCCCCTCCCTCTGTATCATGGCTGAAGTGCCCTTGAGCAAGACACCTAACTTCCAACTGCTCCCTGGGTGCTCTTTCACATTATGTCTGGAGTTGGGATTCCAAAAGAACTGTATAAATTATTGGGGATTAAATTGATTTGTACCAGTGTTTACCATCTGCAAATGGACAAGCTGGTCAAATTATTTAATCAAATGCTTAAAAGCATGATTTGTAATTTCGTTCACAGGGATGCTAGAAACAGGCTAGATCCTCTCTTGTTTGCAATGTGCGAGATCCCATAAGCCTTGATCAGATTGACCCCATTTGAACTGTTATTTGGGTGCAAGCTCCATGGCATCTTGAACATCATTAGAGAAAACTGGGAGGAGGGAACTTCTCAAAGCAAAAATGAAATTCAGTATCTTTTTGACCTGAAAGCAAAACTCCATGCACCGAGTTACATAACACAGGAGAATTTACCACAGGTGCAAGAACATCAATCCTGCCTGTACAACTGAGGGACACAGCTAAGGGAATTTGCACTGAGAGATAAAGTGCTCATTTTACTGCCCATGCTGAGCTCAAAATTACTCGCTGAGTGGCAAGGGTCCTTTGAGGTCATACAGCGAATTGGGGAAGTCAACTTTGAGGTCAGGTGCACAGATAGGGGCGATGCATGTCAAATTTACTATCTCAATCTCCTGAAACCATGGCGAAACGAGGTTCCTGTGGCTCTGGCGAGAGTAGTTCCTGAGATGGTGAAGCTGGGATCAGAGCCATGTCCAAAAGATGCAGCCCAATTCATCCTGGTCCCCTGTGGACACCACTTCTCACCATCTCAGACAGCACAGGTCATCAGGTTGCAGGAGGAATTCTGCGAGGTGTTTTCATCCCTTCCTGGTTGCAATGACCTCATAGAGCATCACATAGAGACTCCCCCCAGGGGTGACAGCTGCCCATATTGGCACCATAAGCACAAGGAAAATGTGGTTCAGGATGAACACAAGGCAATGCTCAACATGGGGGAAATTGAGGAGTTGCACAGCGACTGGAGCAGCCCAGGGGTCATAGTTCCCAAGACCAACAGGGCAGTCTGGTTCTGTGTGGACTATAGAAAAGTCAGTGCAGTGTCTAAATTTGATGTATATCTGATGCCTTGCATTGATGAACTGCTTGATCATTTAGGCACAGCTCACTTTTATTCTACACTGGATTTAACAAAGGGATATTGGCAGATCCTCTTGATTCCATTGTCCAAACTCTGTTTGGGTTACACCAATTTGTCACCCTTCTGTATGGGTTGTTTGAAACTCCAGCAACATTTCAGCATCTCATGGACAGAATCCTCCATCCCCACAGTGCATATTTAGATGACGTTATTATTTATTGGAATGATTGGCAGCAGCATTTGCGACATCTAAGGGTCATCCTAAGGTCACTGAGGCACATAGGGCTCACAGCAAACCCAAAGAAGTGCGCAATTGGGTAGGTGGAAGTACAGTATCTGGGCTTCCACTTGGGTCATGGGCAAGTGCATCCCCAAATTGATAAGACTGCAGCAATTGTGGCCTGCCTGAGACCTAAGACCAAAAAGGGGGTGAGCCAGTTCCTGGGACTGGTTGACTATTGTAGATGGTTTGTGCCTAATTTTTTTAATGTCATCGGCCCACTGACTGACCTCACTAAAAAGGGGGCGCCAGATCCGATCCAATGGACTGAGCCATGTGAACAGGCTTTTGCACAGGTTAAATCAGTTTTGTGTGGGGGCCCACTGTTGCATTCTTCTAACTTTTCTCTCCCTTTTGTTTTGCAGACCGATGCATTGGACAGACGGCTGGGGTCAGTTTTGTCCCAGGTAGTGGAGGGGGAGGAACGCCGGTTACGATACATCAGCTGCAGGCTCTCAGTGTGAGAATCTAAGTACAGCACCATTGAGAAGGAATGTTTGGCCATCAAGTGGGCGGTCCTCACTCGTATGACCTGCTGGGACACCTTTTCACCCTCTGTTCCGACTATGCCCCACTCCAGTGGCTCCACTGCATGAAGGGTGCCAACACGTGGATCACTTGTTTGTATTTAGCTCTTTAGGCCTTTAAATTTGAGGTGGCCCACAGGCCAGGGCACAGATGGTGGTGGCAGATCAATTTTCCTACTTTAAGGGAGTCAGCTGCAGGCCGGATGGTTCCCTGACCTGAGTCACATGGTGAAGGTATATGGCAGCAAGGACATGGTCGAGTGTCAGTTGTGAATGACGAGGAGTCAGGTTGAACCGGCAGGCAAGATGTGATGAGTTACACCTGTGTCTAATTACTGGCTGTCTATTAATGTGTGTTTCTGTGTGTCCTTCATTTGGCCAGTAACAAGAGAGAGTTGTGTTCCCCAACAAGCATTTTTTTTTTTGTGTGTGTGTGTGTGTGTGTGTGTAGTCACTGAAATGTGAAAGTAGAAAAATAATAAAATGCATCTTGAACTGTCACACCTGTCTCCCAGTTCCTCGTTACCTCAGCATTATAGATTGTGATGCACTAATGAATTCATTTTTTCATTACAGCCCTGAAATAATCTGATATTAAATTCTAAGGTCAACTCTCTGCAGAATATTCAATTTATACCAGGTAATTATTTAGATCAATGTCTTAAATCTTCATCAAATTTTGCCATTGTGTCCAAACATTCATTCTTTCATTCACTGATCTTTAATAACTGCTTTATCTTCATCAGGACTGATTTTTTTTTTATAGATATAAAAAATATGCCTTCAGACAAAACATCCGGTTGCTTTCATTTTGCTCTTATGCATTTATGAAGGTGATTAAAAATAAGAAAACATTCTATAACAATGGTTTCAGTTTGAAATTACAGAGTGTTTGCTGCACATTTGCAGTGTTTGCAAATTGGGGCAATCTTTGCATTCCCATTCTGAATATATAGCTGACATATAGCTAATGAATAACTAGATTTAATAGCCTGATGATAAGCCTCAGCCCAAAGTTCCAGCCATAACATGGCCCATAATTTTAACAAAACTTTGTGAATTTGGCATTCTTCCCAGTTTAAACAAAAAGGGGCACTGATGCATAAACAGAAATATGTTGAAGCAGTACTAAAATAATTCCTGGAATTTTTCTTTATCAGGAAATACCAACCTGCGGGGCAGCCACGCATCCCCTCCAGCTTCATATAACCAGGACAGCATTCATATAAAACAATCCTGCAAAATAAGCCACAAAGAGAGTCACTAAGTTTTAGCCTTACAGTTAAAAAGACAATTATAAACCCAGTTCAATGGACCAGTCAGACTGAACAATTCAACAAAGTATAACTGATCCTTTCAGTGAACTACAGGCTCAGTGAAATAAAAAGTTAGGTCTTGATGTACTTTCTATTTATTTATTCTAAAAATTATTTGTCCAGTCTTTATTCAGTCCAGCTCATTCCTTGAACAGCTTTTCATAAATATAAACAAACTTGTTAGGTTTTTGATCTATGTGTACTGAAGGAGGTTGAACTGACAAAGTATGATCGAGGAATGTAGACCTCTGCCATCTAAGAGATTCTGCCTCACAGATAACTGGGAGATTCTGCCTCATGGATCGATCTGGGAGCAAACAGTCACTGACACAGACACAGCTGCTCAGAGATGTTTCTCAGTTTATTGTAGGACAAACATGAGTATA
>JAODLJ010000025.1:513728-526129 GCA_027576115.1 Cathorops melanopus
AGTTTTTGAGATTTGTAAATTATTGCATTCCGTTTTTATTTACAATTTGTACTTTGTCCCAACTTTTTTGAAATTGGTGTTGTACATAATCACAGATTTTGTAATGACAGTGACGTGATGAATGTGATATTGTAGGTGGGACGCCTTGAAGTTGGGCAGGAACTTTGTGAAACAGACGAATTGCTCAGCATCTGACCTTCAGTGTCTTCGCTCCCTCAGCAAACACACCGTCCTGAAGGCTCAGGTCCTAGCAGGTACACACACACACACACACATTCTGTAATTCCACTGCAGGAACCCAAGAACTTCCAGGAACTCACACAACTTCAGCCAGACAACTTCAGATCCTGGAATGTAGTTGGAGGAATCTGTTAAACTCTTGCTAAAATCCTGGAGGCAGTTACCAGCTAAAACACCACTCATTAGCTCAACCCAAATTTCATACATATTAAAAACCTGAGTTTAATGAATAAGTGGTTCCTAAAGGGTGTTTTTTGATTTGTGATGATTCAGCAAAATTCAAAACTCCAAACTTTAAAAGTTAAAGTTACAGAACACCATGTTTAGTCGCAGCCTCCTCCGTGCTCGTCATGTTGATGTGGATTTGAAATGATATCAGCGTTGCATGTTTACTCTGCATCACCTACAGCTTCATCTTACATAACAGCCACGGGTTCCTGCAGTGTGCTGAAGCACGAGCTGTGGAGTTCTCCTTCAGGACGAGGCTTCATCTTATTATTATTATTATTTGTCTTTTATGGATTTGTTTTGGAATCACTTTCTTTCAGGTCATTGACATAAAATAAAAAGTATTAATTAACTGAAATAAATAAGTCATTTAAACATGACACGGTAATCTGTTTACTCACTGACAGTTATACGATCTGAATTATCCAGTCAGTCGAGGTTCGCATTAGTGAGTCTCCTTATACACAGTTTACACAAACTCCAAAGTGAAATGTACAACACAAATATTTTTCCAGATCACTGGTTTTTCACTTCATGTCTAAACGCTCCTGAGAATGATTTCTGAATAAATGTGTTCATGTCCTGTTGTCAGAATGTCAGTTTATATAAATATGGAGAGTTTCTGAATCTTGGAACGTTATGGAACCTCAGTGGAGTTGTGCCTAAAGAACCCTTCAAAAGAACCGTCCTGGAGACGTGCAGATGATGGAAACACACACTGTTTCACCTCCTTTCATTTTCTGAAGGTTCTAAAATCATCAACCCATTCCGTTTCCTGGAGATGTTTGAGACGTGGGGGCCGCACGTGGACGGAGAACTGATCACAGAGCAGCCGATTGCAGCTTTCCAGCAGGGTCGCTGGCAGAGTTATAAACCTGTTCTGATGGGTCTGTAACACGCTGTACACTTTATCCTCATCATCTCTTTATTAAAATGCAGTGTGATGTTCAGAGTTGAGTGACAAGTAGAAGAGCAGTGAGCAGAGCAGAGCTGTGGTGAGAAGTTCTTACTGAAAGTATGTTGGAATTCACCATTATATTACACCACGTTGTGAATAAGTTGTGGACTCCAGGCTTTAAATATTTACACTAACCTCTGCATTCTGTATATTTTTGTATTTTCTCACTGAGTTTTAATGAAGTTAAGCTTTGCATTCCTGCAGGAACTACATCCGAAGAGGGTGTGATCTTTGTATACGGAGCTTTCAATGGCTCAGTGTCAGTGCTGGAGTGTATCGTCTACACCACCGCCATCTTCAAACAGCACACACTCAGAGTCCTACAAAAATACCTCCCTATCTACCATAAAGTGGACAAACGGACCATGCTGTCTCAGGTGAGACTCAGTAAATCCTCAAACTGCTACCTGGACACTCAAACATGAAGAAATGACTGAAGTAAATCACTCATCATGTCTCTGTTTCTGATTCAGATCGTGACGGATTTCGTCTTCCTGTGTCCAGCTCGGTGGTCCGCTCGCTCTGCGATGAGTATGGGTGGAGCCGTGTGGATGTACGTATTTGACCACGCCCCTTCGGATCACAAAATATGGGCAGGGTTGACTTTCTGTTACAATCACGTCTGTCATGGGGCGGAGCTTCCGTTCCTGTTCGACTCGGCTCCTGCGACGAACTTCAGCTTCACGGCTCGGGAGAGTCACCTAGCCAATCAGATGGTGTGTTACTGGGGGGCGTTTGCTCACTCCGGAGATCCGAACTCTCACAGAGAGCACACACATTTCTGCAGGAACCAAAGGCTCCCTCGGTGGCCGAAATACGCCCCTGCTGAGGGATGGCCAGTTCTGAATTTAACTCTGCAGTCTCACCTTCAGCACGGAAACAGAGATCATTTCTGTGACTTCTGGGATCATCTGAATATTTACTGATGGAGGAAAGTGACGCAATAACCATTGATATCAAATCAAATCAAATCAAGTTTATTTGTATAGCGCTTTTAACATAACATAACCGATATGATCGGATCATGAACTACAAAGCTGGAAAAATAAATATACTGTATATAAAATTGGAAAATGTGCCTTAAATGTAATCAGTTTTATCCTGCCTGAGGAAAGTATATACAGTAAATTACACAGCTTTTTTATAAATCTGCATAACATTTTAAAATGTAAACTCTAATTAACACATTTATTCACGTTAGATTAATCTCACTGCGGTACCGACACTTACTGTGTCCTTAATAATTAAACTAACTCTGATTTGGGTCAAAGAATTAAGATCAAATTCGTTTGTCTTTTTTATACAATCCCGATTCCAAAAAAGTTGGGACACTGTGAAAAGGGTAAATAAAAACAGAATGCAGTAATCTAAAAATCCTTTTCAACCTACAGTATATTCAATTGAATTCAATACAAAGACAAGATATTTGATGCTAAAACTGATAAAGTTTATTGTTTAATGTAAATATACACTCATTCTGAATTTGATGCCTGCAATACTTTCCACAAAAAGTTGGGGCGGGGTGTGTTTACCACCGTGTCACATCTTTTCTTTTAACAACACTGAGGAAATGTTTGTGAACTGAGGACACAAATTTTTGAAGGTTTGAAAGTGAAATTATTTCCCATGCTTGCTTGATATACGATTTCAGTTGCTCAACACTTTGGATCTCTGTTGTCGTATTTTGCACTTCATAATGCACCACACATATTCAATGGGAGGCAGGCAGGCCAGTTTAGCACCTGCACTCTTTTCCTATGAAGCCATGCTGTTGTAACGCGTACAGAATGTGGCTTAGCATTGTTTTGCTGGAATAAACAGAACGTCGCTGAAAAAGACGTCATCTGGATGGCAGCATGTTGCTCCAAAACCTGTATGAACCTTTCAACATTAACAGTCACAGATGTGTAAGTTACCCCTGCCATGGGCACTAACACTCCCCCATACCATCACAGAAACTGTCTTTTGAACTTTGTGCTGGTAACAATCTGGATAATCCTTTTCCTCTTTAGCCCAGAGGGCACGACGTCTATGATTTCCAAAAGCAATTTGAAAAGTGGACTCGTCAGACCACAGCACACATTTCCACTGTGCCTCAGTCCGTCTCAGATGAGCTCCGGCCCACAGAATTCACCGGTGTTTCTGCATGTTGTTGCTGGAGTCTTAACTTGCATTTGCAGCGATAAACTGTGTTTACTGACAGCATTTTTCTGAAGTGTTCCTGAGTCCATGTAGTAATGTCCTTCATACAATCAGGTTCAGACTTCCTTTACTGTCATTTTTATACTGCACATAAAAATGAAATTGTGTTACACACATCCACCAGTCAGTAATTCAGTGTAAAAAGCCTGTAAAAAAAATTTAAGATAATAAATAAATTAGATTATATTAAAATAGAATAAAAAGTTAATAAACAAGAGCACTAACAGATAAACTATATTATACTAAAATAGAATAAAAAAGTAGTTTAATAAAATATTTGTTTTCAGAGGAACAGCCTCTTGTACGCAGGTCACGTTCTCTGGTTTAGTGGTCTGATTGCTGTGGGAAAGAAGCTGTTTAACAGCCGAGTAGTCCTTGATCTGATGCTTCTGTATCTTTTCCTGGACTGCATGAGTGTGAACGTGCCATGAGAGAGATGAGTATGATCCTTTATGATGTGGTTTGCCCTCCGCATGCAGCGCTCTTTGGAGATGTCCTGCAGATGCGGCAGTGAGGCACCCATGATTTTTTCAGCGGTTTTCACCATCCTGTTCAGTTTGTGTCTCTCCTCTGCTGTGCTGTTGCCAAACCAGGAAGAGATGCAGGACGTGAGAATGCTCTCAATGATGCCTGTGTAAAACATGGTCATGGTCGGGATGGGAAGGTCCACCCTCTTCAGCGTGCGAAGCGAGTGAAGGCACTGTTGGGCCCTCTTGATGACAGCTGTTGTCCTTGGAGGTCAGCTCGTCCATCAGCTGGATCTCCAGGAACTTGGTGCTGTGAACCCTCTCCACCTCGGAACCACTGATGGTCAATGGGAGATGATGCCGGTGACCAGTCCTACTGAAGTCTGTTACCATCTCCTTGGTCTTATTCGTGTTGAAGGTAAGATTGTGTTTTGTGCACCAGGCTGTCAGCTGCTCCACCTCTTTTCTGTAGGCTGGCTCATCGTTGTTGGTGATGAGACTGACAACTGTAGTGTCATCAGCGAAATTTACGATGTGGTTGGTGTTGAAACTAGCGGAACAGTCATGTGTCAGCAGTGTAAACAGTAATGGGCTCAGTACACACACTTGTGGTGATACTGTGTTTACTGTGGTTATTTTAGATGTAACACTACCCACTGTGGCTGTCTGCCGTCTCTCCATCAAAACTGCACAAGCCAGGATCCATGCCCAGAAACAGCAACCTTTCAATGGGCTGTTATGGCAATATTGTGTTAAACGCTGAGCTGAAGTCACTCAGCAGGATCCTGGCATAGATGTTCTTATTTTCCAGATGAGTCAGGGTAAGGTGGAGCAGGGTGGAGATGGCATCCTCCATAGACCGGTTTGGTCTGTAAGTGAACTGCAGTGAGTCCAGATTAGTTGGGAGGCATGACTTTATGTGATTCATGACAAGCCACTCAAAGCATGTCATAGCTATGGGGGTCAAGGCCACAGGGTGGTAGTCATTCATGGAGGCTGGATTTGGCTTCTTAGCCAGGGGTATTATGCTGGCACTTTTGAAAGCGATAGGCACCCTGGCTTGGCTGAGCGAGATATTGAATATGTCTGTAAAGACGTCCTTCAGCTGTTCTGCACAGTCCTTTAGCACACAACCTGGGATGTGATCTGGACCAGCAGCCTTTTGGGGGTTGATTATGGAAAAAACCCTCTTTATGCTGTCCACAGTAAGCTGCAGTGCCTGGCTGGTAGGAGGCAGTGCCTGCCTTAGTGCCACTCTATTATCTGTAATCTCAAACCGGGATTAAAAGGTATTGAGGAAATCTGGTAGGGAGGGGTTATTGTCTATTGCCCCTACAGTAGGTTTAAAGCCTATCGCTGTCTGAAATCCCTGCCATAAGCACCTTGTGTCCTTGGTGTCGGTGAAATGACTGGACAGTTTCATCCCATAAGCTCTTTTGGCCTCTCTGATTCCTCTGTTCAGATTTCTCCTTTCTGTATTGTATGCTTTAGTGTCACCTGACCTGAAGGCGGGGTCACGGAATGAGCCATGACACTCACACAGCCCGCGGGCAGCCTTTTACTGGTATTTTACCTGTCGCTAATTGTCCATACCGTTTGCACTGTTCATTATAACTGGTTTTAGAAGTCCTGCTTGTCATTAATCACTGTTTGCCATAACTTCATTTTCATGCATTTCACTGTGCTGTGGGGAGAGCGGGGAAAGGCCTAGTGGCATTTTTGGACAGCAAATGTTTGTTTGTCATGTCTCATTCAAAATGATCATTTCATGCTCATTGTCATTTCCATCTCTCATCTGTGTTAACTCTGTCTAATATCAAGAAATGCAAACGTACACACAGGCTGTGAAAAACATTCTCATTTATTGAGTAAAACTTTGTAATTACATTTCCGTATTCAGTTTAATCACCGCCATTCAAACTCTGGTACTTCCGGGTTTACGCGGGGAGCCAAGGGACTGTACCACTCGGGTCAAATAGAGGGGTTTCGCAGGTGGATGGTGGTGTTTTAATGTTTATTACTTAAACGGTGTTTTTATCTGTACATAAAGTATTTTGGTGGGAGAAAATGGTTTTGAGATTTTGTATATCATGTATTTGTTTCTTTGAGTTATTATTTTGTAATAATGTTGTTATTTAGTTAATTGATTATTTTTGGTTTTGAGGTTGCCTAGTGGGTGGGGCTACAGCTAGTCTAAAATTCTTCCCGCACTGTATGGCGCATTAGGCGGTGCCGATCTCCGTTTCTGTAGCCCTCAGCCTCTCGCCTATACAGCTAGGGGCGGGTCCTCTGGTAATCATGAGAGTTTGACTCCCCACTCACATCTGTATTGCAGCGTGCCTTTCCAGACAGCAGTAGATGCCATTTTTATGA
Source organism: Cathorops melanopus (assembly GCA_027576115.1). Lineage (NCBI taxonomy): Eukaryota > Metazoa > Chordata > Actinopteri > Siluriformes > Ariidae > Cathorops > Cathorops melanopus. Next base: position 520,197 of record JAODLJ010000025.1, read on the forward strand.
TGGTCTTTGGTATGACCCGACCGCGAGTAGAACTCGTGCTCTTCTGATCGAGAGGCGGACACGCTAACCACTAGGCCAACTCGCGGTAAGGCTATAGCTAGCCTGAGGCTGCAGTGGGCCACAGGGTCTCAGTTATGTCAGTGATGGTGGTGCAGGTAACGTGGCTGATTGAAATGTGTTGAGAGTTTTGTGCAGGGTCTAGAAAGACATAGCCTGGCAAACTTATGCCTATTTTATTTTGTTTTTGAACAGTTTTTGTTTTGCATTTTGGGATGTTTATTTGCACTGTATATATTTGCACAATTTTAAAGGAAAATGAGAAGAAAAAAAATCAAGGAACGTTTTTAGCAGAAAACACTTTTGGCCTCTTCTGTCTACTCCGCCGTTGACTATCCTGTCACAGGCGGCATCGCGAAGCCTCAGCAAGGAGCGAACCTCCTCAGTTAGCCTAGACTTATTGATTGGATGCAGCTTAACAGATTTTATAACAGATACATCATCAATGCATTTATTTATAAATCCCAACACAGTTTCTGTATATTCCTCTAGGTCTATACAGTCACTGGATGTTGTAAAGATGGAATAGCCTCCTGTGGCCACGCCCTGATGTCCTTCACTCCTGGTGGCTCTTGTCTCACTCTGGGCCTGTATGCAGGCTTCAGCAGGATAGTCAGGTGGTCAGAGCTGCCAATGTGAGGCAAGGGGGCTACGGTGTGTGCATTCTTGGTGTTTGTATATAAATGATCCAGTGTATTTTTCCCTCTTGTTGCACATGTGACATGCTGGTGGAAGTGACGGAGAACAGACTTAAGATTAGCCTTGTTCAAGTCCTCAGCAACGATGTAAAATGGATCCGGATGGGCTGTCTGAAGCTGACTGAGAGTGTTGTAAAGTTCTCCGATCGCCTGCTTTACATCTGCACTCGGGGGAACATATACTGCAGTAATAATGATCGCCGTCAATTTGCGTGGGAAATAAAAAGGTCTGCATTTCACGACCATAATCTCCACATCAGGAGAAGAGAATCTGAAAATCACCCTGGCATCACGGCACCACAGATTGTTTGTGTAAATAACCAGACCTCCACCTCGGACCTTACCTGATGTTGACGTCTCTCTGTCCACTGTGTGGAGTGTTAGCCCCGCTAGCTCAATTCCAGAGTCCGATATTGTTTCTGTCAACCATGTCTCTGTGAAAGCAAAGACACAACAGTCTTTTATTCCACACTGTAGTGATCTCCACAGGCTGATGTAATCCATTTTAGTGTCCAATCAGCGAACATTTGCCAATAGGACCAAGGGAACGGCCAGTTTACAGGCGTTAGCCTTTAGCCTGGCGTTAACGCCTCCTCATGTCCCCCTCTCGCATGATCCGTCGCAGCGCCGCCGGTGGTACCGTACTTCCTCACCGCGGTGGCTCCAGGCAAATCCAGGGTTGCCTCTTTGCAGCCTCAGCGTAACAGTCCTAACTTGCTAAGCAGGTTTAGCACTATCGGTCCGTAGTTCCTGCAGTGCTTTCTAATGTTCAAAAAAAAGACGTGGTTATAAACACATTTTCACCCAACCTCTTTACAGGGCAGGGACAAAACTACATCTAGCACTGAAAAACTTTTGCTTATGTCAGCAGAGGCCGCCACAAGCATCGGTCACGCCGCCATGATGTCATCCAAAGCAATCATCTTGGTTTTTAATGCAGTGCTGCCTGAGGGGTCGAAGGTCATGAGCATTTACTGTTGGTTTTCGGTCTTGTCCCTTCCGTGCAGAGGTTTCTCTGGATTCTCTGAATCTTTTGATGATATTATGGATTGTCGAGGCTGAAATCCCTAAATTCCTTAAAACTGTACATTGAAAGACGTTGTGCTTAAAGTGTTGGACTATTCTCCCACACAGTTTTTTACAAAGTAGTGAACCTCACCCCATCCCTGCCTGTGAAGGACTGAGCCTCTGCAGGATGCCCCTTTCATATCCAGTCATGATCATATCACCTGTTACTAATTAGCCTGTTTACCTGTGTAGTTTTAATTGTTTTTAGCATTCCACAACTTTCCCAGTCTTTTGTTGCTCTGTCCCAACTTTTTTGCAACGTGTTGCAGGCATTAAATTGAGAATAAATGTATATTTACAAAAAACAACAAAGTTTATCAGTTTGAACATTAAATATCTTGTCTTTGTTTTGTATTCAATCGATTATAGATCAGAAAGGATTTGCAAAATATTTCATTCTGTTTTTATTTACATTTCACACAACGTCGCAACTGTTTGGAATCAGGGCTTTGGTTTAAAATGCCTGGCTCCACCCCAATTTAGTTGTAAATGACTGGCTCCACCCCCAATTCAGTTTTTAAAGGACTGGCTCCACCCCCGACTCAGTTTTTAAAGGCCTGATTCCACCCCGATTTGCTGTTAAAGGCATGGCTCCACCCTGATTCACTTTGAAAGGCCTGACTCCACCCAGATTCAGTTTTAAAGGCCTGATTACACCCCTGATTTAATTTTAAATGTCTGGCTCCACCCCGATTTAATTTTAAAGGCCTGGCTCCACCCCGATTCAGTTTTAAAGGACTGGCTCCACCCCTGTTTTAATTTTAAAGGCCTGGTTCCATCCCAATTCAGTTCTAAATGTCTGGCTCCACCCTGATTTAATTTGAAAGGCCTGGCTCCACCCCTGATTTAATTTTAAGTGTCTGGCTCCACCCCTGATTTAATTTTAAGTGTCTGGCTCCACCCCTGATTTAGTTTATCACAGCTGCATGATTTTTAATCGACTTGTTATGAACAAATGTAAACCTGCAGAGTGGAAGTGTCACGATCCCATGGTTTCTTTTCCAAAACCGAAACCTTAAGTATCAGTTGATTCCCATCTGCTAATTTTTCTTTAAAAGCCATTCTGCTTTAGAATGGTATTTTTAAAAATAATTCTTAAGTGGGATTGGATTTGTTCTTTTTTCTGATCCACCGTGTTCTACAGCTATCGGTCCAATACTCGTCCATGCACAGAGACGAACATCAGATTTTATGTTTGTTCTTTTTCTCAGAACACACACCGCACTATCATTTCACAGATATTGCACATACACACTCGCTCACTCAGCCTTGGCCACTGCTATCACTTCAGAGTCCACGTGAGCTGGTTCATGGTCACAGCTTTCATTTCGATCTTTTTTTTTTTTGCTTTGCACTTTGAGCTTCATTACGCTGCACATTTCACCTGCTTCAAATCCACTTTCCTTCTCATATCCAAATCTCAACCCGAGAGGGTCGAGGTGACCAAGAACTGACTCGCTTTCTTGTTTCTTTTTTTCTCACATCTTCTCCACACTGTTGCTCATCACCTTGACAACCAGGCTTCAGTCAGACTCGGGCTTCGGGCTGGTGTATGATTCATTACAGGAAGTGGAGGAAAGCTGGAGAAGATTTAAATCATGTTACAGGAGCAAATGGATATTAAATGGCTGCCTGAAGCAGATTTGTATGTGAGCACAGCACATGCATAGTGTTCCTTTGTATCCAGTGAAAATATATTTAGTCAGAATTATTGGCACCCCCATGAAAAATTAGTAAAAATAAATATCTGAAATGAATAACACACACAGTGAGTGATGTTTTGAGTTTAAACACATGGGGACGCTGTGCGGCTTCATTTTAAGACAACAAAAAGGTTTCTTAAAGAACACAATACTTTTCTGCAAAATTATTGATACCCCATTGTCTGGAAACAATAATAACACTGAGTCTTTTTTTGTGAATTCTGATAAGGATGTCGAGTATCTCGGTCCACTTGTCCATGCACATTTGAATCTTCTTTATTATATTCTCAGGTTGGAGCTCCTCTTCAGTTCACGTTACAAATCCAGAGACTGGCATCATCATGAAGATGCAAAACACATTATTTTGTGTCCTGCAACCATTTCTGTGTTGATTTTGCTGTATATTTGGAGTCATTACCCTGTTAAAAGCTCCATCTACAGCTGAGTTATAACCTCCTGGCAGAGGCAACCGGGTCCTGTTTCATAGCAGAGTGGCAATAATTTTCCACACACATTTTTGAGAGAAAATATTATTGTTTAAAAAAAGCTAGAAGAGATTGATACTGATGTTTGTTATACTAAAGGTAATTATTTTCCCCTTTTGTAAAAGTGGAAAACATGAATCATTGTATAATGTACAGTATATTTCATGCAATAACTTGTGTACGCTCTCATAAAGGGTGCCGATAATTCTGGAGTTGGCTGTAGAGCAAGGCCAGAGGTATTAGTTCAACACTGAACATAGAAGAGAGAAGGTATATCATGTATTGATTAGATTACCTGAGGGGCAGATGGTGCTGGTGTTTCTGTTGGAGATCGAGCTCAGGTGTGTCCTCAGGCTAAATTACGAGGTCACAGTGACACACACAGCCTTCACCGTTACTGAGGAACCTACAGCACAAAGGCACCGCAATCTCTCACACACACACACACACACACACACACACACAGAGGACATAAAAACACACCACGGCTCACCACCTGCTGGATGATGGCTTTAAAATCTCATTTAAGACACTCACACATTTACATGAACATTATTTTTGGTCGTCGTGACCATGAAGTGCCGCTCTGCTGAACCCATGGAGTATTAAAACCGAATGTGGAGTTAAATGAAGGTTTAAAGGTCATCGGCAAGGGTCAGAGGTGAAACGTAGAATATCAACTTTATTGTCTAGAAGAACGACCCAAAAAGCGAATTCAATCTTCCTGGTGTCTAATTTGCACCCTAAAATTGAATAAAACGGTTAAAATATACTGTTTTGCCCAATTTCCGAAGGTTTGTTTACATCTCACTTATGCGCACTTTCACCGCCAGGGGACCGTCGTCGTGACGTCATTTAAGCCAAACAGACCGGGAGCAGCTCTGTGTTTACTTGCGAACCGAGCACACGTGTACGGACTTTGGTCGTGAGAGGTTGTGTAAAATGTCTGAAAGTGATGGCGATTTTGAAGTAGGAACTCTCCAAATCGAATATCGAGAGGTGAAGCCATACATCTATGAACCTATGGCTGTTACGAAACGTATACGGTATCCACGGTTTAAGTATTTCTCGCTACATTTTCAGAACGTCTCCTACAGCGACGCGTTCCTTGTCGAACTTGCGCTTGTGATTTGCTTTTGCTGACGATGTGCGTCCATTTTAAGTGAATTTACAGAGTTCTCCTGAAGTCATGAAGGATTTGGAGAGCTAACAATATAATTTAGTATAATATAGATAATATATTTTAGATAGTGCTCGTCTTCTCCACATTCAGCACACTGTATGAAACCTAAAAAGAAGGATGAAACAGCTTTTTATGATTATTTTATGCACCAGAGATCTAGGCACGTTCTCATTAAACATTCACCCGACTCCATCTATGACTGATTTATTAAAATAAAAAAGGGAACCCCCCCCCCCGAAAGTATTTCCCTTACTTTTACTGCCTCATAGCTTTTACATTATTATTTGAATTTTTACACATTTTTAAATATAATTTAGATTCTTGTTTCTTTGTTGCTGCAATTTTCTTTAATTTACCCATTATTTGCTTAGTTTGACATTTATATCCGACAACATTTTTTTAAATTACTCTACAACACCACTGCATTTGTATTATGATTATTATTAAGTAGAGAATTATACTGTATACCTGTAGCAGTCCATTCTCCTCTCTCTGCATATGAAAAAGAGAGAGACAGACAGGTGCACAGAGAGAGAGAGAGAGAGAGAGAGAGAGAGAGAGAGAGAGGCAGGCAGACACACGGAGAGAGAGACAAGCAGACAAAGAGAGACAGACAGACACAAACGGAGAGAGAAACAGGCAGACAGACACAGAGAGAGACAAGCAGACAAAGAGAGACAGACAGACAAATGGAGAGAGAGAGAGAAACAGACACAGAGAGGCAGGCAGACACAGAGAC
>JAODLJ010000025.1:2397442-2407807 GCA_027576115.1 Cathorops melanopus
GGAGGAAAAATAAAAAATAAATAAAGTTGAATATTATTTTTCAAGCGGCACTTTTCTCAGCACTTCGGCGGATCCGTTAACCATTAAATATAAAATGCATGGCCTAATCTTCTAATAAGAAATATTAGAAATTCACCCATATTAAAGATATTTTATTTTCTCTATATATATATATTTTAGTGTAGATCACAACGTTGTCTGTATTTTAAATTTTTGGCTTTGATGTTCGAGCTCTTCCTGGAGTGTTTTTATACCGATGAAAAAGTCTTTTCTTACAGAATATAACACAATCTCAACTAACGTGTCGGTTCAGATGGGATATACTGGGTATTATCTGGAGTTTTTATTGCTGCTGCTTGTTTTATAGAACATAAAACATGGCATAAGGGGGGTGTGTGTGTGTACACGCTGTTTTATAAAAATGTACCGATATGGAGGATTAGGATAAGACTAAAAAGCTATAGATGCTGTAATAATGATTACATTACTGTAGAATATCTCACTTTGTCGCTATAAAATGAAAGCGAGATCAGCTGCAAGGACAAAGCAGTGCGAAGCCAATTAAAAAAAATGGATTTTAATCAGTATTTTGATAAAGTCAAAGCAAAGAACCCGATACAGACACATCAGGATATCCTGTTGATCAGGATTGTTCAAGTTGTACTGGAATATTAGTCGTGTGTTTTAGGATTCTGGAGGCAGGTTGGTGGTTGTATCCGTGAGAAGTTAGTGGTTCTGTGTCTCACTGATGTCACTAAGAAGAAACTCGCGCAGGTTAACATGCAGAAAAACGTTTCAACAATAAAGAGCAAGCGCGTCTTTTTTTTTTTTTTTTCAGTGGGAGAGAGAAATCCCACGGCACCGTTATCAGCAGGTCGTCAAACAGCTTTCTGGGTAACGTAGGAAACTGTTAGATCAACCAACACGTCCATGAGAGACTCAACTCAAGTCAGCAGAAAATAAATTTTTAACAATTATTAAACAGGACGCTTAAACTTTTCATTTTCATCTTCACATTCTGTTCGCTTTCCTGATTTTTGTTTATTTCAGTGTTGAATTTCTCTTTCTCTCTTTTACACCTGCTTTATTTTCTCTTCTGTCTTTTCCCTGTGTACACACCGGAGCTGGGTGATACGACAATGATGATATTGATATCGCGATACGTTAACATCAGGATTGTTCCTCGCACTAGAAGTAACAGACTGGAAAATTAACTGTATTTTACTTATAAATTTTTTTATGAATATCGTGACTCGTATATCGATAACAGGTCAGCCGTATCCCCCATCGAAATCTTATCTACAGCGTTTTGTTCATTAACAGTCAATACTGTGTCATTTTGTATGCAGCATTTCGATGATATTACAGATCAGTTTTCCCAAAATATACATAATTAACTGATTTATCTGTGAGGTTCGACTGTAAAGTGACCAGAGAACTGGCTTGTAAAAGTCTCCTCTCTCAATACAAGTAAATATTTTAATTCCATCATCCAACCAAAGATTTTACATTTTATTAATGATAAACATTAACGCACATTTGCATAACTGATGCATAATTTGCATAAACATCAATTTTTGGAAAACTGTAGCGTCTCGTCTTGACAGTCCGAGTCGTTCAAAATCGTGTAAAAATATCTGAAATGGAATTAAAAGCGTATGAATTATGGATTTGACTTTTCAGTGTGAAATTCTGATTAATCTTTTTTTTCCCACTTTTCCATAAAAAAAAAAAAAATCACAGCATGGGGAAGATCGAGCCTCGCTATCCTCGACCGGTAAGATTTTATGAGCATGTGATGCGATGTTATTTTATATTTTTCTCTCTTTCCCTCGTCATCACGTCTCTCACTGCTCACTCCTTATCTCACACAGCCCTCCAGTCCCCCTCGTACCCCGGCCCCGCAGCCCCGACCACCTGCCGTGGGGCCAGTTCGCGTCCCGAGAGCTTCCTGTACCGCCTCAGTCAGAGAGACGAGAAGAAACGAGGTACACTGTGGGCCTCGACACTGACTCAGTCCTATAGGAAAATAATGACCTATACATTAATAATCTTTTGATATGATGTGATTGATCCATAGTACACATCACACCTATTTTTCACAAAACTATAGAATAACAAAAAATAAAGTCTGGAAATTTATCAACCAAATTTTACTCCAAAAAAAAAAAGTTGCCCGAACTGAGAGTGAAAAATGTCAAATTTTTAACAAATTGCTCTCTATGATGAAGGGGCAAATCCCTAAAACAAAGAAAAACATTAATTATTAAATACACATTTAAACAATTTATATCTGAAAATAAAAATAATAAATTTCATGTTTCTTTTTAAGCATTACTGAATGTTTTGTCGTTTTATATATTTTCTTACATTTTATTAAAGCTGTATAAAAGAATAGTAAAAATACAAAATGAATTTTAAAAAAAAGCATCAATAAATGTTTATAAATATAAATAAATAAAATGAATTGTGTGTGCGTATAAGAATGAATTTATTCAGGACTAAATTAATAAAAATATATTTGAGGGGAAAATGACGTGTAAATACAGAACTAAATTGACAACTGTGGGAAAAAATTAATATTACAAACATTAATTAAAATATTCATTTAAGAGTGATTCAGTTTGATTAAATAAAGGCATTTACTACTTCTTAGGTTTTTTTTGTTTGTTTTTTTTTCTTCATTTCCTTCAACATTAATTTCCTTTGCATGAGTTAGTTTTTTAATCAGATGAATTTTGTGTTCAGAATTTTATTCAGAGATTATAAGAATCTGAAAATGGGTTTGAGATTAAATGTGATTGCTTTTGACAGGAAAATAACTAAATAATATGTTAGGATAAAGGGGTGTGTGTGTGTGTGTGTGTGTGTGTGTGTGTGTGTGTGTGTGTGTGTGTGTAGGAGACTCGAGAGCTGGGAGGCCGGAGGCAGATGACGTGACTCCAACACCGTCACCATCTCCAGGACTCACAGGAGAAGAAGCTGAACTGGTGGAACAGCTCCGAAAGGTTCTCCATCATCATCTGACCACAGACATGTTCAGCAATTCATAACAAAACCACAAACATCATCATCATCATCCCAGAGGCACAACTAACACACACACACACACACACGACGCTCAGACCTGCGTTTTCTTTATCGTATCTTCACTTTGTCCACGTTCTTTCTGTAGAACTCTTCTTTTGTTCACAAACAGCAGCACTTCATCTCAAAGTTTAATCACCTTAGCTTTCCAAATATTAAACAGGTATACACAAGTATTAAAAATATTCAAAATCATTCATGTTTTATTTTTGCAGTCTTAGCTTCTAAGCTTTCTCGCGTAACAGTTTCACTAGTTGGCTCACTAATATTGTGATTAATGTTACACAAATACGATGTTGCCTCAAAAGTCTGAGGTCAGAGTTGCGTCGTTTTCATCCTCTGTGCGTCCGAGCTTCGATTTAGATCGTGCACGCCTCCACGTTTGTCTTTTGTTAGCCGCAAGCTAGCCAGCTAACTGTGATGAGTGGTCCCTCCTCAGAACAGCGAACTGTAGTCAGTGTTATAGCGAGCACATCTGTATGGTGAGTGATGTAAAGCTAATACGTGTGATGTAGAGTATAACTCCTCCTTTAAAGGTAAGATATGCTGCTGTGAGCGGCCATGTTGGTTTCACATCACTTGTTGAAGTAGGAATTCTGAGCTGAAGGAAGTTGTTTTTTTTTTTTTTAAAGGTTTTGAATTATATTAACACTAGAGCAGTTTGGTTAAAGACGCATGTCAGATTTAAACAGCCCCAAATGATCACAGTCGGCCAACTTCAGTGTAATAAACTTTTTTGATATTTTATAAGCACTTTATTACACAAACACGCAAGTTGAATTTGAATTAGGCTGCATTTTTACCCTTTGTGAGCTTTTTTTTTTTAAATAACAATAATTCAAACACTTAGTTCCACTATCACGTTAGGGTTGCTTAGTGACCTCGGTTTCCATGGCAACCATGATGACTACAAGCTTCCCTACACCATTGTTAGTTAAAGTCTCTATTTTGAATAAAGTTACAAGCGTGTTAGAATTACACCACTCGTATAACAGCACGTATAAAAACAACTCGCTGGTTTGCTCAGTTTGTACTTCACCAATTCATGACTAAAAAATTTAATTAATAATAATAATAATAATGATGACGATGTCACAGAGGCACTTGCCAATCCTCCCCCTCAAACCCCTCCCCTGTTTCCCCGATGGTGTTTTGTAAAATGAATTGAAATGTTAAATTTTGAACTAAACTAGCTCGTTTTTAAGCTAATTTTATTTGTACGTTAACAAAAGAATCAAGAAGAAACGTGTTCGAGGAATAATTCCAATAAAACCCTGCTCTACATCATTATTTTATTGCAAAAAGGTTTATTTAAAAAAAGTAGAAGTTACCGAAAAAGAGTTAGTTTATTATTTTTTAAGGATTAAAAATTTCTCGGAGCTCTGTTAATGGTTTGAGTTATTTTCACCATCTCAGGATCTAGATTTACATCTTGTGTACGGAATTTTTTCTGGCGCTACGACAACGTAGAGATCCTGTCGTCCCGCCCATTTCTGTAAACTTTACAGCGATGTTGTACGCTGTGCGAGTCCGTCAGAACCGTTACATCATTCAGTGATGAACAGGTTTTACTTTGTTCAAGGGAAAACATGAGCCCTTGCGAAGGAATTGAATCAAATTTGTGATTTTTGTTTCCGTTTCTTCTGACCACAGAACATTGAGTCTCGGCTGAAAGTTTCGTTGCCTAGCGACTTGGGGGCGGCGCTGACAGACGGGGTGGTGCTGTGCCATCTGGCCAATCACGTGCGGCCTCGCTCAGTACCCAGCATCCACGTGCCCTCACCTGCGGTGGTCAGTAACGCTTTGTTTTTTGTTTCTCCACATTTTTTATTTTTAATTTCTGTTTGTTTTGGCTGCTTCACGGCAACTTTTTGTTTCCTTTCAGCCGAAACTGACGATGGCTAAATGTCGACGGAACGTGGAGAACTTCTTGGAGGCGTGTCGTAAAATTGGCGTCCCTCAGGTAAGCTTGAAAAAATGGGTTCTGTAACGATAACAGAACGCTCAGGCTCCAGAGATTATTTTAAATTAATTAATTTGTTTATTAAAGTTGTCACTTGTTGACCGCTCGGATGTTTAGTTCATTATTTATTTTTTAATTTTAGATAGTTTGTTGAAGCTTATGACTCAACTTTTTGCTTCTTTAAGCTTGAATGCTTTTCTGCAATTTGTTTGTTTATTGAGTTTATTTATTTTTCTAAAGGTCATGATTCTTCTCAAGCTTGTAGCTGGTTTGCCTTTAAGAATTTTCTTAATTTTTTTTTCTTTTTTGTTGGTTTATGCTAAAGGCCATAATTCATCTTGTAGCTGTTTAGCCTTAAATAACATACTGAGAATTTATTGATCTATATTTTCAATGTTTTTATTAATATTTAATTCATTTTATTTTTCTATTAAATATTTTAGAAATTTATATGCAGATAATAAATATAATAAATGAGAAGTTTACTTCTGGAACCAGAGTTTCACTGTTTTTAAAATATTTAGATCTACTTTCTTAAAAGTAATTCGAAAGCTTATAGAATCTTGGTCTTTTATTTTTATTTTTTTTAGCTTTTCTAATAAACTTCTTTAATAATCTTTTCATGCTTTAATGCTCCAGTGCTTATGTCGCTAAAATCACTAACTTTTTTTTTTCCCCTCTCCCCCTTTCATCTCCTAAAACATTCCCTTCATTTTCACCTTCCATCATTTATTTTGCAATTTAAATGCTTTATCTCATCACATTTCCATAACTCCGCCCCTGAACATTTCCGTAACCCCGCCCCCGTTTGTTAATGTAACTCCGCTGAAGGGAAGCCTGTGTTCAGTTGGCGAGGTGTTAGAGGGCAAAGCGCTGTGTTTATACAGACTGATTGACGCTTTGCTCTCACTAGCGCCCCCTATGCGTCCATCGCCTCCGTCCCAGCTGGCCGGCTTCGCGCTGTTCTACCTGTCCTTCATGTCACTATTATGTGCTCTCTACTGCCACCTAGTGCCGTGTTTCTGATCAGCGCTCGTACACTTGGTGTGATTCTTCTGCACTAAAAGCAGAACTAGTGTTTAACATCCTCATTAATAAACCAGACAATCGTCGTCGTCTTACGAAGTCCCGACAGGTTTATCCTTAAATACAGAGGATGATCTTCAAAGTAATTAACGAATGATTGAATACCACACGGTCAGTTTCTAAAGCACAACAGCTTATTGGGTAATAGACAGCACAAGGGAAGTGTTGAGGTTTTGTCTGAGTCCTCTCTCAAGAACTGTTTTTGTTTTTTTCTTCACTCATAACTCCCATTGATACCGAAACGCGTGTCAAGTACACGTCCAGTTCGACGAATGCAAACTTAATCTTGCCGCGCTGTCTACGAACTCTGATTAAATGTTTGTAGAGACATTACAAAGGAAAATAAGTCAAGCTTAGAAGGTCATAGCAGAGGTCGTTTGAGTCTTCGATGAGTGTGTGTAGTTCATAGTTAGCTCGCTTTGGTAACGTGATCTAAGAACATAGACATGCAAATCATACAAGCAATTTTTACACTGATTCATGAATCGTTTAATTTATATCTAACTAGCTAGCTTTAGAAGCTATATAGAGCTACTAATATTTCTCATGAGCAGGTTAAGAAAAGGCAGTGCAGGCCACGCCCATAAGCGACAGCCTATGAGTGACCTGTTAATGTGAACGTAGGACATGGGGTTCAAATTGATGCCCCGTTTCAACAATATACTCATGAATAATACAAGTAGACTGTGTACAATTTAGTGATAGCTAATTGGGTGGGGGGGACCAGTTCTTGTTTGTGGACTCAAACATTTCGATGCTATTTGTGTCAGGAATTCACCCAAAGGCTGCCCCAGAAAATGTTTCCCGACTTAAAGGAAGTAGCCATGTGTTTATTAAGCCGATAAGTGCCCCGTTCACATCCAGACATTTTACAATCTCTCCTTCCAAAGAGTGGATTTGTTGAGCTCTTTACTGAGAAATGCTGCTGTTATTTCCGAGCTTCTTATTGGCTGCTTTCAGTGGTGTGCATTCCTGAGCCTACAGTAATGATTGTTTTAATCTGCAATAATGTTTTTTGGGTATCAGGGTTGAGAAATCAAGGCCTTGTGGTTCTGTTGATAAAAAGGACTGTTGAAATAGCAGATCTGTAACTTTGTAAGTTAATTAGATAGCTAGAATTTAGCTTTGGAAATGAATGTTAGGGTTTTTGTGTGTGAGATGATCTGAGACCAAATGATGGGGTACAATAGTTTAAACCAGTGGTTTTCAAATGGGAGGTATTTTCAGAAGGTCTCGTCCATGTATGATAAACTTGCCACTCGACTGGTATTGCACCTGACACCCAGCCTTTATCTTGGTGTTTGTGAGCCCATAAGATGGCTCCACGTTGCCATTTCTGGCCGAACTCAACTCAGTTACAAGAGTGGCCCAATCATCAGACACTCACCAGCAGATACCACCCCCCTGGCCTGGCTACACCCTTCATCTTGTGGGAGATAACCCCACAAGATGGATCCAGTTTGACAGTTCAATCTGAGCTTGGCCCAGTCCCTAGATGCTTGCCTGTTGGCACCACCATCAGGTCTGGGTCCACTCTTCATCTTGCAGGCATTTCAGTCAACATGATGGCTCCGTGACACCATTTTGGGCTGAGCTCGACTAAGTTACAAGAGTGGCCCAATCATCAGAAACTCACCCGTGGACACCACCCCCCTGGCCTGGCTACACCCTTCATCTTGTGGGAGATAACCCCACAAGATGGCTCCAATTTGACAGTTCAGTCTGAGCTTGGCCCAGTACCTAGATGCTTGCCTTTTGGCACCACCACCAGGTCTGGTTCCACTCTTCATCTTGCAGGTATTTCAGTCGACATGATGGCTCCGTGACACCATTTTGGGCTGAGCTCGACTAAGTTACAAAAGTGGCCCAGTCACCAAGCACTCACCTGTTGGCACCACCACCAGGTCTGGCTCCACCTTTCATCTTGGAGGTGATGAGCCCAAAAATGGTGCCACATTAACATTTCAGGCTGAGCTCAAGCAGGTTACACGAGTGGCCCAGTCATTGGACGCTCACCTATGGACACCAGCCCCAGGTCAAGCTCCAGCTGTTCATTTTGCAGGTTGCGAGCCAACAAGATGGGTCCATGTAACCATTTCAGGCTGAGCTTGACTGGGTTATGTGAGTGAACACCACCCCCAAGCTTTGCTCCATGTAAACTTTATTCTGGGCAATCCTCACTCTGTCTGATTTCTCACCTTTTAGGAGGAGATCTGTTCAAAAATGGTGATCCTAGTGGGAGCATTAAGCTCTCAGTGACATGCACTGAGGTTCACTGAAGTACAGCCGTTAACCATTGCACAATTACAGCTGCTATACCAGTCTGTGGTGGCGAAGCAGGAGCTCAGTTTGCAGATGAAGCGCTCTGTTTATCAGTCAGTCCGTGTGGTTATAAGGTCTCGAGTACAAGGTGTGGAAGTGAGGTTCCTTTGTACAGATGCTGGGCTTAATCTCTGCGATAGGGTGAGGGGTTTGACAATCCGGGAGACCCTCAGAGTAGAGTTGATGTTCCCTGAGTTGGTTAGGTCTCCTTAGAAGGATCTTCCCTGATTGGACATGGATCAGACACGCCCCAATGGACTGAGACTCCAGGACAGACCCAGGACCTGCTGGAGATAGTTTGTGGGGCTAGAAATCTGGTCTAAAAATCTCAGCCACCAGTTACCACCATGACTTCTACCATCAAGATCATTGAAGGGGGACTACAACCCAAAAAGTTTGAGACCCACTGGTTTAAACTACTTCAGTCAGTATTTGTGTGTGTGGTGATACACGCTGCTGCCTAATGTTCTGATAATCCTTTACGTTTATGACTCTTCCAGAACTTTTACAATAAAAGTGAATCCTTTTCCTTCACTGTTTCTGGCTCTTTTGCTGCTCCTTACTCCATCGTTCTTCAGCTTAAACTCTGTTCACCAATTCTGACAACAGTTTAGCCACTCCAACCTGGTCACTTTTAAACTCCGTCAAGCAAAATCATTTAAAATGCACAAATTCAAACCTACAGCCATGCGACGGGAACTGTAGAAGTGTTTTAGAAACATCTAGAAAACTTCACCTTTTGTCGTAGCATTCAGGAATGCTTTGGAGATGTGACTTTGTATGGAACGCTAAAAGATTGGGGTTGTGTTTGGGGTAATTTTTGGCATAAATACAAATTTTTTTTTTTTCCCCTCTTAAGTCACACCTCTGTCATGATGTCACCTTATAAACAAAGTGGCTTCTGCAGTTCAAATTATTCCTGAATATGAGGTCAGGATTTAACTCTACAGTACGTATCTGCCTATTGGACATTTGTTTAATATTATTACAGATATATGAATCTTTACATATTTTTGCGTAGGAGCTCCATGTTTTATCATTTACGCCAAAAGCTCTGAATAAAAACCTTAAATCAATCAACATATGAATCTGGAATGACTGACAGTCTCACAGGTGTTTTGTGCTCGATATTAACTGATCCCCTCAAAGCCCCGCCCCCTTCTGCCAGTTCACATGAATGTTTCAGTTTCGCATCATTTCATGTTTTTCTGCTTGAGAGATGCGCAAACGCAGAATCCCTGCCTCCTGTCATGGTAAACTGAGAATGTCTTGTTTATAAATATGAAATAAAATTACCGTATGTTCCATATAGCTCACATTTAAACAAGTGTATAGTTAGCATTATTTATATTTATTCGGGATGTGACCGAAAACAAGGAAACATGTAGAAATTCATATTTGTGATGAAATCTCGTGCGCGCGCGCGCACACACACAATACAGTGGAAGGAGTTGAGGTTAAAAACACTGGAGCATTCTCTGGTTTCTGATTGGCTGTTCTTCTCTTCTGCTTTTCCTCATCCGGGTTTTCCACACGGTCATGGCTTTTTGTTTTTTGTTTATTGGTTTTTTTCCCCTCATTCATCTCTCACTCCAGTCTTAATTTTACAGTTTTACTCTTAAGTTTGACATGTTTTTTTTCTTTTATTATACCATTGTTTTTTTATGTTCATACAATTTTTAATTTTTGTTATCCATTGACACGCCTTTTCCCCTTTTATTTTGTTCCCAAACCCCATCCCCTTTCTCTCTCCCTGCTGTCTGTCTGTCTCTCTCTCTCTCTCTCTCTCTCTCGCCTTGCTCTGTTTGTCTGTCTGCCCCCCCCCGCCTCATGCGCGCTCTCTGTTTTTGCTCTCTCTCCCTCTGTCTCTCTCCCTGCTCTCGCTGTCTGTCTGTCTCTCTCTCTCT
>JAODLJ010000025.1:2518495-2532494 GCA_027576115.1 Cathorops melanopus
TACAGATCCAGGTATTAAAAACAACCTCGAAGCAAAACCACTACTGAAGGCACCGAAGTTTGAAAAGTCACTGTGGTTGAAATGATCAGAACACAGTACTAACATTGCATTATACTTCGCTGGTGGTGTTCCAAAGATAAATTCCAACCATTTCTTCTTCACCTCTTCTATCTTGGGCAAGAAATGCAACGTTGATGTGTTACTGCCACAAATAACACAGGCACAAACTTGTTCAGACATGTTTTCAACTTGCTGTCAGGCCCTCTTCATTACCTACTGACGAGATGGGCTCTGCTATCTCACCTTGCACTTAAATCTGAACTTTCTTGCCGTGGGCGGTCGCAAGCCAAGGTGGGCGAAGCCATGAATACTCATTTTCGAAGTGACGCAAGTTCGTAGGGCTTTTTCAGATTTGCTCATTTTTCCGACTATTTTCTTTCATATGCTAATACAGGGAATGGGAGTAGAATTACATTTTCACATGCAGCATGCATATGCAATTCGGTGTGAACTATGGTATTTCAAAAAGAGCCAGTATTAAACGTTTTTGGTGGAAGGGCACCTTTAATAAACACACCTTCTGCACGTCTCCCAACCATCTCTGACAGAATACTTCACACTCCCTGATAAAGAAAAGCACATTCACTTGTTTATACGCCATGTTCAGGAACAAACTAATGTTAATGGCGCTAAAACAGCCGCCGTCAAATGGTGCGGTTGGAGTCTTGTTCTTGGACTTGACTCAGATCAATCGTGGATTCGACTCGAAATTTTTTTTTTAATAACTTGGACTTGAAAACTGGGGACTCAAGACTGGACTCAGACTCAAGGTTTAGTGACTCGACTACAACACTGGTAGGATGGATGGATGGATGAACGCCAGACCTCTCCCAGATATCCTGCACAGAAAGAATCCTGATGTGTCTGTAAATGCACCATTTGTTTATATATTTCTCTATAAAGGTGTGTGTGGGGGGCCCTGTGGTGTAAAGGGTACTGTGCAGGAAAACTTTGACGAAGTAAAAGTATAGACTCTGACAAGATGCTTCTTATTGTAATGCTTAATGATCATCATTTAGATTTTTTTTTCCTTGAAATTACAAAATATTACACTAGTTCTGTTAGGTCTGTTCAAAGTGTTTTAAAGGCTTTTTAAAATAATTGTGCTTTGAATGCTTTGTATTGTTCAGCAGAGCTATAATTCTAACTGCCTGCTCTACAAAGAAACTTCCCGAATATATGACAGGAAAATTATAGCTTTTATCTTCTATAGGATTTGAACTAAAGTTCTGCATTGTAAAGATGAATTGTTCCCAATATAACCACCCAAATTTCTTCTCCCACAGATGAAACAAATTACGAGGCGTCTGGATCATTGGCATCATCTCTGGACCAAGCAACCATGTCCACCCCTTCTCTTTGGCCATCTGGTTTGCTTCTGATCAATGAGGATCCTGTGTCTGGCATCCATTCCGATCCTACAAATCGACAAAGAGACATGAGAGAGAAGTCTCTATTGGCCAGAACAGTTGCGAAAACACAGATTCATTCAGGCTCCACTCTCGAGAGTCCTGTTAAGGGCACCAACCAAACTAACCATTCCTCTGCAGAAGGTTCTATTCAGAGAGCAGAGCCATCTTTTATGATTCCGTCCTCAGCTGTGGTGCACATTAGAAATCAGTCTTCAACTTCAGGTTTGGTGTTCAGCACACACACAATTTCCAATTTTATCCAATTTCAACCACCATCTCCGCCTATACCTCAAGTTGCCACTGACATCATGCCGTCATCATCATTTGCATCACCACCTTTGTCAATGTTACCTTCATTTACACTACCACCATCATTATCTACAACAGTGTCACCAGTAATAAAATCCTTATTATTACCATCGTTATCTTTACGGTCATCATCTTCAGATTCAGCTTCATTATGGTCATCATTGAAAGAAACAATACCAGCACGTAACCCCCCTTCCTTATCTAGTTCTGTTCCAAGATCAACTGCCCCAGACATTGGTTCTTACACACTGTACTCCGATAAACCACTTTCAATTAAGAATACTTCAAACACCCCAGTAAAGTATGACACACACATGCAATTTAATAAGCCATTTCGCCAAAGCACAACGAGGAGCCCAGTGTCAAAGGCACCCTTCAGTCTAGAGCCTAACCCACCATTATCCCCAGTAAGTCACCTCTCAGGACAACGATCACAAGGACTGACTTCATTGTCTCGTAACCCAAGTGAATTTTTTCTCTGGAGAACCAGTAGAACAATTTATGATCATGGAAAGCAGTATAGTTATTTTCCATCTGCATCCACAATCCCACAGAAAACATCAAATGATGGCCAAATGCAGCTACATGGCTCTAAAAGCAGCATGTTTGCAAAGGTTTATGAAGAATCTGCAACTCCATCTGCTGAAGCTGAAGAGCAGTTGATTCACCCCAAGGCATATTCAGATGCAGTGTTATCCTTAAACAAAACGAGAGTAGTACCTTCAAATTCTGTCATAACCACTCATTTGATGATTTCTCAAAGAGGTTTCTCTGAAATATATAAGAACCCAACTTCTCCAGGGTGCAAATCATTTCTCAGAACACCAACTAAGCAAATTCCAGTTGGTTATCTAAATTGGAAAGATAACAACTCCAGTAATAACCATGAATCTCTGATGTTAGATAGAGTATATCTGAGTACACAGGAGCCACGGCAAGCCAAAAATACATCACCTAGACCTACATCTCTCAACTCTCTTTTGGAGACAGACATAATAACCGTGGAGTCTCGACTTATTGCACCTGTCTCTTTTTCTAGAATCCATTTGTCTGGTCCAACTAATAAGCCAACACCAGTGAGCTTTCTGCAGAAACCTGTCTCCTTTTCTTCTGATACAAAGTCTGAAAAGATGTTGTCAATGCTAGCAGCTTCTGAATTTGCTGAATACATGACAAGTGCAAGTTTTCACGAAACTAGCATTAACAGAACTCAGAAAACCCATGGCACTGTAGAGATAACAAAAAGTTTTTGGGTTGTAGCACCAACCAGCATCCCATCAACACCACTCCTGTCTCACAGAATTGACACCGTCTCTTCTGAGACTACAGCAAGGGCAGTGACCTTGTCTAAACCTTTAATATCTGCCATTTTCTCCAGCTCTACAGCAAAACAGATGGCTAATAGTCTGTCAAGTATCAAGACATCAATCCTGTTGGACAGAAAGTCTATAACCTCTCAAAATTATATCATGCCCAATTTTGTAACTACATTAGGTCCCGAAAGACGTATCCAAGAAACGTATACCCCAATTAATTTGACAGAAATGGAGAACTCTTTCAGTAATAACTTTGATCAAGAAAATCTCTTTTCAGGTATTGCTTCAACTTCAGTGCAGACACCTATGGAGACGAGATCTTCCTTTGTGTTGAAGTTCTTGGGTTCAAATTTTACCAAGAGGTCCTCTGATGTGCCTTTTTCTCCCACACCATCATTTTTTCATAATATGATGCAAAAAACTAAAGCTGATGAGGAGAGATTAGATTATTTCACATCCCCAGACAGAAAAATGGCAACAACATCTGGAATATTCACCAAGAATGCTTTATTTTTCTCAGCTAAAACAAGAGTATCAAAAGATACATTTACTGATGAAACTACATCTATTGTATCATCAAAACAAGGCCTGAACCTTACATCTATAAGACCAAAAGACAAGTTCACTGGAAAAGAGAAGTCCATGAATAGTGGCTTCAATACCACTTTGACATTAAAGGCTAGATCAGAAGGACGTAAATCAAATCCAGCAGTGACTGGAGGTTTTAAACCTCCACTGCAAAAGGTACTTGTAATTAAAAATAGTCAGTCCTTTTCTTCAACAAGCAATACAACACATTCCTTGCAGATGGTATTAAATACAACATCCTCAACTGAATCAGTTAATTTAAACACAAGAGGTGTCCAAATGTTACCAGCTAGGTTTCCAGCATCAAGGAGGACATCTCTTTTGTCAGAGCGAACACCATCTGTGTCTTCACCCACCATGAATATATTAGCAGCTCATGCATCAGGAACACAAACTGATCTGCCTGCAGGTATAATGGAATTAACAACACCATCACCTGCAGAATTATCACAAGTATCTTCACCATCAGAATTATCATTATCACTGTCAGAATTGTCACCAGTATCATTGTCAACAGAATTATCAATAGCTTCATTAGTATCAGAATTATCACCAGCAGAATTATCTCCAGCATTATCACCATCACCATTATCAGCACCATCCTCAACTTTAGAAATATCACCACTAGCATCCTCAGCATCATTATCATCCATGGCATCATCACCATCTGATTCATCAACAGCAACATCACCATCAGAATTATCACAATCGTTACTATCAGTGGTGTCATCACCAGAAGATTTATCAATAGCATCATCACCATCAGAATTATCACCAGTCTCATCACCATTCCCAGCTTCAGAATTCTCAAAATCAGAATCCTTACCATCAGAAATACCACCAACATCCTCACCATCATCATTATTAATGGCTTCACCATCAGATTCATCATCAGCATTATCACCAGCATCATCACTATCGTTATTGTCAGTGGTGTCACCACCATCAGATTTATCAACATCATTACTATCAGAATTATCACTAGTCTCATCACCTTCAAAATTGTCACCATCAGTATCCTCACCATCATTATCAGTGGAATCATCACCATCAGATTTATCAACTGCATCATCACCATCAGAATTACCATCCATCTCATCAACTTCAGAATTATCACCAGCATCACCATTACCATTATCAGCACCATCCTCAACTTTAGAAGCATCCTCACCATCAGAAATACCACCAGCATCATCATCAGTGGCATCATCACCATCTTATTCATCAACAATATCATCAGAATTATCACCGACATCGCCACGATCACCATTATCATCACCATCCTCAACTTCTGAATTATCAAGAACAGATATACGACCAGCATCCTCACCATCATTGCCATCAGATTCATCATCATCAGCATCACTGTCAGAATTATCGCCAGTAACATCACCATCATTATCAGTGATATCACCATCAGATTTATCAATCACATCATCACTATCAGAATTAGCACCAGTCCCATCAACTTCAGAATTATCACCAGCAGAATCCTCACCATCAGAAATAGTGCCACCATCCTCAGCACCAGAATTATCATCAGTATCACCCTTATCAGCACCATCCTCAACTTCAGAATTATCACCATCAGCATCCTTGCAATCAGAAATACCACCAGCATCCTTCCCCTCCTCCTCCTCTTCATCATCATCAATGGCATCATCACCATCTGATTCATCAACAGCATCATCACTGTCAGAATTATCATCAGTAACATCACCATCAGATTTATCAACAGCATCATCACCTTTAGATTTATCACCAGCATCACCACCATTATCAGCACCATCATTGCCTTCAGAATTATCACCATCATCCTCACCATCAGAAGTACCATCAGTCTCATCACCTTCAGAATTATCACCATCAGCATCCTCATCATCATTATCAGTAGCATCATTACCAACATATTCATCAACAGCATTATTACCATCAGAATTATCACCAGTCTCATCATCTTCAGAATTATCACCAACAGAAATACCACCAGCATCCTCAACATCATCATCAGTGGCATCATCACCAACAGATTTATCAATATCATCAGCTTCAGAATTATCACCATCAGCATCCTTACCACCATCATCATCAGTGGCATCATCAGAATTATCAACAGTATCATCACCATCAGAATTATCACCAGAAACAGCATTCTCAGAATTTTCACCTGCATCATCACCATCATCAGAATTATCACCAGTATCACGATCAGAAATTTCATCAGAATTACCATCAGCATCATCCCCAACCACATCATCAATATTAACAACATTCAGATC
The DNA here is from genome assembly GCA_027576115.1 of Cathorops melanopus. NCBI lineage: Eukaryota > Metazoa > Chordata > Actinopteri > Siluriformes > Ariidae > Cathorops > Cathorops melanopus. Next base: position 2,524,460 of record JAODLJ010000025.1, read on the forward strand.
TTATTACGATTCTGCATTAACAAAACAATTACCATCCTTGGTGTCAATATCCCCATCAAGAATGTTGATTTCATTATCATCATTGTTACCTTCAGCATCATGGTCATCAGAATTATCTCCATTTGTATCATCACCAACAGAATTATCAGCAGTGTCATCACCACCAGAAGTCTCACCATCATCACAATCAGAATTATCACCATCAAAAATATTACCATTAGAATTATCATCACCACCAAAACTATCACCATCATCATCCTCATCATCATCAGAATTGGTACCAACAGAATCATCACCTACATCATCACCATCAACACCACCACTAGCAGCAGCATTATCATCAACAGAATTAGCACCTTCAGCATCATTACCAAAAGAATTATCACCAGGAGCATTCTCCTCCTCCTCATTCTCATCACTAGAATTATCACCAATACAATCACCACCAGGAACATCACTGTCATCATCCTCATCATTGGAATTATCACCAACACCGGCACCACCAGAATTATCACAAGCATCATTACCAAAAGAATTATCACCAGGATCATCAACATTAGGTATTTCAACACAATTATCACCTTCAACAGTCACATTATCACCAACAGAATTATCACCCTCAACTTCATTACCGTCAGAAGTATCAAGATCAGTATTATTACCAGGATCATCCCTACCATCACCATCCTCAGTATCACTGGAATTAACACCAACACCAGCACCACCAGAATTATTACCATCACAAGCATCCTTACCAAAAGAATTATCACCAGGATCATCACCATTGCATTTATCAACAGAATTATCACCATCATCAACAGCCACATTATCACCATCAACTTCATTACCATCAGAAGTATCAACATTGGTATTATCACCTTCAGAATCATCACTATCAGAATTATCACCAGGCTCATCATTGCCATTACTGGAATTATCACCATCAGAATTGTCACCATCAAAAATATCACTACCACCACCATCATCATTCATGCAAAATGACTCTGGTTTACCTCCATTCCAAATGATAAGTCTTATATTAACCAACAGAAATGTAAACACTTCAGTCCATTCAGAACTACTTACCCTGGAACTATCACCAGCATTATCCTCAGAATTATCACAAACATCACCACCATCAGAATTATCACCATCATCAGAATCATTACTCTCACAATTATTGCCATCTTATTATGATTCTGTATTAAAAAAACAACTGATACCACTCATGTCTATATCACCATCAGCATCTTCACAATTAACATCTCCAGCAACATCATCCTATTATGATTTTTTGTTAACAAAGCAATTTATATCTCTATCACCATCAGAAATGTTCTCATCATCCTCAACTTTATCTCCATCACCATCAACAGCGTCTGTTTTAACAAAATATTCCACATTGTCACCATTACCATCAGTAATAACATCTGGATCACCATTAATGTCTGAACCATTGCCATATTATGACACATCAAAACAACAAACATTCATATCTGTGTCACCATCAAACTTGTTCTCATCACCATCAAAGTCTTCACTGCCATTCTCTCAGACCTCTGCGCTAATTCCATCACAACCTTCACAGGAAGTGAGTGAACCTCATTTTGTTGTTACAGAGAAACCTATACTGGACCAGTGGATGTCCAGGCTTCCGTCCTCTGTCCTCACTTCTCGAGAGACCAGGCTTCATGCAAAAGGAAATGTCTCTGGTTTACCTCCATTCCAAATGATAAGTCCTACATTACCCAACAGAAATGTAAACACTTCAGTCCATTCAGAACTACTTACCCAGGAACTACTAGCTAGCAGTTTCCCTCGACTCACTACCATCACCTCCACAACTGCCTCCACAACGACTACCACAACTACACAACCAACCAGCACAACTCCGTTGACCAGTACCACAGGGACTGCAACGACCACAACTATGGTAAAACCTCCCAGAACTATAGTACCTACTGTGTCCCCTAAATGGCCCACCACCACCCAGCATGTCAGGACCAGTCCACTCAGAACCACCACCACCACTCAAAGTTCTTCACTCAGCTGCAACATAACCGACAGGATGTGGGTTAAAACAGGTGAGAATGCTTACATTCTTTTTAATACGTGGATAGATCTTGATGTTGACTCTGTCTTTAGATATTGTGGCTTGTGGGGAGCACTTACTGTACCACATACAGTGTAAGCCTTGCCACTCCAATTCATTCTTTATGTCTTTGACCTTCTCAAACAGTTCTGTCTGTCCACACCCGGAGGAACCGAATGGACAATATTTTGAAACAGAACCTTCCAAAAGGCCTGACTTTGGCACTGGTCAAGGCTCTGAATGACAGTGGTGTCCGTGCACAGGTCAGTTTGGTCTTGCTCTGTTTGGAGATGTATATTCAGCATCAATTTGTATTATACTGTTGCATGTTCCTGAAGTCCTGCACGATCAGTTGGACGACTCAACACATTTAAAACTCTCATTTGACATTTGACTGTGTAGATGTCCAGCAAAAACTTTTGGAACCTTTCATGCTTACTTTCTGCACATGAATTTGGTTGAACTGATTTTACATTACATTACATTACATTACATTAATGAAATTTAGCAGAAGCTGTTATCCAGAGTAATGTACAACATACCCAGAGCAGCCTGGGGAGCAGTTGGGGATTAGGTTCCTTGCTCAAGGGCACTTCAGCCATTCCTGCTGGTCCAGGGAATTGAACTGGCAACCGTTTGGTCCCAAAGCTGCTTCTCTAACCATTAGGCCATGGCTTCCCCCTTTATGCAACATCAGTAAATGCACATCTTCCTGGGAACAGTGATTACAGTATGTTTGAGAAATAAGACAAAAAATTAGCTACAGACAACTCCAGAATTTTTGGCACCTGTAGTAAACAACAATGACCATATAATACAATTAGCACATGCAATTAACATAACATAATTTCAGTAGTTCAGACTTTTAAGCAAATTGCTGATTTCAAAATTATTGGCACCCTCCACAGTTAATATTTGCTAAAGCTTCCCCTTGAAAGAATATACAGCACAGAGACAATTATAGAGAATTTGCACATTTTATCTCCTTTATATTCTTAAATTTGGGCATGTGGATGTCTTATTCAACCTGGACCACAGGTTTGAGATGGTCGTTTTTGGAGATGGAGTTTTGGAAGTTATCTTGTTCAATGGTCCATTTACAGCCAAGTCCTAACAAGCCAAGTGTTTGACAGAGGCAATATCTTGATGCTTAGCTGAAATCAGAAGAGACTTTGGACTACCAGCCACTAAACATTTCTAAACCATCAGTGTAAGGTTTTCATTCAGCTCCTCCTGATTTTGAAACTTTCATCATAAAACTTGATTACCATCCTGTTCAATGCACAGAGAGAATCAGTATGCTCATGATTTCAGTTCCTGTAAAACGTCTTAACAAAAGGATGGCCCCAATTGTTTCAGGACCTTTTTTTAGTATATGTTTTAGCTTTCTATTGTACCATTGGCTTGTACTGCTCAATGAATATCCATTCCTTTTTGTGCTAAAATCTAACATGTGTGGGACATCTTATTTATACCCCCAGATAAAGAGGTAATGGCAAAAAATACAATTCTTGAAGACTGAGAGCAACCCTCGGCAACCCTTTCTGCACATTCTCATAAAGGGCACTAATAGTTTTGGAGACTTCCAAAAATATTAACTTAATCGTAATGCTAGATGAAACACCCCATAACTGCAAATGAGTCCTGTTGATGTTCCTGAAGGCCCTGAGAGGAAATGCAGTCCTCTAATCCCCTAATAATCTTTTGAACTGAGGGAAATGTGGGTGAGGTTCGACTCTGAGCCTCACTGAAACACAATCCTTCAATATCACCTTCATGAGGTGTTGATTGCTGACTCAGGCAAAAAGCCAGTTCACATCCCGAGCAACAAAACTCAATTGTATAAGAAATCCTGCAGTATCCACACCCCACCCCACATTTACACACAGACTTAATGTGTGCTGAGGCATGAGGCCATCTGTCATGCTGTCATTCAGAGAGCCAACCCAACCCTGTTCTTATCTCTGAGAATGTCAGGTAAAATGAAATTTCCATTACAACAGTAACAGTAGGGCTGTTATAAGAAACAGTGTCGCAGTTTCATGGTTCGAAACTGTGCATGAGCAAATTAACCTGATCAAGTTCCTTACTCCAACCTTTCTTATCCTTTTTGTATCTGACTATGACTCCACAAAAATTTCACAACCCCATCCCTCTGGACTTGTTCTAAATCACACTACAGCAACCTCCATTTCTCGATGCACGGATGTGACTGAACTGAAAACCCTCTGGCTATGTTTAATCTGAAAATGTAGAAAATATTTTACATTGCTACCTCAGGGGTCACTAGGATTTGCGACAAACATGACAGCTGTCAAACACGCAAGAACATGGCATTGCTGACCAGAACTAAACTAAGCATTGTTACATTTTTGGCGAAGCAGTATTGCACACTGCCACATTACTTAGATACACTACCTGGGCAAAAAACGGTCACCATTTGGATTTAAACGAGACTGTCAGTGACGGTGTAGCTCACTCTAGCCCCGTCTAGTCCAGAAGGAACGATCTAAAGTGGGGCACCTTGTGTAATAAATTGTGCGAGCTATATACACTATATACAAGCTATATATAGAAGTGATATCCACCCTAGGTAACCCTACCTTCATGCCAGAAAGAATCAAAATTAGTGAAGAATTGAGGGAGAAGAAGCGATTTGTGTGGAAACTGTCCGTTAGGGCTTAATTACTCCATATCTTTATTATTAATTGTAATTATGCAAATTTGGGTAGAAGTCATATGCACTCCAGGTAGACTGACCTTCCTGCCAAAAAGAAAAAAAATCGGTGAAGAATTGAGAGAGAAGAAGCAATTTTCGTGAAAAGTGGATGATGCCGGACAGACGCTGGACAATGGACAGCACATGATGGGATAAGCTCATCTCCTGTCGGCCGGATGAGCTAGTAAGCAAATACTGTACTTACGAGCCTTTGATTGGACAATTACAGAAGCAATTAATGTTTCAGCTGGGAACAATTCTTTTAACCCTCACTGATGCAGTGAGTAGCTTCTTATTTATTGAACAAACATGTCAGAAGACGTATCCTGTGGTCAGGGAAAAGATGTTACTGTGTTTCAGAAGGTCAAACTATTAACCTGCATCAAACAAAGAAGACAACTAAGGAGATTACTGAAATGTCTGGAATTGGGTTAAGAACTGACCAATGCATTATTGAAACCCGGGAGGATCGTGATGAACCGTCAACTTCATGGAAAAAATGTGGTTGGAAAAAGATCCTGACTGAGCATGATCAGAGATCACTTAAACAATCGATGAAGTCGAATCATAAAAAATAGACAGTAGAACTCACGGCTATGTTTAATAGTGAAAGTCAGATCATTTTCACCCTCACAGTGTGAGATCTCACAGGATTGGGACTAAATAGTTGTGTGTCCATTACAAAACCAGTTGTTAGTGAGACTAATCAGGAGAAAAGGCTTCAGTTTGTTAGGGAGCATAAAGACTGGACTCTGGAGCAATGGAAAAAGGTCATGTGGTCTGATGAGTCCAGATTGACCCTATTCCTGAGTGATGGGCATGTCAGGGTAAGAAGGGAAGCTCATTATGCATAGTGTCGGGTGTACAAGCCTCTGGAGGCAGTGTGATGATCTGGGGTTGCTTCAGCTGGTCAGGTCGAGACTCAGCAACGTTATGTGGCGATAAAATGAAGTCAGCTGATGACCTGAATGTACTGAATGACCACGTTATCATCACATCAATGGGTTTTTTTTCTTCCATGATGGCATAAAATTAGGGCTCACACAGTGAAGGAGCGGTTAAGGGAGCATGAGGAATCATTTTACGCATGAATTCACCACCATAGAGTCCTGACCTGAACCTGGAGAAGGTTTTACACAGTGGTTCAACTCTCCCGTCATCAATACAAGCCCTCGGCGAAAAACTAATGCAACTTTGGATGGAAATAAATGCTCTGAGGTTGCATAAGGGTGTTGAAACAATGCCACGGCAAATACATGCCGTAATCAAAGCTAAAGGCGGATAAATGAAATATTAGTGTGTGCGACTTTTATTTATTTATTTATTTATTTATTTATTTTGGCTGGGGCAGTGTATTATTATTATTTTTTTCTTCCATCTCAGCATGCTGTCTTCCCTATAGTCATGTTCTTTTTCATCGGATAAGGACGATGTGATTAAATACTGACGGTGTAAGAGGTTTTATGGAAAAGTTGTTCTTAAAAACAACTTTCTTAAGAAGAACAATTAGCAGGCTTGATTTTTTTTTTTCTTTTCATGATGTGCAAAGATGTTTTGGTACAAAGATATCGCAACAAATATTTCCTTTCTTTGTCACCACTGACTTGTGTGTTTGCAAATGGTTGATTAAAACGGTGAAACCGTGAAAGTGTGATATTTTTAGACTTGGTTATTATTACATGAAAATTTGAAACCAAGTGACTCCTTGTGAGTTAACAGCTGACTTCTCAGAACTTTGTATTCTTCCTTCTTTTTTTTTACACCTTCATTATTTTCTGTCTGACAAACAACACTCTCTAACATGCATGTTATGAAGGATATGTTCTGTTTTGTCCAACGTATCAATTTCATGGCTCGTTTCCTCCTAATAACGCCGATTCTTCACTTGTAGCATTTCTTGAGATTGACTGATGCTCTGATTCTTCGCTCCTCCAGATCGAAAGTCTGTCCCCGTTGCCCAATGTGACCGTGGGCTATTACGTAACCTGTGGTGATATGGTCTACACGACGTCCGTTGTAGTGGAGGCTCTGAGCTCCTACGGCATGGACAGGCTGATGGCGGATATCCGGCAGTTTGCACCCATGGTGCAGGCGGTGCCAATCCCGGCAGCCCCCTGGAGGCCTACTCCTGCTATTTCACTCATGCTGAAGACAGGTCAGAGACGCAGTCTGGCTCCGAGAGCTAGTGCCTGCTATGAGCTTGATTTATATCCAATAACAGAGGCATTCAGCCAGGAACCAGAGAATGAGCTAATCTAATAATGTTCTACAGAGCAGGGGGATTTTTGTCTGAATTAGGCATGTGCTGATTAATTTTTATGTCACTTGTCTCATTATTGTGATATTATATTAAAATATTCGTGCTACCTGAGATGAGATGTTGGCTGGCATCATCATGTTTAGGATTTCGTTCAGTTTTATCATGCGTCATCACTTCTAGCACGCTGTGCGCCCCTTCACGAGCTCGCTGCATCGATTCACAGCATGATCAGGCTTTTTAAACAGGAATAGTTCCTATGTGAAAAAAGCAAGTGAACGTATTTTTGTTAGGAATATTACAGTTGACGCAATAGTAAATAGATAATCCCAAACACTTTGAAGTTATATTAGTTATTTGAATTCAGGACACATGATTTATTTCCAGTTTTACCTTAATTTGGTGATCAACATCAGTTCATAATCATTATGTAACTATGTCAAAAACAACCAATTACTAACGTTTATTTAACGTAGGTTTGTTAGGCATGTTGAAGCACTTATGCTGGAATCATGTAGCCTTAAGAACACAACCTGGAGCTGAAGTGTGACTAAAAATGTTAAACATTTACATAATATCGGCTGGCTTTTTTTCATGGTCTATCAGATATATTCCATTCAGCTGGCGTGATATTGAACGAGTTGAAGACAAGTAGGTGAATGGAATATATCTGATATACCACTCCACACCAGCTATTATTATTATTATTATTATTATTATAATACATACACATTCTCTTCATATCAGCATACTTGAAGGTCAACGCTAGCTTACCCATGACTCGGTGCGATTTGTGCGGCAGTGCAATTACCTTCCAGCCAGTGTAGTGTTCATCAGTAGGGTTAACAAAGGTCAATGCTAGCTTACCTGTGAGTCTGCGCCGTCAACGCAGCAGTGAAGTCACCTTCCAGCCAGTGTAGCGTTCATCAGTAGTGTTAGCGAATGCTAATAAAGCAGTCAAGCCAGT
>JAODLJ010000025.1:3145323-3156243 GCA_027576115.1 Cathorops melanopus
TCAGCACCATGCTCCGCCATTTTTTTTTCTCTACTCACGGTATATGAGCTGATATCCTAGTAGTAGAGTAGCCAATCAGAACACGCGATTGTTCATATCCAGTTAATATGGATAGAATAATATACTGTATATCTCTTAATGATTAGAATCTTGTCATACACACGCTTTTTGTCTTTTTATCTTTTAAATCATGTGGATCAGGAAACTGTTTATAAACTGTTTGACCTCTGACACTGGAGACTCCTTCTATACATGGTCAATAAATATGGCCTTACAGCAGACTTCATTATATCAACAATTACACATTGATTTTAGTTGGTTTCTGTGAATGAGCTGTTACTATAGAAACGATAGAGAATTAATCAGCACCTTCTGGCCAATCACAATCCAGAACTCAACAGCGCTGTGCAATAAACCTTTTTTGAAAGACGTACTGGACGTAATTTGTCAGAACTAATTAGCATGTGGATTTAAATTTCACTTCAGCTTCAATTTCGATTTGACCCAAATGTTCAAATGGTTTTAAGAGTCAAGATACTGACTCTTTAATTAATTCATATATTGTATTCTTTTGTGGAATTGTGAAAAAATATGTATACCTGCCTTTTCCCTGCATTTTGAAACCCTGATGGGTTTTATTTATTTATTTTGCAGTGTTGATCACATCATAAGACAGTTTTTTTTTTAACTTTTACATTTGAATTGCATTCATTTATTTACCTGTAGTAAAGAGTGTTTTATCCCTGGATCCTTTCACAGTGTAGGTCACAACGAGATCATAGGTGTGTGTCGGGTTGGTAACGATGGTGAGAGTCTGGGCAGGGACCACTGGAATGAGATGTTGACATACCCTCGCAAACCCATCGCTCGCTGGCACCCTCTAATCGAGGTAAGTGTGGTTTGGGAATCACTCTATCTTTTACTCCAAATCTCCAGGTGAGTCGATTCAGACACACCTCCCTGAAGTGCTCTCGGACCTGAGTGCGAATGCTGTGTCACTTCAGCTTCAAGAACCACATCGATATAGAGAACCCACAAGGCGTTTGTTTGAACAGAGTCAAATCCAAAATATGTGAAAGCTCGCTCAGGGGTTCCAATCAACGAATCTCTAACTGCAGAACAAAGTAATAAACTGAGAAATAAAGGGATAAGAACATGCTGAAAGAGCCCTCATTCCTGAGTAGGGTTCGTGTCTTGGCTTTCCTTTTCCACCCCGAGCGTCATGATTGTCATCTGAACTGTAAATGGAGCTCATTCATTATTTTTCTGTTTTCATTCCATGCCATCTAAGTCAAAGTTATGATGCTCCTCACAGGACTCATTCATCTCCTGCTAAATTCATCTTCAGAACCTCATCTCCACTCAACTGGCACCACTCAGGGTTGAGATTCTGAACAAAAATAATGATCTGTTAGCATGGAGAAGAGAGGAAAGTAGAAGTAAAAAAAAAAAAAAAACATCTCTTGAGCATATTTATTTCCCGTACATTTAAATAATGATCTTTCTGGCATATCACTGTACATGTTAATGAATCTATTCTGGACTCGTGCGTTGCCCTGCAGGGAAAATAGAACAAATCGTTTCTCTCGCATGACAGATGGTTAGTGCAGTCCTGCAGGCGGGTTTGGAGTGAGTGCATTGTGTTAGACATGCACAGATTTTCTCTTCCCTAAACAAGCCCTCGGCTCAAAATCCTTAATATTTATAACCCCCTGATATGAAAGCACGAAGAATGGATCTTGAATTCGATGTGATATTGTGTCACTTTACAACAGAACATTGCTAGAATTTCCAGTTCAGCTTCTGACTTAAACAAGATGGGATTTACCGTACAGAACTGCCTGTATTTGTCTACTCCTGCTGGAGATATTTTCTGCCAAAAAACAAACAAACAAACAAAAAAAAAAGAATATATTTTTCCCTTACATCGCTCTGCATGAACTGTTAGCACAGCATTGAGAGTTTGTGCATGCTAATTCTGTTCTAAATGCATATCATCTTGCTTCAGGCTGAAAAATTGGTGAAATCTGGCAACACTGAGACAGAAGGTCTCTCTCACACACACACACACACACACACACTCGTTTCTGCACTTGTAATGATGAATTGCAATTGATGCAGAGCCCATGAAGACTTTTTTTTTAATCTTTAGCTGCTTTTACACTGGCATTTGCACCAGAACAAATTGTTCCCCAGAACAAGTTGCTCCAGCATAATTGCCAGAACAATTTAACACCATTGGGACAACTTGGTCCACTTTACCAGGTGGTGCAACTTGATCCGGAACATCTTGTTCTAGGCTCAACTTATTCCCACTTACCATCTAAACACAATCAGTGGCAAGTAGGAGGAGCTTCCACATGTGTGGCAGCGTTCATCCGGGTCATTCATCATCCGGACAAGACGGCTTCACGGCAAATTCAATGGTCTGTTCTTCTTGAATACTTTTCCTTGTCAAGCTTTTCCACCTTTAAACGATGGAGTCAATAGATTTCCAAACCAATCGCAGTCCTAACTGGCCTAAAGAAGAAGTTCTTACCCTCATCCAGTTGTGCTGAGATGCAGATACTCGTGTGGATTTGGAGAAATCAGGCTGCGACGAGTCGATTCACCATTGAATCACCAAGTGTTAAAACAGAAATGAGAAGCGAGAGGTCAGTAAATCAGGTTAAAAACAAGCTTCTGATCACTGATTTGTGCATACACACTTTTGTGTTGATGTGTCTCACCTCAGGTTTACCACCGATAGAGTATGAGCATGTAAACACGAAGGGAAGTGGGCTGCCCACGTAAAAACAGCTTTCGAGTTATGGCTAAATCTTATAACTATATACCATACCATAGCAATCAACTGTGTCAGCTGTTCCTTACCGCAGAGCTGGCAGCATTTATAACAATCAGGAGTGAACAATCATTCAATCAATCAATAAACACATAAATAAAGAGTTTTACCACAGAAACCCTTATATCAGTTTATTTCTTTTCCATCTCAGAACCAGCCAGGACTTTTGCCTACAGCACATAGACCTGTTTTCCCTTTCACGAAACCTTTAATTTTCCTGTTTTATTCATGTTTCTGACCACCAAACGCAGCGAGAGCATTAATCAACATTCAACGTTCACTCTCTCTGCTCTGCCAATGACACTGTTGTAGTTCATGGACGTTCTGTGACGTAGATGAAACAGCCGTCTACAAGTTCGTTTGGACAGCGTCATCTTGCAGACTTTATATAAAAGGGCTGCAAAGCAACCACACGTCCAGCGGTGTCTTTCTGCCGACTGACCAGTTCAACTCACAAACTCTTTGAAATGTGAAGATAAGAAATCGATCAATGACGGAACATAACGAACAAATATGAGGGCAGGGTCTTTAATTAACATGAATGTTACATTGTGTGTAGACAAATAATATCCATACAAGACATGTTTGATTATGAGCTCATCCGGCCGACAGGTGATGAGTTTATGCCGTCATGTGTTGTCCGTCGTCATCCACATTTCATGAAAATCGCTTCTTCTCTCTCAACTCTTCACTGATTTTTATTCTTTTTGGCAGGAAGGTAGGTCTCGCTGGGGTGCATATACAGTAGCTTCTGCCCAAATTTGCATAATTGCAATTATTAATGAAGATTTGGAGTAATTAATCGATCCCTAATGAGCAGTTTCCATACAAATCGCTTCTTCTCCCTCAATACTTCGCCGATTTTGATTCTTTCTGGCATGAAGGTAGGGGTACCTAGGGTGCATAGAACTTCTACCCAGATTTGTTTAATCACAATTATTAATGAAGTTATGGACTAATTAAGCCTCAATGTCTTGCACTTCAACAAAAATCCCTTCTTCTTGGTCAATTCCTAGCCGTTTTGGATTCTTTCTGGCAAATAGGTATTCCTAGGGTGGATATAGCTTCTGTATACGGTATAGCTTGCAACATTTATTGTGCAAGATGGCCCACTTTAGATCGTTCCTTCTGGACTAGATGGGGCCGGAGTGAGGTATGCCCTCATTGACTGTCTCGTTCATTTGTTCATGTTAGTACCTGCATAGTGTAAACATTTTTTTTTCTTCTAAAATAAAACATCCCTGGGTGCTGCCATCTTACTTTCTCTGAGGTTCAAATATCATGCTCCAAGTACACATTATGTGAGAGAAACCAACATTGTGATGTAACTTGCATACCACATGACTTACCGAGGCTGAGATCTAGTGGATACATCGCTACATCAGGGCACATCAGGGCACTTGCCATGATCATTTTGAGTTTTGTTTGACTTTAAATAGTAAATAGCCAACTGTCTTTTGCATGTTATGGGTGCTATTTTATGCACTTCACCAATGCATGTGAAGCATCTACATTTTCTGACAACTTGGTCCATGTTTTTTTTTTTTTTTATTTATGTCCCTGTATGCAAACAGGGTCATGTCATAAATAAAGAAGAAACCTGACATCGCAACGATGAGTTTCTCTTCCATGGTAGGCTACTTGGGGACGGTTTGAATGGAAAATTTACATGACTGTGTTCTCTGGGATTCTTTAGAGTGGAGCACTTCTAAATTCCAATTGGTTGCCACTGAAAATGCATCACAGCTCATTACCATAAAGTTGCCTGAACATTAATGTTATCCTGACGCCATCACCGTCAGTGATCTCACCACTGAATGACACTGGAAGGACATAGACAACTTCTGTCAAAACAACTTCTGGACATTTTGACACGCTCGCTGCTTTTGGTGTGAACATTAATTCTCAAAAATAGGCATAACAAGACATCAAAAAATCTTAAATGCTGCATCTGAACCATAGATATTAGCACCTCTGGTATTAATTTTACCTTTCTTGTCTTCTTCAGTACCAGGGATCTGGTGGAGGAAGTCAGACAGGTTCATGTAACTCTCTAAAGACTCCTCCATCCCCGTAGAGTGATTCTTCGCTGCTTCTGTCCTGGAACACGATCGGGCGATCGACTCCGCCCCAAGAAAACCCAAGACGCTGGGCGGAAGAGCTGCTAAGCTCCAGATAAAATGCGTTTCTTCTGGGAAAGAGACTCAGAAACACCATTTGCCTCTGGAAGCCCTTCTTTGCATGGGAACACTTGATTGTTTCAGCTGCATGTTGAGTGGTCACATAATGTATGGTCGTTTTCTATGAGATATGGTGATATGAAAAATACAAGGGGTATTTTGATGTGGTTTTTTTCTTTTCTTTTCCTGATGTTTTAGTAGCCCAAGTGTCATAGGCCACCAATCAGGGAGGATGAAAAGCACTGATGTCTGATGTTGTGTATTTTTTAAATTCAGCGTCCAAAAGCATGGTCAAGTACTGTACACGTCGTTCCCTTTTCTGTGGGATATCCAAAAAAAAAGAAGAAAAAAAAGGAAAAGACTGATGAGTTACCAAGTACAAATATATGGATGTCTGTAAACTTGATAAAATGTCTTTTTGTTTATTTATTTGTTTGTTTTGTTTTTAAGAATAGTCCATTTTTTATTGATATTGTAACATTGCATCATACATACATACATACAGTAGACCTGAAGGTCATGACATTTATTTTTATTTTTTACTCAAAAGTGCATGAGTGTGTTCAGGATAAGGTTCAGTCCAAAGTGTTTTCATGATGAAACAATGTGAATTCTGTCAACTGTTGCTTCCATTTGCTGATAATTTATTTACTTTGTGGGTTGAACAAAGAAAAGAAATTTCATGTTATTAAAATTTGTTTCTTATAAGAAAAAGGCAAACATTTTTTTTTTTTTTTGTTAAGGTTTAGTTAATGAAATGAGCATCATGAACCAGTGTGTTTAAATGTCACATCCCCAGATTTGGTGTACATGTGGAATTCTAAACATTACAGAAAATATTTCTATCCTAAAAATAACAAGCATGTATTATTGAGATTTCAACACCACTGCCGGCTCTGTAACGCAACTGACTGGAGACAAAAAGAGAGAGATGGAGTTAGATTTTAGAGATATGGAGGGTTTTTTAATGTTTTTCTTGCGGGTCTGAATTGATCTGGAAATTATACAACTGTAATAACTAACACAAGCCAACTTGGATGAAAAGAAATGAAACGAAAACAATTAAGATCACAGGAGGCTGGATGCATTAAACCTTTTTGTTCTCCAGCTCTAAAAATCAGTAACACTGTTACGGTAGCACTGCTTCACAGCAAGAAGGTTCCAGGTTCTAACCTCACAGCCAACAGGGGCCTTTCTGTGTGGAGCTTGCATGTTCTCCCCGTGTCTGTGTGGGTTTCCTCTGGGTGCTCTGGTTTCCTCCGCAGTTCAAAAACATGCAGATTAGGTAAAATACCCAGCCACTGGGGTTGTACAAGCCAGTGTATACTTAGTGTGACCAATCAAATAAACTTAAAAAGGGGAAGCCATGGCCTAATGGTTAGAGAAGCAGCTTTAGGACCAAAAGGTCACTGGTTCCTGATTCTCTAGACCAGCAGGAATGGCTGAAGTGCCTTCAACAAGGCATCTAACCCCCAACTGCTCCCCAGGCTGATCTGGATATGTTGTACGTTGCTCTGCATAAGAGCGTCTGCTAAATGCCATTAATGTAAAAGCGTTTGACAATTTTCTGAAGACTTGAAGCACCTTACTGTCAACAAAAGAGCAAAACATAAATAAATAAATAAATAAATAAAAACAAAATAGAAGGGCACTCAGTAGAGTCCATACCTCCACTAAGCTACATATTATCAGCATCAAAATCAAATTACTTGAACCTAGGATAATATTAAAGCTGTCCACCAAATTTCATCCAAATCCGTTCACTACTTTTTGAGTTACGTTGGGAACAGAAAAAAAAAAAAAATCCTGGATTTACACACATACCTGGATTTACATCAAAAGCTAATCAATTGTTCCTTGTCCGATGGTTCACCTTTCCACCAAATTTCATCCAAATCCATTCACGACTTTTTGAGTTTTGTTGGGAACAAACAAACAAGTAAACAGAAGGAGGCGGAAACTTAACCTCGTCCAAAAAAGTTGGTGGAGGTAATAAAATAAAAGCTTGATGCAATGTTTGGATGTCCATATACATTTGGATGGTTATCCTATCATAAAAAAAACATGTTTAAAGTGCAGAAAAGCTCATACAGTTTAAATTCATATTTATATGTAGCTAAGGGTCACTTTGATAACAATCTTCAGCATTTGCACATTGATCTATGGTGTGCACACATGATACCGTAATGACACGGACAAATCAATTCCCTCGAACTTTGGACAGAACCCGTGGTTGGTTTCCTTCTCATTCCAAATCAGCAGATGTGAGAAGCTATTAGTCTCCTGCGGACCACAAATGAGATGTAAACTGGTGTCTTAATGTCACTGAGCACAACATCAGATAGCCAGCTACGCACCCGTGCACAGAAACAGTACTTGGCTTTCAGAGACGAGTGCCGGAAAGCTCTATCCTATCTCCACCGTACATGCTGGTCGAGTTTCACCAGGGTTTGATTGTGCGTGTTGATAAAGCATCACCATGGGAAATCAGACAAGCCGAAGAGCTCAAGGTTTTATATGCTGATAAAGAGGATGACAAGCTTTTTCTCATAAGGATCTACATGTCACATAAAATCACCACATTCATCATGACACACGGTATTTGCAACTCAAATAATGCAAAGGATACAACAAAATTCCATACAAATAAATAATCAGGATGTACTGATGGAAAAATAAAATACATTACATCATGATTTAATCAGTATGGAGTCAACGAATGTTTTAGTCATTATTCATCATCATCTTCATCATCACCCTGCTAAGTGACTGGTATTTTCCCCCATTAGATTTTTTTTTCCCGCTCTGGCTGAAAAAAGTATAAATCACAGAAATTGCAATAACCATCATTATAAACGTTTCAACATGCTTCATTAAAACAAGCTGAGTGATGGATGGTGAAGATTTTGTGCATCTTCACATCCTCATTTACTCAAAGTCAGTGATAAACATTCTGGAGAATGAAAGTGAATTAAATGTTTTCTAATTTTTGTTAAAAAAGACCATTTCTTTTCAATTATTTTATTTTTTAAAGATACTACAAATTGTGCCACTTTGTCAATCCATGCGCAATTTGTTTCTTTCTAAAATCAGAAATGTTGCCCAGATATTTCTGGCTTGAGCTCATAAACAATAATCACACAGCGTTAACAGAAATTCCTTTTGTACTTTGTTTTAAAGGCAATCCCAGAAATCAACATGAATAAAAACTAACAGCATGGTTCAGTACACTGACAGAGAGGGTTAATGCGAGGCAGCTGTAATTGTGAACTAGAGAAACGGACACGAATTAAAACCACAAAGTACAAAGATATCACCAGGGGGAAAAACTAAAGAGATTTTTAAACATGGAAGGGGAAAATGGCTCGCGAACATATAAAGTGCAGTGAGGTGCTCATTCTTATACAGTAAAGTGAACATGAGCTTGAGCACCTCACTGCACTTTGTCTCTTACGCTTATGTTCAGTTCTCTGGGTAAGATTGAGCACCTCACTGCAGTTCTGAAATATGGAAATGAAGTGAGCATACCATCGAGTTTTTGACCTCTCCATTCGACACTGAGTCCCACCGAATATTTTTTCCCTTCGACATTTAGAAATCTCTTAATTTTTTTCCCCCTAGATGATGAATTACTTTTGGTAAATTTAAAAAAAAAAAAAATCTCATGTCTTTGCTTCCTTCAGAACAATTTGTACATTCAAAAACACAGCAAAACCTTCCCATCCCAATCAATAACAACTAACTTGGCTGAATGAAGCAATACACGCTGCTTCCTGTTATGGCAGCGTAGTTACCATTGCTATGGGGGTCACGTGACAATGCAAAGCCTCTATAAATAAATAAAATCATTATAGAGACAGGAACTTCATATCCACTGACGAGCTGAATTTTATATATAAAAGGGTAAAAAAAAATGATGCCTGAAGACCTTAATGCAAGTCCATTCTTTATTCTCTCTCTCTCTCATTCTCTTTTTCTCGTTCTCTCTCTTATTATCTCGCTCATTCTCTCTTTCTCATTCTCTCTCTCATTCTCCCTCATTCCCTCTTTCTCTCTCTTATTCTCTCTTTCTCATTCTCCCTTGTTCTCTCTCATTCTCTCTCTCTTGCTCTGTCATTCCCTCGTTCTCATTTTCTCTCTCTCTCATTCCCTCTTTCTCATTCTTTCTCTCATTCTCCCTCGTTCTCTCTCTCTTGCTCTCTCTCATTCTCTCTTTCTCACTTCCTCTCATTCTCTCTCCCTCTCTCATTCTCTCTTTCTATCTCTCTCATTCTCTCTCTCTCTCTCTTCTGAAATAATTGCATGTGCTGCTTCCAACTAAAATGACACAAAGATCCATGAAGGCTCATAAAAGTCGAAGGTTATTTAGGAATGATCTTGAATATATCGCTTTACAAAGAAAGAGTGTGTCCCACATATCCTTTTACTCCTTTACTCAATTTCTCAATTTTTGTTGTTATTAGCGTCCAAGATCAGGAAATTCAATACTTCGTTAATGAGAACAGAAAGATATGAGTGATGGAGTGAAAGGTGAAGAGAGCATTTTTTTTCTCTCTTTATGAGATGAAATGAAGTCAAGCAACACTTGATCTGCTGCGCTGAGTCATGTGTCCTGAGGTACTTCCTGTCTGGTTCGAAAGGTTTCAGCTGAAAAGATGCTGCTGCTGCTGCTGCTGATGATGATGATTATTATTATTATTATTATTATTGTTATTATAATTATTATTTAATTTACACCCGAGTACAGCGGCCTTGTAAATAAACCTCACCAATCACCACAGGACATTTCTAATCTTCTGAAATAAAAGATGAGCTGTAGAGGAAGAGGGCGTGGTCATGCTGGACGTTCAATTGTGATAAAGAGGAAAAAACAGATCGAGTGACTATTCACGTGGGAATGAAACCAGGCTGCATTTAAGCATGAATTAATATAATGAACAAATAAATAATAAATTAAATGCCTTTTCTTTTCAAAGAAATGGCAATAATACAAAATAAAAGAAGTATCATATGTATTTATGCATTTGTTTGTTTGTTCATCCATTGCTGTTTTATTTGTTTTAAACACTTCTGAACACTTTTTCATCGGCTTGACCTGAGAATGATGGTGTATATTACGTACATAAAAGATAATCCGAATGTTTTTAATCATTTTAAGATCTTTAATTGCTGCTTGTTGATCCATTGATCCAACAATCCCCAGAAAATAAGGAATAGGTGATACTACTCATTTTATTTTCAATCCAAGACCAATACTCGAATCACAACACTGAAATGATATTTTTAAAATCTTCTTGTGTATATAAAAAGAATACTTTATGAGAATTTATGACCATGGATATCAGAGATGATGTACGACTTGTATCATATTGTTGGAGACAGATTCTATCTTCGGCTCTTACAACATGTTTATCAATCTCTCTCTCTCTTTCTTTCTTTCTTCATAGCCTCATACTTCTGATAAAACAAAGCAGACAGTATTGACATTATTATATTAGGATTGATTTTTAAAAGCAAACACCAGGATTGACTGTACTGATACGTCAGTGTCAACCCAAGCAGAAGTCTTTAACTGTTAGCCGTACCATCACACGCTCCAGTTTCACTCGATCTGTTGAATAAAAACTAGACATGTCCACACACACACACACACACACACAATAATCTTCCTTCATTAGAGTAAAAACCAATCAGGTAATGGTTTGATCCCGATTCTGTGTGACACTATGTGACGTAATGATCTAACGCACTGTGTGCTGTCTCTCTGATGAACAAACAACACGAAGTGACCGCAATCTGGATGTATTTTCTGATTAAAGCGAGACTGCCTTTCAGATTTTTCAAGTGTAGGTCATAAAAAGAATTTTCCCGACACCCAATTATTTTTGTTTAGTGACC
>JAODLJ010000025.1:3321949-3334173 GCA_027576115.1 Cathorops melanopus
CCACATAAGGGGCAAAACATCATTCGGTCACTGTCGACGTTCCGTCATTATAAACTCCATAGAAGTCAACACGAATTGACCACTCACTCTATCACTTCTGGGTCGCTTTCAGCATTTGGTACATTTCCCTTCAGTGAAGATTTTCATTTGTAAATCTGTCTCAGCGCTAGTCAAAGTGTTTTGCATCTCGTCAGCTTGTTTTCTAAGATGTAAATTTGTTTTGTCTTTGGTAAAAGTGTTTTGCTAATTTAATTTTGTTTTCTAAAATGTAAAAGTGTTTCACATTTTGTAATTTTGTCTTGCATTTCCCAGCCACCATATAACTTGAGAGCACTGATAAACAAACAAAACAAACAAACAAAAAATAATAGTGGGCCTAAAGCAGAACCTTGTGGGATGCCATTATATATATATATATATATAGAAGTATATATATATATATATATATATACTTCTCTTTTTTTCTAGTGTTTCCATATCCTTCTGTGTGAAGGACGTCTGTCTTGAGGAGAGCAAGCATTCATAGTCCTGAGCTTTATAGGATGGAAAAGAAGGTCATATGACATTGACTACGTGCTAATTTAATTAATTGCCCACAGTTCCCTGGAAAAAGGTTTTATAGACAGTTTAAGGAAAAGAGAAAGAAAGAGAGAGAGAGGGGGTGTCTGTTATTCATATTGCCCTGCAGAGCGATGCATCTCACAAAGGTCCAACTTCTCTTTCTGCCTCAGGATGGGCCAAGCGCAAAATTAACAACCTGTGAAGAGATGGAGAAACAGAGGCGTCCATTAAGTGGACGAGATTCTTGCTCTGTCTGTATGTCTGTCTCTCAGTCTAGTCGTCTGTCTATCCGTCTTTCCTTCACTTACTCACTCTCTCACCTGCACCGAGGAGACTCAGGTATTGTCTTTGCAGCAGCGTTGAATAATAAAAGACTCAGGGTGCCGTGCCAGGCCTCCAAACCACAAAGCGAAAGAGGAGTTGGAGCTCTCCTCATCCTGCTTTCTCCTCCCCTCAGAAGCACAATGCCCTCTTTCAGCCTTTGCCCAACCCTCCATGAACTAGAACCAGTTCCACGCTGCCTCCCCAGGCTATTAACCCCGACCGCTAAAGAGCTTAACACCACATCGCAGACGTGATTTTTTAGCAACAACACAGCACCAAAGCCTCTAAAATTCAGACACGCTGCGGGCTCTTTATGAGCGATGGCGACTTTAAGGGAACTGAATTAAATAAAACAACAGGAAAAGACAACTTTGCTTGTTATGCTCTTTAAAAGTACAGTCTGTGTGTGTGTAAGGGGGTGATGACAATGTCTTCACACTGGAATGAACGTTAGGTAACATACAGCAAAGATCTGAAATCCTTTATTTCTCCATTACGCATAGCCGAGGCTATTATTTTCATCAGCTGCTAATAGTTTAAACCTCACATTAAACCATTAACCCAAACAGAACCTCAGGAGCAGCCTGGTGAGCTGTTTGGAGGATTTGTAGTTTGGACGAAAGACCAGAATCTTGTTTCATTTGGAGAAGGAGACGTCAGGATCCCACAATGTTCCCGTCTGTTTTGGTCCTCTCTGGATTTTGCCCTCAGACACTTCGATCAGCCGGCACTGTGGACGGCACCGAGGACCACACACAGGTCACAGAGTACACGGGGCAGAACTTCCTGTTTATGCATCAACTCTCCTTTTCTCTCCATTAGTCAGGATATAAAGGCAAATGTATGGTTAGGATTGTTCATACATTTTTAATACGTAAGGAATAAAACACTTGTGCGTGTGCTGTTGGAGGAAAATAATCAGCGACAGTGTGCTGTGATGGAGAGGAGATCCTGTTACTGTCACAAACTTCTGGATTTTACTAGAAAATGTTGTTTTATTTCTCTTATATTACAGTAAACTGCTTATGTTAATTTATCCAGATATATAAATATTCAACATTGTGGATCATCAGTGAAACTATGGCAGCTACAGGTTTTTTTGTTTTTTTGTTTTTTTTTTAATGCAGCTTGTGATGTTACCAGGGAAACTGCAAAATGCATAAACTGTTCTGTCCTGAAGACATCGGGAAAGAATCAGCTTTACCTCGGACTGATCAAGAATTATATTAAAAAGAAAGAAAGAAATAAATAAATAAATTCGTTTTTTAATGTAATGTTTAATGTAATTCTATTATATTGAGCTGAGCTCTCACAGGAATGAGGCCTGTTAACTGTGAAGCTTCAGTTTCATATCGTAGGAAGGAGCTCTGAGGTTCTTTTTGTTGTTCTGGAGATAAAGTTGGTATTGTGGTCATCTGTTGGGCTAAAAGAAGGGAACCGCCTCTCTCTCTCTCTCTCTCTCACACACACACACACACACACACACTTACACACACATAGTGAATGGAGAATTGATCTTTACACCCAATCTACATTTGGAAACCCAGCCAAGAGCCTCACCTCAAATCCTCCCAGTTTACGCCAAGACATTCGTCATCCTCTCCGACACTCAGCTACCTGAGCTTTGCTTCCTTTCTCGGTCACGTCATGGTGTGTGGCCTGCTGGAAAAGCTTGTCGTGTGTGTGTGTGTGTCCGTGTGTGTGTGAAAACGCTCAGCGAGCTCGCCAGGTTATCCGGCCTGCACTGCGTCTGTGATGTATCGCTCAGCCGAACACCAACACTTTTGGTGTTTAGTCACATTACATCATGAGAGAAGCGCCGAGTGTTTGTGGGGTAGAAGAGCGAGGTCAGGGAAGGGTAAGGAAGTGACACCATGTTGTTTTATTAAGTTAAGTGTAACACACAAAGATGACATCATTCTCATAGGGTTTGATGGAAACACTAATATTCTGTCAAAATGATATTTACATTGGAGTGAAAGTTATTTTTTACTAATAAAAATAATTAATGATTTTCTAATATTCTCCAGGATGTCACAAATTAGACAGACAAACAAGTTAGACACTATTAATAAATACAGTGCATAACTTTTTTTCCATATTGTTTTTACAATCTTTAATTTCAGAAATCACAAATTAGATTCAATATTTGTCATGAATAAGTAATAAGCACTTTTAATATTGTTCAGGATTTTTTTTTTCATGTAACAAATTCGATTAGATGAGTGACAATGTAAAAAAATAATGTGTGAACACTTTTAATGTGATTTCTTTAAATTTACAGTCAAGGCAACATTAATATTGTTCACATTTTATTAATGTTTTAATTGATTAAAGAAATGAGATGCTCATATTTATATATATATATATATATTTGTGAAAATTGCATAGTTTTTTTTTTTGTACAAATTTTCCCTCAACAATTTTACCTCGATATATCTACAAATTAAAAAAAAAAGTTTAAAAGAAAATAATCTGAAAAAAGTAATATGTATTTTGTAAATTTTATAAAATTTATTACATAAACTTGATATACATTTGATCATTTTATACATTTATATTATAACAGTATGATCATGGTAGTTATGTATTATAATCTATCACATGCTTTAATTAAATCATATTCATTTAATAAGCCCTGTGATGAATTGGCCACCTGCTCAAGGTGAGCCCCGCCTCTCGCCCCAAGTCTGCTGGGATTGGCTGAAGCTCCACCATGACCCTGACGGATAAGCGGTCTAGAAAATGGATGAATGGATGGATGGATATTCATTAAAAAAAACAAAATAGAGATACTACTTTTTAAAAAATACATATTAAAGTTTGCTCGTACAGTATTCAATGAAAGTGTTTCAGTCTCACAAATAATCATTACATTTTAATAATCAATTAAATTGCAGATCAAAGTCGTTCATAGAAAAGATTCAGATACGCAAGAGTGAGTGAGTGAGTATTTAGAAATAACTGTTACGCTTGCATTGCTATAAAGTGAAAATAGATGTCCTGAGTCATTTATGTATTGAACACGAGGCCATAAACTCATACGATGTAGGAGGTTGTGCGTGTACGTAATAATGAAAATGAAATTCTGTCTTTTCATCTGGCTGCGTTTCCCCGTGCCGTTCCTCCCACATGCAGCACTCACACTGGAGTTATTTGAGTTGCAGCTCTCAAGGGCCTACTTCATGACTTCCAGCTCCAGTGGTGTATCGATTAGATATCAGGCCCTAATTGGGCTGCGATCTCTTTGCCTCTGAGATGTATGATGGAGATGACAGGAAATGGATACTCCTCTGATGGTTGTAAATAGCCTAGTTGAACAGAATGTGTTTTCCTTTGGCTTGGCTGCCAATTCCGTCTTTCTTCTTCCCATTCCATCTCTCTCTCTCTCTCTCTGTATATACAGTATGCAAACAAAAGTTTGTGGACACCAGACAATCGCACCCATGTGTGTTTCCTGATCATCTATTTCCTGATTTATCCCTCGACATTTTATAAAATCATGCGTGTCCAACTTTGTGGAAGAGACACATATGGGTGTAATTATCTGGGGTGCACATACTTTTGGTCATATAGTGTATGTGGATGTGCATGACCTCCATCAGTTATGAAGCATCAGGGTGATTAGGAGAAAATAAACTTTTTTTTTTTTTTTTCCCCCTGAGAGAATGAAGTAAAGCCCATTAGTTTTATACAAACTGTAGGGAAGGATCCAATCCCATCCTTAACAGGTGCAACTTCTGATTTTATTTCTCCATTTCTTTCCCTTCCTACGTATTTTTGAAGAACCTCCAGCCCAAAATGTGCAACAGTTTGATGCAAACTTCATCAGGATTTTCTGATCATTTGAGTCTCATCAGAAGATATACTGTATGGCTGATTTCTAATTTTCCATCTGAGTGAAAAAAAAAATCACTGTTAGTGATAATGTTTATGGATATTGAAGAAAGTGTACATCAAATCTCTCAAGACCTTCGCAAAGTTAGTGAGTGGTGTTGCTCCAGTAAGTTACTTATCAACCCAGACAAGACAAAACTCATGTTCTTTGGAGTTAAACAGACATTAAATACTGTTTCTAATGTTACTGTCCCCTTCCTGGGTCAAGGCCTGGTTCCTGTCACGTCATTCACGGACTTGGGCATCACCTTGGACCCTCACCTGTCATTTAATGATCACATTGACTCTGACATCATTGCCACAGGCTGGATTGTGCCAAATTAACAGAATTAGGCACTTATTCTCAAGAGATGTTCTCCAACTCATTGCAAGTGCCCTGATTTTTAGCGAGCTATTTTACTGTTCCGCCGTATAAACTGGTGCTACGAAATGACATCGCTGCATGAGTTATAACGGGGTAAGAAAGTTTAATCACATTTCGCCAACATTAAAGGAACTAAAATGGTTATCAGTTGAGCAACTTGTACGACTTTGTGATGTTACCATGATGTACAAATGCTTAAATCAAATGGCGCCTGATTACCTCTGCCAGAAATTAGCCAAGCGATCCGATACATACATTTACAAGACAAGAGGAAAAGACAACATCCATACACCATGGTGTCACACAAAGATAGCCCGGCGCTCCTGCTTCTTCCATGGACCCAAATTGTGGAACTCTTTACCTAACACAGTTAGAGACTCTAATAGCATCTGCTCTTTCAAGAGAAGTGCTAAAGAATTTTAAAGGGACAATCTTTACAGCTGCCATTTTGAACCCTTGTGTTTAAATGGCCTAATGGTTAGAGAAGCAGCATTGGGACCAAAAGGTCACTGGTTTGATTACCTGGACTTCTTGTTTGAGTAAGGCACCTAACCCCCAAGTGCTCTGGGCATGCTGTACGTGCATCACTCTGGATAAGACTGTCTGCATCATTTTCTCCCTTGTCCAGCACTGTTACCAGGTCAGCGTCCATGTAGACCTTATTGATCCACATGTCATGTTACCGTAATTGGAGCATAGTTTTACACCAGATGCCCTTCCTGCTACAACCCTGCCATTTCTGAGCTTGGGAAACAACCATTCACATACACATTCACAGCTATGGACAATTTAGAGTAGCCAGTTAACCTAGCTACATGTCTTTGGACTGTGCACCTGGAGGAAACCTACGCAGACATGGGGAGAACATGCAAACTCCACACAGAAAGGTCCTTGTCAGCCACTGGGCTCAAATCCAGAACCTTCTTGCTGTGAGGCAACAGTGCTAACCACTACACCACCATGCCACCCATTGGTGGGTGGCACACAAACCACAGGCTGTTACATATGTTTTGATCACACAGCCTACTAACGGGACTTATAAATGAACAGCACCGTACATTAGATGATGAAAGAAATTATGAAGAACAGCTTCTTTTATAATATCTTATAATAAAATTCAGTGTAACTTCCAAACAGTCTCACAATAATTACATATTTTTCATCCAGAGCAATAATGCGTTCTCTGAGGCAGTCCTTCATTTACGTTGCTTTAGGGTTCACACTTCAAATGTTATATGCTCATACCCATTCCAGATCACTTCAAAGGTTGTTTGAGTGATTGGATCACTCAGAGAAAGATTGGATCCCATTCACACCTGTACTTAGCACTATTCACTTGTGATCAGATCAATCAGGACACATGTTAATGCCAGTTATAAACAGGGCCATAACTTTTAAATCTGTATTCTGTGTTCATGTAAGAAGCAGGATTCGCCTTAAAATAAAATTTTAAAATAATTCATTAATTGTCTATACCACTTATCTGCTGAGGTTTGCAGGTGAGCTGGAACCAATCCCAGCTGCCTTTGGGCGAGAGGTGGGACACAGGTTGCCAGTCCATCCCGGGTCTACCACAGAGACAAACAGCCATTCACACTCACATTCACACCTACGGACAACTAGTTGACCTAATCAACATGTCTTTGGACTGTGGTAGGAAACTGCAGCTCCAGAAGGAAACCCATGTAGGCATGGGGATAACATGCAAACACTACACAGGTCAACTGGCAGATTTGAACCCAGTACCTGAGCAAAATTCTCTTTCACATTTTCAATGATTACTGGATGGTGAAAGGAATAGGCAGAGTAAAACCGTGGAAAGCCTAGCCCCACAGGACCAAGTTCCTCAGCCAGATGGTATACGATGTGCTTCTATGCCCATCAAATCTTCATGCATGGGACAAGATAGAGTCCCTGTGCATTGTGCACCAAGTGTGGAACCCTGGGTCATATCCAAAGCAGATGCTCAAATGCACTGGGAGAGGGATGATCAAGGTCATTGCAGAAGCCTTCAGTGCAGGGGTTGGGTGTGCCAAGAGGTTCCACCCCACCGAGACTGCCAACAACTTCATTGCAGCTGGTGAGCAACCTCATCCCTCAGTGAAGTCATCTGTAGGGCTTCTGAGTTCTGATGGAGACTGGCAGCTATTTGTAGACCTCAAGTGGCAAGTTCCTGAGTCACATTCAGAACATTGTCCTGCTGTCCAAGTCTGCCAAACAAGCTGCCTGCTGAAACTCACAGTCCATTGAGAAGACCACTTGGAAGCAGCCTTTGAAAGGAAGCTTGCCAAGTATGAAGGGTCTGGTTAGTGAGTGCCAGCAGAGTGGCTGGAGAGCAAAGTACTTGTTTATATAGAGAGTTCGAATGCTGGAAGGGTTTTGCCGTCCACTCTCTGTCCAGAACCTTCAGCATTGTTTGTTGTTTGTTATTGTGGGAGTGATGAAGCAAAGAGCCATCTGGAACATCACCGAAGCAGCTGAGAAAGCACCAAGATGGCTTTGGCTCATGAGAGGAATGCCATGACTATAGGAGTGAATTAGCCTTCTGGACACAATTTGGGGTCTGATCAGCATCATCTGGTTCTCATGGTGATGATAGGGTGTATAATGTTGAAAGATCTGAAACACTTAAGGATTCCAGGAACATCACTGGTGAGTTTAGTCCAGTTTGTTAAATTCAATTTCGGTTATCAGTCGAAAAGAATCAAAATAATCAACTTCAGGGTGGTAACAGTAACTGTATTTCATCATATCACCCCATTGTTGATTATTTTCCTATGATAGCACAACACTGAGTGCTTTATTCCTTTCTTAAGTGTTGAGTAATTTCGTCTTCAGTTCACTGCAGGTGACATTGTTAAAGTTAACACTTTGTTGATTAGTTTTCTACTGTATAACAGTATGGCCCTTTATTATTATTATTATTATTATTATTACTTACCCATCAACTGCAAGCTGGCCTAGTGGTTAATGTGTCTGCCTCTTGACTGGGAGATTGCGAGTTCTCCTCATGGTTGGGTCATACCAAAGACCATCATAAAAAAAAAAATGGTGCCATCTGGCAAGGCACGCTGCAATACAGATGTGAGTAGGGAGTCAAACTCTTGTGGTTATCAGAGGACTGTGACCCTAGCTATATAGCTGCCCAGTAGGCCTGGTTAGTACTGGGACAACCCTGACACAGGAAGGGCTTTGCTTTTTTGACTTGCCCATCACCTACGGTATCATGCAGTGCAAATTTCTTGGGGGTTATTGATTAGATGTTAATTAATTGCTCTCCAGATGCAAGACAATGACAATA
Source organism: Cathorops melanopus (assembly GCA_027576115.1). Lineage (NCBI taxonomy): Eukaryota > Metazoa > Chordata > Actinopteri > Siluriformes > Ariidae > Cathorops > Cathorops melanopus. The sequence goes on from JAODLJ010000025.1 coordinate 3,330,397, forward strand.
AAGACCTGACCTAGTTCTGAGACTGAACCAGGCCTTCATGGATCTCCGGCATCATGTCTGGTTCTCATTTTCTTTTTGTCCTTCTCTTCTGGAAAAGAACACATTCCTCTCTCGACACCCACAGCACTGAACTCAGGACCTTGATGGACGCTTAAACAGACAGTATATTTTTCCCCTCTGGAGACGCCATGTTATGGACAAGATCCATCCTTGCATATATAAGCACCTCTCCATGTCTTTCCAGAATTTTTTTTCAGCACTCTTTAGAAACTAAGCCACTTTTGGCACTGGGACTTGGGACTGGCCGGTACTCTTGTGTGAAGCGTGACGGCCTGACGGTACAAACTTGTGCCTTTGTTCCTGCTGCTGCTTGACAGCAAAATGGCCAAGAATTAATGTTCCATGTCTGGAATGAACACCTGACAATGCTGTTAGGCACTGGTGTCACTTCGGGTTATACACTGGAGCCGAGCACCAACATCCAAACCACAGGATCTTCCTACTGTGATATACTTCTTCTTCTTCCTCTTCTTTTTTTCTTCTTCTTCCATTTCACCAACACTTCATATAATTTAAGTCAGGGCCTCTATTTGCTGTGATTCAACTCACATTTATTTGAGATTCTATTTTTGCTCGACAATAAAAGCTTTGTTTTGACGACACGGTCTGAGAGAAGATGGATCATTCTTATGGTGCAGTCATCTTGGCTTTTTAATCACGATGGATTTGAAATGAAACAGTCATTATGAGGTTAAAGGGCAGAATGAGGTCTTTTATTTGGGTGAAGTGTATAGAAAATCCAGCCTTTCTTTTTCATACAAGTGCTCTTTCAGGGAAAGAAGCTGTTACTGTAGACTCTATAATCTTTTAGAATAGGTGGTGTTATGCAAAATTAATCAACACATTCTGACCAATCAGACAGATGTCCCTAAAGACAAAAAACGCCAACACGACGTCAGAGTTTTCACTGCACAATGTAACCCACTGGTAACACTCAACAACTAAAAACTGCCAGAGTATGGTTTGCTAAAAAGATTAAAATACAAAAATAATAATAATCTGTAGAGTTCTCATCCTGAGTTTTATCAAGAGACGAGACAGAGTGATGAAATGGACTGCTCATGATCCAAAGCAGGCCATCTCAGTTGTGAGACATGGTACATGGACATGTATGGCTGCCAGTGGAATTTGTTCACTTGTCTTTACTCATAAAGTAGCAGCGAGATGAATCCTGAATCGTATGGAAAACATCACTGCTAAGATCCAACCAAATGGAAAAATCAGCAGATGGTGTTTTACCTCGCAGCAGGATAATTACTTGAAACACACTACTATGGAGTTTTGACTGACGGACTCAGTGACCTGACCTGAACCCAAATGATCTGTTCTAGTTATGGAAACCAATCTGAAATTTAATATCCCAAGAAGTTGACAGTTGTTGAATATGGCTGTATTACAGGGAATGTACTCACCATCTAATGATATCAGTCATCAATTTGTAACCGAGTATTAAACATGACACATTTATTTCTGTTAATTATGTCTAGCTAGCTATAAGGAAGAGATGGTGGTGCAGTGGTTAGCACTGTTGCCTCACAGAAAGAAGATTCTGGGTTCGACCTTGTGGCTGACTGAGGCCTTTCTTTGTGGAATTTGCATGTTCTCCTAGTGCCTGTATAGAACCCCTCTGGTGCTCTGGTTTCCTCCAACAGTCCAAAGACAAGTGGATTAGGATCCTCTAAATTGTAATGGTTGTCCATCTCTATGTAGCCCTGTGATAGACTGGTAGCTTGTTCAGGGTGAACCTAGCCTCTCGCCCAATGTCAGTTGGGATTGGCTCCATCTTCCACTGCAAGTCTGATAGATAAGTGTGATAGATAATGGATGATTTGGATGGATGGATGTTTAGCTATAAAATAGACTGCCTCTTACTTAGGCTACCGTGAGTGTCAGTGCTCCTTGGCTACCCATTACGTAGCTACCTGTACTCTCCCCAGCTATCAATAAACGGGGGGTGGGGGTGGGGTGAAGGCTAACATGTGCTTCTTCTGAGCCACATGAAACCATCCATCCATTACCTGTAACCACTTATCCTGTACAGGGTCGTGGGCAAGGTGGAGCCTATCCCAGCTGACTATGGGTGAGAGGCAGGGTACACCCAGGACAAGTCGCCAGATCATCACAAGGCTGACACACAGAGACAACCAATCATTCACACTCACATTCGCACCTATGGTCAATTTAGAGTCACCAATTAGCCTAACCTGCATGTCTTTGGACTGTGAGGGAAACCGGAGCACCCGGAAGAAACCTGGAGAGGAGAACATGCAAACTCCACACAGAAACGTCCTTGTTGGCCACTGGGCTCAAACCCAGAACCTTCTGGCTGTGAAGTGACAATGCTAATGACTACACCACCGTGCTGCCCACTAGCCGTCCGTATCTTCTCCAAACTCCTGCTCATGCTGCATCTTTGGGCAGTGTAACACACTCAGAGAAAAGTTCCATCAAGCCTCTTCTGCATACATGAGCTCAAAGACTGCTAGTGACACTGTGATTGACAATGCAGAGATATTATGCCCCTCCCACCAAGAGGACACAGTCAGTTTTGGTGTTTTTTGGTGTTATATGGAACCACATTGGTTAAAATTACTTGCGAAATGAATGAAATCAGAATAAAGCAGAATTCCCAAAGGAGAATTGTTCAAGTTCTAATGATAACTTGTCTAAAGTGAAATCTGTGTGTCGACTTTATTTAAATCCATATTTACATCACTGGCAGTGATGTAGCTGTCTAAACCATGTGGACAGCTGGAGCAGAAGTTCAGGTCTGTGGTGTTTACTGGCAAAATGTGCCTGCCAAGGGAGAAGTGTCTGAATGTCGGCCATGTCAGCAGTCTTCCTGAGGAGACACTAATTGACTGTGTTGTCTTCGGCCAGGTCCCATCAGATGGGCTGGAGATTGATGGTGATGACTAGCACCTCCTTATCAGTCCATCCCGTGCTAATGAGAAAGTGTTTAATGGAAGGCCAGCAGGGGTTTGACAAGGAGGTGGAGGGGGTGTCAGCGGACATTGATGAGCTCCAAACCGGACAGGGGAAGCACCAGGACTCTATGAATGAGGGATACTGATGGATGCTCAGCCTGGGGGAAAAAAAAAAAAAAAACTGGTGACATCAGGATAGGGAGAGAGAGATCAAGATAACACAGAAGGTTTGTTCTGATGCATCAGAGCTCATTATTCCATACCCTGTTCATCTGTCTGTGTCTTTACATGTTTGAATCCAGGATTCTATTGTCTGGAAACCAAGAATGGTGTTACAGATGTTCTTGATCATGGTTTCATTCTGTATTTCTTCTCTTTATGACAACAGCAGGTTTCCTTTTCAGAAGAAGCTTCCAGTAGAAACCATTTAGAAAAATGTTAAATCATGCAATAAACACATACTTTAACTCTTCAATTATGTTTTTATTTGTTGGTTTGTTCATTTGTTCACATCGGCTATCATGCAGTTTTCAGAAAGAGAGAGAGAGAGAGAGAGAGAGAGAGAAAGAGATGACACTCAGGAGAATCTGAAAAAAAAAAGATCATGAAAATAAAATACACATGGCACTTTATGACCTTTTCTAGCTTGAAAGTCAGTTTAAGTTATTTATTTGTTTATTTATTACCCTGTTGAGGATTTATTTATTTATTTATTTAAATTCCAGAGCACAAAAATGCATAAACATGTTGTGTCAAGTATTATAAATATTATTTATTATATGATTTATGG
>JAODLJ010000025.1:5638797-5649520 GCA_027576115.1 Cathorops melanopus
GGAGGTGGCAGTGGAAGCATCATGCTAATAAAATTAATTCGAGGGAGGACATTCATTTTTATCACAGAAATTCTAGTAGGCACATAATTCTAATCATTTTGGAAATATATCCACACACGCATGGGTCATTCTAGAATTCAGGGTACATTTCACGTCAGAGATGAACTTTTGTTATTTTCCACAAAATAAATCTTTATCGAATCAGTTTTAAACAATAATGCATATTACGGCAAACTTTCACCAATAGCGATGCTTGATGTACATTTGAGATCCAATTTATCTATAAAACATTAACTAAATTACTCCCACCCCTCCCCCCACATTATCGGCTGTCTTCGACTCCTGATTCATCCATTCAACTCCAATAAACAGGAAGTGATTCAGTCTCACAGTCTGTTTTTTTTGGGGCTTATTCTATTCACTGTGATAAAATCAATTGCATAGAAAGTCTATTTTCTGTATTATGTGAAATTTCAGTCATAAAAAGGTATTATATATATATATTTTTATCTGTCCCAATTTTCTTGTCAACTCTGTTAACGCTGTTTATAAAACCACATAAACTCCATAAAGACTTTTACTAATACGCATGACACCTGCACCGAGTGATGTCCCTTCCTCTGGTGGGAAACTTCAGAAAGGCAGTGAGGTATGTTCTGTTTCTTCTCTCATTAATTTGAACTTAACATTAAGGATTTTACACCAACAGGAGATTAATTATTTGTCAACTCTGTTATTGTGATATTGTAGTGAGTGTCTCATTCATTTAAAAAAAAAAACAGTAATACAGTTAAAATCCATAAAATTCTGTTTTTATACATGCCATGTGGAGTTAAGACACAAAATGGTGGAAGATGTCAACTCCGTTATCGTCGAGTTTGTTAATGGATTGCCCAGTTTAATGATAACGGAGTCAATACTTGAAATGTACCCGCAATTATAAAACGGGTCACATACAAAGCGGTTGTAGTTGCAGATTTGCAAATTGTAGAAGAGTTGACTTTTGTTTTTGGTGGAGGTCTGCGCTTTCTCGTTAAATTTGTATTTTAGGAGTCGACTCTACAGAGCCACCTTTTAAGGCACCGGTAGATCTGCTAATCTTATACCTCTTTATATTGGTTAATTCAGAAGGCAAACATGTTTTTCTCACATGTCACCATCTTGCTAGCATTTCATGTCACTCAACACTTTCATTTCCTTTCCTTTTTTTATTTAATGGCCCCTTCCTGTCGAGTTACATGGAAAAAAAACTATGAAAGCATCCTTCCAGGTGAACCAGGCCACAATCCATTTGAAGGCCATGCTTCATTTGAAGGTTAATGTTATCAGGTTAGAAAGAAATCTCCATTTCTGAACCATCGCAAAAGACTGGTGAGGTTTAATCGAAAGATTAGTTTATTGTCCTGATTCCTGTTCATCTCTACAATAAAATTAATGACAGGGCTCTTGTTTAAACAGCAACAGATAAAGATTAATTGTTCACAAATGTTTTTGGCACAACGAGACACACCACCTGCCCTTCCACATGCAAGAAAAAAAAAAACCCACTAAACTTATATACACTGTTATATATGTTATATATAATATATATAACAGTGTATGTATGTATGTATACACACTGTTAATGAAAGGAAAATATCTGTTTAATCAGAAACAACTTGAAGCTCTGAATAATAACATGCAGGATTAATAAAACAATCACTAAATACCATTGTTTATTTGGAATTGCTTTAGAATATATTGTACACTTCAATAATGAATTCCTCAGCATAACATCAGTCCAGGCAGGTAAATGATGATGGACCACTAGGGGGCTCTGGAAACCTCTTTCAAGCCTTTTTTTTTTAAAGAAGTGCTGAGAAGTCCATTTTGTCTGGTCACATGTCCATATCCTGATGTAATCATCCATGAAGATTTAGGATCGAGACCAAAAGCCTGATTCTGCGATCAAGAATGTTTTATTTCACCAGTTATTAAAGAAATAGCAGCAGTCCGATACCCAAAATAAAAAAAAATTAAAAAAGGTGGATCATATATAAGAGAAATTATTCAATCCACATTCACTGGATATGAGCAATTGCGTGTTCTGATTGGCTACTCTACTACTAGGATATCAGTTCATATACCGTGAGTAGAGAAAAACAAAATGGCGGCACGTGTTGCTGAACCAACCGAGGACGAAATAAAAACTCTACTTGAAAACAAAACCCAAAAAAAAAAACAGAATGAAAGACTTTTTTTTTTCTTTCAAGAATTATCATGATAGCTTTTTCACAAATTGCTCCCGTCATATCGCCAGTTTGTTTACATTCTAACCAGAAATGATTTTGTCGGATGTTTTGTATAAAGTGTTTATTTACCAAATTTCCAAAAGTAAAAAATGCTCCATTTCTCAAAATCCAGTGAATGTGGACAGAATAAAACCAGTTATTCCATTCAATCTCGTCGTACATGGATTATAGCCGGCTATCAGTTCAGGTATGACTCGATTTCGTGGAATAACTGTTCAATATCCGGTCAGTTTTGTTACCTTCAGCTCTCTGTGAGCTGCCCTGCTTTGAGGTTTGCCGATGTGACTGTATATAAAAATCAACTGTCCTACGAAGCCAAGATTTCACTAAAGGATTGATCATGGATGTCGATAATTAAAGAAAGAAAATAAAAACAAGAAAATACACAAATCATACCGGTGCGTCTGCAGCAGAGGCCTTTTTTCTCTTCTTCTTCTTCTTTTTCTTATTGTTCGTCTTTTCATTAGAGTCAGACTGAAAAGAAAAAACAAAAGTCACCTTTTTGCAGAGACGATGCTGCCTTCATCAATAAACATTCGATAAAGATTTATACATCACGTCCAAGTCTACGACTAAACCTCAGATAGATCCCATGGTTATTATATAAAGAATGAAAGCATAAATTAACTGCCGTGTGCACTCGAGTGCATTTTAAAGGAGCAGCCTGGAATGTTTCCAAACGATTCTGATAACTCAGCAAAACTATCATCATCATCATCTTGCCCGTGACGGAGTCCACCAGGGGGCGAGGTATTGTTTTCGGTCGGGTTTCTTTGTTGTTTTTTTTTGTTAAGTGGGAAAACGGCTGGATCAAATCTTCATGAAACTTTCAGTATAGATGGGCACTGGTCTCAAATAGAACCTCCAACATTTTGAAGGTAGTCTGGTCAAAGTCAAGGGTTTTGTGGCGACTGCTTCATATACAGTGTTATCGTGCTGTAAGAATGTAAGAGTGTAACAATCGCGCACTGCGTATGTGCATCACCAGAACGGTGAATCGTGATCTCGTGTTATGAACAGCTGATCTCGTGTTATACGAATGTAAGAATGAGTGTAACAATAGCAAAAGTTCCCCCGTGCCCCAAATCACTCCTTACTCACTACCATTTTGGTCGCCATTTTATAGTGCTGTCCGAATGTATAAGTGAGCATTATTACACCCTATATAGTGCACTCAAATGACCTTATAACGCATCATGAAAAGTCGTGCCATGGCAAAGAAGAAAGGGGAAAAAAAAAAGGCAGCGCCAAAGTTTTACCATTTAATCAATGAGCTCACTATATAATCCTCTATAGAGTAATTTCCTATATAGTGAGTACGGTGTAGTAAACGAGTGATTTAGGACACAGCATTTGCAACCAATCAGCACTTATCCTGATCAAGTTCGATTACCCGTTCTATTTCTTGATAAACTTCAGAACCAATCAGAACTAGAAACGAAATAAGAGAAACCTTCGTAGTACCGGAAGATAATCGGCAGATCAGAAGATAAACGAAACTCACCTTGTGGTTCGCCGAGGCTACAGATTCGATATCAACTAAGTGGTGTTTATTTTAAGAAAAATTTACCTTTTGATTATCACAGCTTTTGTGCGGCAAAAGCCATATCTTTTTGGCACATATTTAAAGTCTTTACACTACACTCGTGAAACAAAATGTTCTCATTAGTGTTAAATAATGCTTCTAAGACAATTCATTAGACTAAAGAAATCGCTTTCAGACACGTTTATGCTTATTACAGACGGAAAGTGCGTTCCACTGAGCTCTAACGCCGGGCCATTTCCAGGAAATAAAAGAGTTTGGGTCATGGTGACAGCATGTGTATGTCAGCCTCGGTTCGGAGGTTTCAGTTCCGAAAACTGTAAGAGGCAAGAGTAGAATAATATAATATAATATAATATAATATAATATAATATAATATAAAAGTACAGACACTTGGTATATTTTACTTCTGTGATTTTTAAACTGTTCATTTTTGATTTACGCTTCATTTTTATGTCTAATGTCTCATAGAGTAAATATATTATATATGCTATATTCACTGTATGGACATGGGATCAGAAAACTATTTTATTTATAAGCAGTAGCCTTCCTTCACATTCATCATAAGTGTTGGGTGAGGTTTGTTTTGCCTGGCAACACATTATTATTACGTCAAATGAAGTGGACATGTTTTTAATTCTAGGTTTGTCTACATATTTCTGGCCCAGAAATTTGCCCAGCCATTTCCTTAAACAGCAACTCACAAAGAATACATAAGCGGAGTCACTTGGGATGAACAGGAGGCTTTTTTTTTTTAAAGAATGCAATTGTAATACTCCTCACACACAGCAGGGGGCACCAAAAACTAAAATAAACTAGAATTTAGTCTAGCGTACAAGCTGCTAGCTGTAGATTTGTCGCCATTTTAAAACACAGCCTATTACACAAACAAACAGACAAGTTTCTTGGCATTTAAATACTTAACCTTTTCTTGCTTTCCTGGTGCTGGGATGCTCTCGTCATCGCTCTGAGTTTTGTTGCCATCGGTATCAGCAGCTTCGCCAATCTGTAATTGAACAACGCATGTAAACACAAGCGTTATAACACCAGCAAGCTTTAAGAAAAGTGTACGGGGGGTGTATTTCAGTTATTTATTTCATAGCTCGCCAACTAGCCAAGTCGAATCTAGACGGAATTAACAGAGAGAGAAACTTGCGCAGTTGTTTATACGGCGTCGAAAACGGGAAAGAATAATATATCCCAGTATGCGTAGAACAGACTTCTGGCAGTGTACACGCTCTGAAAAAGTTGATGACGCATACTTTTACTTTTTTAGGCTCTATGTGATTATACACCCATACATCCACCTGCTGTTTGATGCGGTTCTCTAAATCAGCCGATCCCTTGACAGGAGTACAGTGCATCAAATCATGCAGATACAAATCAAGAGCTTCAGTTAATGTTTACACATCAGAACGGGAAAAATTGTGACCCCACAGTGAAGTGTGACTCTCTTTCTTTCTTTCACAGTGGTATGGGTGTTGGTTTGAACCAGATGAGTGTTTTTGGTTTGAGTATTTCAGAAACTGCTGATCTCCTCCTGGGGTTTTCAAACACAACAGTCTCTAGAGTTTATACAGAATGGTGCGAAAAACAAAAAACAAGCATAGAGTTGACTGAGCGAGCGACAGTTCTGTGGGTGGAAACAAACGCCTTGCTGATAACTGAGATCAGAGGGAAACGGACAGATTGAGCAGTTCAAGCTGCCAGGAAGTAATTCATATAATCACTCTTTACAACCGTGGTGAACAGAAAAGCATCTCAGCATACAACAGCAGAACAACACTCCTGTGAACAGGAATCTTAGAATCAAGTTCCTATTAATGTGGCCGGTGAGTGTACATACCGTACGTTATAACCGCTTCAAACTAACAGAGTACAGATCCACGAGTATGTTTACAGTGAGCGTGATACGAGAGGACAAGCTCAAGAGAGCACCGAGTTCTCCAAAACTTTGAACGGTTGAATAAACAAACAAACTTCTTGCATTCTCGGACTCCGAGTCCAGCGTTTGCTGTCTGCACCATTTCTATCCTGAACTTTTCATACGTCAGTGAACATCTCTGGAAAATAGCGAGAAAAGAAACTTGTTTTTATGATCCTACAGTGAAATCTGATCATTATGCCTCATGTTTGAGTACTGATTTTTTTTTTTTTTCCCTCCTCAAGAATTGCGCTTGCAATAACAGGCCTTATTTTTCAAATCTTTTAATCAAGTTGTTTGTAAATGCTTGCGCAAGTCAAAACAAAACTAAAATCTTCCACCACACTGATAAAAGTTCAGGAAATGCTAATTTTCTTCACACTCGTGTGCACATGTTGATCACTCGCAACATGCAAAGCGTATTCCTGACACAGCTCATTTGCATGTTGTGACGCCCATAAAACTCCATAAAAGACGAACACGCACAGACAGATCGGAGCACAAAATGAAAAAGGAAAAAAGAGAATAAAGTTGTGCTTTTTTCATCAGACACTTGTGAAATTCCTCTCTGCATTTAACCCATCTGAAGCAGTGAACACACACACCCAGAGCCCAGTTGGGAGTTGGCTCGCTCAAGGGCACCTCAGCCCAAGGCCGTCACATATTAACCTAACCTGCATGTCTTTGGACTGTGGGGGAAACTGGAGCACCCGGAGGAAACCCACACAGACACGGGGAGAACATGCAAACTCCATACAGAAAGGCTCCTGTTGGCCACTGAGCTTGAACTCAGAACCTTCTTTCTGTATGGTGATAGTGCTAACCACTACACCACCGTGCCGCCAATATTCTATCAATATATACCAATTTCTAATCAAATATTGCTTAATTTTTGCAAATAATGACCGCTTTTACACCCTTTAAATATTAGTTATTGGTCTACTTGATAACACTTGCTGTGATTCTTTTTATAGGTAGTCAAGGAGCTGACACAGAGGAACGACTGGTTGAGCATCTCCTAAATCCTGCTCACTACAACAAACTCATTCGGCCAGCGACAAATGGCTCGGAGTTGGTGACTGTGCACCTGATGGTCTCGCTGGCACAGCTTATCAGTGTGGTGAGGACAGCTTTCCATTTCATTTTACAAAATGTGCATGAAATATTACAAAGTGGACATTTCAAACATATTTCAACTGAATATCCATTATATTAAATAATGATATTTGATATCTTGTAAGATTTGTATCTATAACTCTGAAGGATTTCCATAAACCATCATAAATCAACACAAGACCTGTCAGTCTTAAGCAAGCATTTTACTAATAATGGTAAATAATAATAATAGTAAATCAACACAAGTTGATTATTGTATACAGACTGTTACATTATTTCATGATAAACAAAGCAGACAGACTAAGACATGGGTACTTAAACACAAATCAACAAACTAACCTTACTGAATTTTACACTACAACTAAGAACAGTTAACTATAACTGAAAGTCAATCTAAAAAAGATAAGCAGTAATCTAAATGATAAACTCAACTAATTAAGCAACTATAAACATGTCTTAAGTCCTGTATAAAGTTCCTCAAAATGAAAACGCATGCTATCCTTTCACATGTGACAGATAATCCCTGACTTTTTCTCTTTTTTTTTGCCTATATTGGAGAAAATCTTAGCTGACACTTTAAATTCAAGTCAGTCAGCTCAAACTGGATATATGTCTTCCTCAAAAATAAATAAATAAAAGCTGTGGTAACTCTTAATGATTGAATTGTTGGCTATTACTCTTATTATTTTCTTTCTCATGAGGACAGATTGCTGGTGCATTGCTAGACAAACTTCTTAATGAACTTTCATCGACTTAACTTCTGAAGTTTCATGGCTAATTGCTGATTTTTAATTTAATCAAGTCATCAATAAAAAAACATCCACTTCCAGATTAGCACACAGATGGATATATACCAAATTTCAGCTTGGTTGGACTTACGGTTCCTGTGAAATAATTATCTGAACTTAGCTCCGCCCCCCTATATATGACCATATGGTCATGCCCCCTGTCATGCCACCAACCACTGATCCAGCTGTTAGAGTAAATTAGGCTGTGCCCCACAAGAATTAACTAGAATTGGCATGTGGCAGCAATATTGCTTACAGATGTCAGTGCATTTTTTATAATTATTTCGACTCAGATTTTGATGAGTGATTTGACACTGAATTTATGAAAATGTCATACAAATCCTAGGACTAGTTTACAAAAGTGGGTTTTTGTACATAATGGTTCAAATTACAGACTGGTATGATATTAGTCAAGGGATCAGAGGAAAAAGAATTTTGTCTCTACGCCTCAAGGTTCTCAAGAGATGGGCTAAAACATTCAATGTTGTGCTATAGTGCCACCATCAGGCAAGTTGGGCTCATCTCGCTTGCCTGAGTAGTGGGACAGAGTACTAGCCATTGACCAAATTATTTAATGTCTCTACAACTTTGACTTTGGTCTGCACAATTTGCTTTAGAGGAAAAAAAAAATGATGATGAAAAACAAAATAAGTTTCCAACAAATGAGAATTAAATTAGTAAATATAACTGCAATATAACTTCAAGTTGTCATGTCTCAGTCTATACTAGTCTCTGCTGAAACCCTGAATCCCATGCACATCAAAGAGCAACAAACACCACCATATGACCCATCACATGTGACCCTGATCCCCATTAGCTATCGTCAAACTTCTTATTGGTGTCACCTGTTCATGATCATATACTCTCCCATAAACAGACTTCTGAAGCTAGTGTAGGGGCTTTACTTCTGCAAATAGTTCACAATCATACACAGTTCACAGGGGAACTCCTTCTTCTTCTTCTCATGCAAGCTATCTCCACTGAGAGAAATTATAATAATGGAAGCTGAAAGCTGTTGGAAATAAAGCTAGCTTTGGAATAATGGAGGCATTGGCTAGAAGGGATTTCACTGGCATTCAAAGATCACAGAAACCTAGAGTACTGAACAACTGTTAAATGCTAAACCATCTTCAAGCAAAATGAGCACTGTTTTTCTCCACTTTGAAGTGCATAGTAATCAAATATACCATGCACTGAAAGGCTCAGGTTGAAATTATGGATCCTCTGAGGTGACTGTCTTAGTACTGTTTTCTGAGGGGTGCAGCATAGTACTATGCCAGTCACCGAAGAGAATCCATAATTTCAACCGCAGCCTCTCAGTGCATGGTATGTTTAACTTATGTCCCTCATCAAAAAATTCCAAACTAAAAGTGTTAAGATTGAATCTTGGCATAAACTCACTGGAGGCAGCCATGTTTGTTGTTTACGTCTGAGTGACCTTTGACCTGCACATGTGCAGTGTACAATGTTATCACCTGCTTCGCTAGATGTGATCATGATACATAGATCTACACACACACAGAAATGCTCGCGGAGCCACAGCTGTGACTTGAGTCGGCCGTATAGTTTGAAATTGTGACGTCAGTTCATGGTATATCCAGGATATACCATGACTGACCTACACCATATCCATTTTTTTTTTTTGATGTCACAAGATACGTTGCTTAATCAGTGCTGAAACTATTTTATGTCATATGAGCCAGCCTTGGCCAATCCCTGCATGGGAATTTTTTGATGAGAGATATAATTTCCTATAGACCAGGTTAAAAAATTGCAAAGCAGATGCCCTACTATATCCTGTACAATCCAAATCAAAATCCCTAGAAATCATTCGTCCCAAATCTTGCTTCAGTGTAGCCATTGCCTGGGAGGTGGTCTTAGAAATTACTCAAGCTAGAGTAAATCATACAGCGTCATCTCAATGCCATGAATGTAAAAATCTATGAATGCCCACATGTCTGTGACAAGTTGATGACCAGTCACCATCCTGGAATCACCAGGACTCATTAACTAATGGAGACGAAATGCCGGTGGGAAACCATACTGGCTGATAGAGCTTTTCCAACAGGAAGGCTTTTGCCTCTCCCCATTCCTCATCAACAGTGGTCCCATTTAGCCATCATTTTCATCACAGATCTGCTGCTTTCTTTAAATAAAACATAACAAACATTCTGACCACATCTTAAAGTCTCTAATCCTGATTTCAATAGTCTTTGAAACTGCAGAATTCACCATATTTTCATATAATTTGGAATTCCTGACAACGTTGTGTCCTCAGTGTACATTCCAGGTGTGAAAGGTGTTGATGGAAAAGTTAGGAATTTCTGTCAGTATCATCTCAGGACACCAGTTTCAGACCAATGGACAAGTGGAATGAGCCATGTTTTAGTGACAGAACTGAATATTTGGCAATTAGTTTTGTTGATAAAATAAAACATGTTGTCATGCCAGCATCACATGCAGAGCACACATGGTGCGAATTGAACAGTTGATGGCTGTCAAGTGGGAATTTGGGGCATGTCCGAGTTGCCCAAACAGATTCATTTGTGATTGTTTGGATGCCTACTGCATATACACTCACTGTCCACTTTATTAAGAACACCTGTACACCTGAAAATTCATGAAGCTATCTAATCAGCCAATCATCTGGCAGCAGTGCAATGTAAAAAAAAAAATTAAAAAAATCATGTAGATATAGATCAAAAGCTGCAGTTAATGTTCTCATCAAACACCAGAAGGGGGGGAGGGGGGAGTGTGATCGCTGTAACTTTGATCATGGCATGCATACTTGACAACTTTTCAAAATTCTTATGGGGGAGAAAAGTGCATGAACGACATTTTCAATTGGATGAGGGTATGATGCGCGGTTGAAATGATAAAAACAGTGGATCCCAATGAATTGCAAGCCATTTGAAATTTATACAATTAAAGAGTTTTTGAATTGTTGATATTGTTCTATCATTTACTATAGGTTATGGGATTCGTGTATCAGGCATGAGATAGCTCAGAGTGAAAAATCTGAAATAATACTCTTGTCTTGAATTTTAATATAATAACAATG
>JAODLJ010000025.1:7714056-7728013 GCA_027576115.1 Cathorops melanopus
ACTGTGGGGGAAACCGGAGCACCCGGAGGAAACCCACGCGGACACGGGGAGAACATGCAAACTCCGCGCAGAAAGGCTCTTGCTGGCCACAGGGCTCCAACCCGGACCTTCTTGCTGTGAGGCGACAGCGCTAACCACTACACCACCGTACCGCCCGTTTAGAGCCATAAGAAAGTTTAAATTGACTCGACATTTAGACTTTAATGTAACTAAAAATGTAAAAAAAAAAAAAAAAAAGATACAGAGTAAAATGTTTTTACAGTGGACCTGTACATCTGTACATTGAGATTCCTACTTCTTGTACTTTAGTCCTGGGACTCCCGAGTCAGGTGCAAGAGTTGTGCTTGGACATCCCAGAGCTGGACGTGCTAATGAAAGAAATTAGCGACCTGGCAGAGTCTGGAGCTCGTTACACTGAGATGCCGCATGTGATCGAGATCACGCTGCCCATGCTATGTAACTACCTCCCACGCTGGTGGGAAAGAGGGCCTGAGAACTTCCCTGAGCAGGAGGGCCAACTCTGCACTGAGGTCACTTCTGAACACCTCAACCAGCTGCTGGGAAGCATCATGAAGATCGTGGTCAACAACTTGGGCATCGATGAGGCCTCATGGATGAAGAGATTGGCTGGTTAGTATGGTATATGGGTTAACCCTTACGTCCAATATTGCTGTCTCTTGACTTGAAATCTCTAACGCCACAAAATTGACCTCTTGTAGAATTTACATGTAAGCATATAAATATTTTAGTGCTTTTCTAAAGCAAAATGTGGCAGATTGTAATGGTTTATGCGTAAGTTCTGGTATCGAAGTGTAGAGTAATACCACTGTACATCTATTGTCCCATTTTTGGCCAAGGGGTTGTCAGTTTTTAAAAGGGGTGCTGAAACCAGTAACAACACAATAATTAACATGGTGTTGGTAGCACACATTTGTCATCCTTTAATTACATACACAAATATTTATCAAACAGGTAAAATTAGATATTTAAATCCTTTTTTATTCTTTCTCCCTCAGTTTTTGCCCAGCCAATCGTTAGCAGGGCCAAGCCAGAGATGCTCAAGTCTCACTTCATTCCCACTATGGAGAAGCTGAAGAAACGCTCAGGGAAGGTAGTAGCTGAGGAGGAGCAGTTGCGTATGGAGGGCAAGACAGAGGTGGACAGTGAGGAAGGAACAATCCGAGACGAGTTTGCTGTGCTCTGCAGGGATCTGTATGCCCTCTATCCACTGCTCATCCGCTATGTGGACAACAACAGGTGATGAGTTGTGAGCCTTTATACAAATAGCTAAATTGCAAATTTGGGTTGTTAGTTTCATGGTCAATCACAGTTTATAATTAAGTGGTTCCCTCAGCACTGACCATTTCAAAATACCAATTAGAATGTGGTTCTCTCTATTACCTACCTGTCCATGTTTTTTACCTCCACTAACTTTGTTGGAGAAGGTTATGTTTTTGGCTCTGTTTGTTTGTCTGTTCCCAACGTAACTCAATAAGTAGTGGATGGATTTTGATGAAATTTGGAGGAAAGGTGGGTGATGGGCCAAGGAACAACTGATTAGATTTTGATGCAAATTCAGATATGTATGTGGATCCACGACTTCTTTGTTTTTTCCAAACATAACTCAAAAAGTCGTGAACGGATTTGGATGAAATTTGGTGTACAGCTGTAGTATTATCCTCGGTTCAAGTAATTCAATTTTGGTATTGATAATGTGTAGCTTAATGGAGGTATGCACTCTACTGCGTGCCCTTCTAGGGTTTTTATTTATTTATTTTTTTGCCTGATCAAGGTCTTTATTCCAGTGGTTATCACCTCTTTTGTTTCCAGTTGTTACTCCTTCAAAAAAAAAAAATCCCCTCACTATCGACTCTGCTTAAACCACACAACACCAACCTCCATTTCTCTGCACATGGGATGCGACCAGACTGAAAACCTTTTGTCTATATAATATGCTTCTGTTCTTTTAACACATTCTATTGCTACCTCTGCTATCACTTCCAGCATGTTGGTAACTTTATCATACACAGCAGCTATCAAATGCAGAGAAAAACATTACACTGAACAACTATCCATTTTCAGCGAAACAGTGCTGCCCACTGCTGGGCAAGTTCAATTTTTTTCTTTGTTACCTCGCAGCCAGTCTTTCTTTCAACTTATAATGACAATTTGATAAATACTGACAATGTCAGAGATTTTACGGGAAAGAAAGACATTCTCAAAGATATTTTTCTAAATGGACAAACAAGATTTGTATTTTTAGTTAAATGCAACATAGACAAGGATGTTCAAAGACACTTCTGTACAAAGGCTGCGTGATATATTTTTGCGTTAATTTTAAACACTCATTTGTGTATTTCAAATGGTCAATTAATACCATAAAACTGTGGTAAGTTTAGATTAGGAGGTAATCATACTGCACTGAACTTCGCATATGCAATCTTCTTCTTCTTCACCCATCCAATGTGTTCTGGGTTGGGTCCTTTCCTATAGGGTTTCTTGGCTAAGTAAGTACAGCCAGCTAGCCACTCCTGTGCTGCACTGCTTTTGGTCTTGAACAGTTTAGATTAGCCAATTAACCTAACCTGCATGTCTTTGGACTGTGGGGTAAACCGGAGCACCCAGATGAAGCCCACACAGACACGGAGAGAATATGCAAACTCCACACAGAAAGGCCCCTCGTTGGCCGTGAGGTTTGAACCTGGAATGCCCAGGTCAGACGGCAGGCTGCAACTAGTTTTCAACTACTTGCGTCTACCTGAGATAACAAAATCGCAGGCACGCACGACGACACAGATGATGGCAAAATGTTGCAGAGGGTCTTTAGTAGACGCAGGGTGACACAAGTGGATCACAATCTGTTCACAATTCAGCTGCGATTCGCTTCCAATCAGTGCAAATAGCAGGTTGACGCATGTAGAGGCAGGCGGTCGTACAACGCTTGAGCGACCAATCGCAATTTGAAGCAGGTAGTGACAGCTAGATGCAGGCTGATGCAGGGGAAGACAAGTCTTTAGAGATGGCTGCAATGCATTGCAGGTAGATGCAGACTGCACCTGCAAATAGTTTACAACAACCTGAGAGCCTTATATTTTTTTAAAGGTTTTCTGTGCACTGTGTCAACCTGCATCTAGCTGCATCTGCTTCCAACTGGTTGATTCAGATTAAATACTCTGCCTCTCGCAATACGTCTGACCACAACGAAGGATTTGATGCAAAATGCCTGCGTCCACCTGTGATCAGTCACCACCCGACCAATCGCAGGTCGCAGCATGCGTTTTTCTGCCATCTGACCTGGGCAGAACCTTCTTCCTGTGAGGTGACCATGCTAACCGTTTCACCACCGCATATGCAATATTTAAACATATTTAAATGCTAATTTATTTCTGAATATTTTGCCATATTCCTTATTACAGTGGGATGTGACTATGAAGAAAACCACAACCAGTAGTCAATTTAACGTAGAAAAATCTTCACCATGAGTCCTAAAAAAGTCCTAAACTAGCTAATTTAGACAAATAGTATATCATGTTTAGATCGAAACACACCTACAGAATGTTTTCACCCCTGTACCGTACACTTAGGCTAGAAACAGAGCATAGTGTCAGTGTTGTCTGTGACTGAGTGACACCAAGTTATAACTTCATATCTTGTGTTTTTGCAGGGCGAGGTGGTTAACCAGCCCTGATCCTGATGCTGAAGACCTGTTCAGGATGGTGGGAGAAGTTTTCATCTTCTGGTCGAAATCTCATGTGAGTTTACATCCAGTCACAATTTAAACTCAACTTCTCGAAAGACTTTTTTTTTTTAATCATCATGTCATTATAAATAGCTATGTACTGTAAACCATTACTAACGGTACTATTTTCATGTTTGTTTTTTTCTGAACTTTGCAGAACTTCAAGCGTGAGGAGCAGAACTTTGTGGTGATGAATGAGATTAATAACATGTCTTTCCTCACCGCTGACAGCAAGAGTAAGATGAGCAAGGTGAAGTATCAGATAGCATGAACACATCAATTTAATCATTTTTAGAACTTAACAGAGATAGTCGTGAGTGTGTTAAAATATGTCACACGACAAACTTCTCTTTGTATTTCCTTGTGTTTATTTATTTATATTGATATGAAGTTTAAAAAAAAAGTAATTGAACCCATGGCTTTTCTAATATATAGAATGCCTTGCATAAATATTCACCCCCACCACCCCAAATATTTATGTTTCAGGAGGTAGCCAATATAGCAGAGGGGAGCCGTCAGGGCCTTCTAGGACTTCAGACAAGGCCCAAACATATCAGCATTTCAGATGTTATATTTAGTTTCTTTAAATCTTAAATTTTTTCATTCTTTCATAATTTCATTATAATTATTTTCTTCTATTTCTAATTTGGCCTCATTTTCCTTCAAATTTGCTTCAGAAATGAAAGAGTTACTGTCCTGAAAACATTAAAGTAGTTATCCAGTGATT
Source organism: Cathorops melanopus (assembly GCA_027576115.1). NCBI lineage: Eukaryota > Metazoa > Chordata > Actinopteri > Siluriformes > Ariidae > Cathorops > Cathorops melanopus. The sequence goes on from JAODLJ010000025.1 coordinate 7,718,523, forward strand.
TATTTTTTCTTTTTTAGCTTGTTGTTTCTAGGCTGAGAAGAGTTTAGAGCTGGCTCACTCATTGGTTAGGACTTTGTTGCCGGGACAGAAGGCCATGGCAGTGTATGTTTATGTAGGAAATGACAGATGAATTAACCAATCAGATTTTCATTTATAGTGGGAGGGACCAAAAATTTAGCGCCCTATGCCTTCTCGGAGGCCAACACTAGCTGAACCGCGAGTCGTTCATCAGTAGTGTTAGCGAATGCTAATAAAGCGGTCAAGCCAGTGCTATCGAGAGCAAGTAGCACAGGCTAACGACCGAGAAACTACGATTTCTGCCTCCAGACTCTTTTTCGACGCTGCATGCTCGCTACAGTATCTTTCACTCAGAATTAGGTATTCCATTTCCTGATGTAATTTGCTTAGTTACTTTTAAAATCAACATCAACAGCTATACACAACAGAGCGACCTGGCAGCCTGCCGCCAATCCCTTACAAAATCCTTTGCCCTTTTGCTTTTTTGGTGTCTGGCTAAGGTTTGGCTGAGCTGAAGTCCCAGCTCTAATAGTAACGGTTCGCCGCTGCAATATAGTTTGCAAAAATATTAACAGAATAAACAATATAAAAGTCATGATTGCAAAAGTATTCACTCCCACTGCTGTGAAATCCGAAAATGAGTTCTAGTGAAACCAGATGCCATGAGAGGTCATATAATTAGATGAGTGTGCAGTTACTTGTCCAGGATGTATCCTGCCTCTCGCCAATAGTCAGCTGGGATAGGCTCCAACTTGCCCACGACCCTGAACAGGTAATGGATGGGTGAATAAAGGATATGACAAAACCATGACTCTGTCTAGAAGAGACCATTCACCAAAAGTCAGTCACTGGGTAAAGAGGGTATTAATCAGAGGAAGGGTAACAGGGGGGTACATATTTATGCAAGGCATTTTTTGCACAGCTATTTTTAGTAGTACTTTGTTAGCAAAACTTAATATTGTTATAGGCATTATTCTCTGTCTTATGAATTTTTAAGGTGTACTCATGTTTTTTTTTTTTCCATGTCACACACCCCTAATGTTTAATACTGTTCTATCTGTGTCAGAAATGTAGCTAGAAGATGAGAATATTGTGTAAAAGTTAGCTAGTTAGCAGTGCAACCAAGCGCTTGTCCTTTTGTCATCATCTGCTTGCTTTATTCAAAGGAAAAAATTGTTGATATACAGCAGCGGTATTTCTTGTTGTTTCTGGTATTATTGTTTTTGTCTCTGAATACACGTGGAGCCAGGATATTAACAGTGAATTCTGTATGTGTGTGTGCGTTCTGTCCTGGTGTGGACACCTGGTTCTCTAGGCTGGGGATGGAGAGGTCAGAATACATTTCTGCACGACAAAAAGCTGTGCTGTTTCGCATGGCACCACATCGCCGAGGCTTTCTATCAAACTTGCACACACACACTGGCACATCAGGAACCCCCCCCCACACACACACACACACACTCTCTTATTGGAAATACACAGTGATAAGGCCAATCAGATATCATAGGGATGTCCTTTAGCTGTGGACAAATCCTTAATGTACTGTAAAATGCTGCATTTTAAGAACTCATCCGTTGCCAGTGCGTGTGTGTGAGCAGGCATTTGACAGCATTTGATGAAAGTTCTCAGCTCTAGTTTGCAGGATCAGGATCATGGCACTCTGTTCAGCTGCTCATTTGCTGCTGGGTTTGAGTCCCATTGCCCTGCCAATGAGTTGATGAGTTTGATGGGATTGCCACCTGCTGGATCTTGTTTGCTGCAGATCGTTGCAGTTTACCTCTTTTCTCATTCTTTTTTTTTATTATTTTCTTTCCCTGTTGCATTTTCTTTGGTGGTGAAGCTTTCTTGCAGAGTTCCCCGTTAATCACCTGATCTTTTTAGCTATTCTTTATACAAATACATCATTGCCCATTTCAAGAAAATTGAATCAAACACAACTGGATTAAGATGTTCCACCTCTCATCCAAGAGGCTTCTTCAGTTCACTTTATCAGCTTGTCTGAGTAGACTGGGCTAGTCTGACCAGCTGGTGTGAGTACCCAGGTATTTAATCTCTGTGGAGTCGTTCTCAAGGCCATTGATATCACTGTTTTTTTCATGCTCCAGGGTGTGATAAAGTCTTTGGAGTCAACTTCATTTATGCTCCATTCTGTTTGACAGTCATGTGGGGTTGTTAGAGTTGCTGGAGTTACCGTACATGAGGGCATTTGTGAATGACCGTTGTTCTTGGAGGTTAAGGTGTGAAATCTCCTGTCTTAATACAGTAAATCATCTGTCTTCCCTGTCCAAAATGTGTACATTGCTGTGCTCAAAGGAGTGTGCCTTCTCCTTTAGGTGTAAACAGACAGCAGAGTCTTGGCCTGAAGAGTTGGCCCTCCTGTGTTGGGCCATATATTTGTTTAGTGGTTGTTTGGTTTCACCAATGTACAGGTCCGAGCATTCTTCTCTGCATTGGACAGCATACAACAGGTTGCTTTTCTGGGTGTGTCATATACGGTCTTTGGGGTGTAGTCTTTGTCTGAGTATGTTACTGGGTTTAAAAAATACAAGAATACAGTGCTTGTTAAAGAGTCTCCTGAGTTTCTCAGATACCCCAGACACATACAGGATAACAATGCTCTTGTGCGTGTTATGCTTCTCCTCTTCCAGTGTTGGTGTTCTTTCTGGAACGTGTTGCCGTTTTCACAAAGGTCCAACTGGGGTAACCACAAGTTTTAAGGTCCTCCCTCAGGTGTTTGTGCTCTTCCTCTTTGGCCTGTGTGCTGGTGGGTATGTTATCAGCCCTGTATTGTAGGGTTCTGATAACACCTAGCTTGTGTTCCAGTGTGTGGTGTGAGTCAAAAAGTAGGTATTGGTGTGTGTATGGGTTTCCTGGATACCCCAATGTGTAGGCCCCTGTCTTCTCCAATGTGGAGAAATCCAAGAAAGGCAAACTATTATCCTTAACATCTTCCCTGGTGAACTTGATGTTTCTGTCCACTGAGTTGATGTGTTCAGTGAATGCTTGCACCTCTTGGGGTTTGTTTTTGACCCATGAGTTGTCCACATATCTAAACCAGTGGGTCAAAATGTGAAATTGGAAAAAAAAAATCCCTCACCAGAGGAGGAGGAGGTCTGCGACACCTCCTATCTCCCACTTACAATGCTGTCTTTTCATCCCTACCCAGGATATTTCACACCTTAGCCTCCAAGAACAACAGTTGTTCACAAATGGCCTCATGTGACTCCAGCAACTCGTACAACCCCAAACGACTATCATTACAACAGAATGGAGCACAAACAAAGTTGACTTCAAAGACTTTATCACACTCTGGAGCACCAAAGAAACAATTACATAAGTGGCCTTGAGAACGACTCCGCAGAGATTAAATACCTGGTTACTCACACCAGCTGGTCAGACTAGCCCAGTCTAGTCAGACAAGCTGATGAAGTGAACTGAAGAAGCCTCTTGGATGAGAGGTGAAACATCTTCAAAAACTTAAAACCAAGCCCAGTTGCGTTTGATTCAATTTTCTTGAGGTTACCATGACCTGGATGGATGAGAATATTCACAGACATCATTGCCCATTATTCATCTGGTCATAGAGTTCAGACAATATTTTGTAAATTGTGAGTGTGGCATCATGGAAAATGGGGGTAGTTTGTGGAAGGGGTGGGCATAACTTTATAATTTCATCCCATTTCTCATCTGATACTGACCCCCCTTTTAATTCACACAAAGCATTGTACTTCTAAAATAGCTTTCAGTCAGCTTATCTAAATTAACTGACCTAGATTGCAGATTTAGGTAACACTTTACCTGGTCTTTGTATCGTAAGAATAACACAACGTTATGATAAGAATAACATAAACTTGTCTTGTGTCATAGGCTGTCATGAGTTGTCATGATATGTTAGTTGGGTCCATAAATATTTCAATATTGACATAATACTGTATATGAGCTGAACATGATGGTGTAGGAATTACAGCACTACCGATATATTCCATCCTCATTCACTGGATATGAGCAATTGCGCGCGCTGATTGGCTCCAGTCCTGAAGACTTGTCCAATGGTCCAGTGGTAGAAAACAAAAACCCTTTGAGTGTAACAAGCACTGACCCTGAAGACTCCTTCCTAAATTGGTAAATATACTCCATACAGAAATAAACCTTCTCACAGAAAGCTTCACCATATCAGTAATTAAACATCTTTTTAGAATCCCTTTATATTGAGCACCCATAATAAGTCGCTGTGTACGTAGTTGCAGAAAAAAAATGACATATTAGAACAAGTGCATTAATGTAAACATTAGAGTTGGAGCTATTTAACAGGGATGTCATTTAAAATAAAATAACTGATACCTGCCTAGGGGAACAAATATGGTCATGGTCATAGCCATAGTATAAAATATATTCTATAGATTCTCATAATGGTAATATAATTAAACAAAATGAAGGGCACTTGGTAATGTGCATACCTCCACCAAGCCATAGTATATTATCAACATCAAAATCAAATCACTTGAATTTAGGATAATCCTAAAGCTGTCCACCAAATCTCATCTAAATCCGTTCACTACTTTTTGAGATGCGTTGAAAACAGACGAAAAAAAAAATCCCAAATCTGCATACATATCTGGATCTGCAAACATACCCAGATTTGCATCAAAATCTAAACAGTTCTTCCTTGGTCCATGGCTCACCTTTCCACCAAATTTTACCCAAATCTGTTCACTACTTTTTGAGATACATTGAAAACACAAAAAAATCCCAAATCTGCACACACATCTGGATCCTGGATCTGCAAACATAACCAGATTTGCATCAAAATCTAATCAATTGTTCCTTGGCCCATGGCTCACCTTTCCACCAAATTTTACCCAAATCCATTCACTACTTTTTGAGATGCGTTGAAAACACACAAAAAATCCCAAATCTGCATACATATCCAGATTTGCATCAAAATCTAAACATTTGTTCCTTGGCCCATGGCTCACCTTTCCACCAAATTTTATCCAAATCTGTTCACTACTTTTCGAGATACGTTGAAAACACTAAACACTCCCAAATCTGCACATACATCTGGATCCTGGATCTGCATACATACCCAGATTTGTATCAAAATCTAATCAATTATTCCTTGGCCCATGGCTCACCTTTCCACCAAATTTCATCAAAATGCATTCACTACTTTTTGAGTTACGTTGGACACAAAAAATAAACAAACAAATGGAGGCAAAAACATAACCTCTTCCAACAAAGTTGGCAGAGGTAATAAACTTATGACAGCGTGTGCCATTTTCCATGAAACCTTTATGACATGGTTATGTCACTCTTACTACACAGGGTTAAAGTGTTCCCTAGCTGTAGATGATGATGTCACCCAACTCACCCACTCAATCCTCTTTAAATGTCTATGGGCTTATATCCTTTCGATTTAAGGAGGCCAGGCTTGAGAATCACACACACTTTGCTTCTGGGCTGGAAGATGGTCATTAGTGAAGCAATACCTGTGATCTCTGGTCCCTCCTTGCCTAACATACATAAGCACATGCACACATGCACACACACCCTCACACAGTAGCAGATAACAGTCAGTAATTGGGTCCTGCACCTTCACTTGCAGCAGTGGATTGTGTGTATTTGTGTGTGTAGGTGAATGCAAGGGTTCAGGGTGAGACAGAAGGTTCCTGTAGCCTGTTTTTGAGTGTGCTATGCCACAGGGTGGGGAACTAACATGGGAAATGTGGGGTGTGTAGCAACATTTCCTCCAGCCTGCTCTTTCATTTCTAACTCCTGCTGCCTCTAAAATGCATTTCTGCAATTGCAATGCCCATGTTTTATGCACTGTTTTAGCTTGTATTGGGTTTTATTGTTTAACATTTGCCTGAAAAGCATGGTGTTACCCGAAAGAAGAATAGTCCAATAACATTGTTCATTGACCCACAACACAAATCACCCTCATTCTTAAAAAATAAATCAATAGATAGATAGGTAAATAAATAAATTGCTATAATGGAAAAAAAAATTAATTAAAACAAATATGGAAATGGAGGAAAAATGAAAATGCCACATGCTACAAAATTTAAAAAATGGGCAATGTAGAAATATTTAACATTTCAGTGTTTTATTTTCAGGTAAATATCACTGAAATCTTGGAATTTTTTTTTTCCATCAGTAGTATTTTTATGGTAGATTTTTTTCCCAATATCTTTTTAATTTTTTGCAGCTTTTTTTTCCTTATAAATAACTGTCACTCTTTTTTGCAAAAAAAAAAAAAAATATATATATATATATATATATATAATGTAAAAAAAAAGAAAAAAGAGAAAAAATGAAAATGCCACATGCTACAAAATTTTAAAAATGGGCAATTTAGAAATATTTTACATTTCAGTATTTTATTTTCAGGTACCAGTATCGCTGAAATCTTGGATTTTTTTTTTTTTTGCCATCAGTAGTATTTTTGTGGTAGATTTTTTTTAAACATCTTTTTAACTCTTTTCTGCAGCATGTTACAATTTTTTTTCTGAAATAACCCTCACTCTTCTTTTTTGCAAAAAAAAAAGCTATAATGTAAAAAATGGAAAAGGAGAAAAAAATGAAAATGCCACATGCTACAAAATTTAAAAAAATGGGCAATTTAGAAATATTTTACATTTCAGTATTTTATTTTCAGCTAAATATCATTGAAATCTTGGAACTTTTATTTATTTATTTATTTATTTATCTATCTGTTTATTTATTTATTTTTAGCCAGCAATAGTATTTTTGTGGTGGATTAGCATGTTGCAAAGTTGTTGTTTTTTTTTTTTAAGAAATAATCCTCACTCTTTTTTTTGCAAAAAAAGCTGCAACTTTCCAAAAAAAAGGAAAATGAGAAAAAATGAAAATGCCACATGTTCCAAAATTTTAAAAATGGCCAATTTACAAATATTTTACATTTCAGTGTTTTATTTTCAGGTAAATATCACTGAAATCTTGGAAAAAAAAATTTTTTCTTGCATATAGTAGTATTGTGGTAGATTTTTAAAAAAATATCTTTTTTAACTTCTTCAGCATGTTACAAAAGTGTGTTGTTGTTGTTGTTTTTTTCCTTTTAAGAGTGATGTAGAAATAGTGTACAGTTCAATATATTATATTCAGGTAAATATAGCTGATACATTGGAACTTTTTCTGTATTGCCACGTAGTGTGTATATATGTATAAAAACACTTTTTTTTCTTCACCCAATACCAGGGTAAAATAAAAATGCTATGCGTTGCCCAGGAATAGGACTCTTCAAGAATATTCCTGTGTACCATCTAACTACATGAGATCTTTACAGAGTGGTGGCGCTGATGCAGAACGTACGAAGAAGAAACGGCGTGGTGATCGCTACTCGGTGCAAACCTCGCTGATTGTAGCTGCGCTGAAGAAACTCCTGCCCATTGGTCTAAATATGTGTTCTCCTGCAGATCAAGAACTCATCAGCTTGGCGAAGATTCGCTATTCTCTGGTAAAGAGAGACTCATTGCAATCAATAAGTAAGGAATAAAAGTCCTTTTGTTGGAAAATAATCAACCCGAAAATTAAACATCGACATGAATGATCAATTATATCAGTTATACGCTTTTTTCTTTGTTAAGCAACCCTGTGAGTTTTAATCTGTATGTTATTAGCTGTAGTTCTTTATTGTATTACAAGATGCTTTACAAGACATGTATTCATATAAACTTGTGATTGAAACTACTATCAGAAGTGATGTTGTAGAATATTAATCAACACCTTTTGGACAATCAGATTGGAGAATTCTGCAGCGTTAGGGTAAGGATAATTATCAGTGTTGTGCAAGTTCACATTGAATGACAGCTAGTTCAAAGATTAAAATGAACTAGTTCATGTTCATTGTTCAGAATTTAGAAATTTGAACTAAGCTCACCTTCTCAAAAATGAACTAGTTTACAGTTTTATGACTGAAATTTTAATCGCTAATTAAAATATCACATTTCAGTAGGCCACATTAGCATCTAATTTACTGATATAAACAAATCACTAATGTCACGACCAGCACACGGAGCACATCACCAGACAACACCAGTGGAATGTGTGAGAAACTGGTCAAGTAATAATTTTAAAAGATGCAATCCCAAAATATCATAATTAAATAATATTGGTTGATGTTGAGTGGTATATCAGATATATTCCATTCAGCTAGCCTGATATTGAATGAGTCGATGACGAGTAGCTGAATGGAATATATCTGATAGACCATGAAAAAAAGGCCGCCAATATTATTATTTTTGGGTGTACAATGCATCTTTTTTCTTTCAAAATTCTTAAAATCTTTCATATTTCACAAAGCAAAGCTGGCGGACATATTTGTTTACAAATTGTCCCAGTTGCTCAGTAGTGCAGAAGTTTTACCTCTCCAACGTGTGACGTCATGTTGTCTTGACAGCCATGCAATATCGTAAACCATATTCAACGCTCATTCTCCATTGAGTAGAGTGACATAATACATGTAGAATAAGTGACATGCTAACAACACTGCATGCTATTGAACCAAATGAATGAAACCTGCTAGAACACATTTTTATTACATCGAAAAAGTATCCTATATGTATGATAATACATGATATTTCATATCACAATATGCAAGTCCATTTTTTGCTTGTTATTACTACTGCTGAGTGAGTGTTCGTGTTCATTAGTTACCTCCGCCAACTCTGTTTTTGCCTTTGTTTGTTTGTCTGCTCCCCATGTAACTCAGAAAGGAGTGAACAGATTTTGATGAAATTTGGAGGAAACGTGGGCCATGGGCCAAGAAATAATTGCTTAGACTTTGATGCAAATTTCGGATATGTATGTTGATCCAGGATCCAGGGACGTAACTAAAACTGTATATTGAGTAGGTTTACACCAATCAGCTATAACATGATGACCACTGACAGATGAAGTGAATAACACTGATTATCTCATTACAGTGGCACCTGTCCAAAGACAGATGAACCGGCGACAGGGTCATGGGTGTCAAAGGCTCATTGAGTCACATGCGGCACAAAGGCTAGCCCATATGGTCCAATCCCAAAGAAGAGCTACGGTACTGTAGCACAAACTGCTGAAAAAGTTTATGCTCATACCTTTCTGTTTGAGCCAGCATTAACTTCTTCAGCAGTTTTTGCTACAGTAGCTCTTCTATGTGATTGGACCATATGGGCCAACATTCGTGCCCCGTGCGAATCAATGAGCCTTTGACACCCATGACCGTCGCCGGTTCACCGGTTGTCCTTTGGATCCTTGGACCACTTTTGTTCAGTATTAACCACTGTGTACCAGGAACACCCTACAAGATGTGCGATTTTTGGAGATGCTCAGACCCAGTCATCCATCCATCCATCCATTATCTGTAGCCGCTTTATCCTGTTCTACAGGGTGGCAGGCAAGCTGGAGCCTATCCCAGCTGACTACGGGCGAAAGGCGGGGTACACCCTGGACAAGTCGCCAGGTCATCA
>JAODLJ010000025.1:7907345-7919297 GCA_027576115.1 Cathorops melanopus
GAAATAAATTTCAAAACGGGGCCGGCTGATGGTGATGACATCGCTTTCCACTACAAGCCTGTAATCGGTAAATATACAGCCCTGAACAGCTTCAGAAATGGAAGCTGGGAGACGGAGGAAACTGCACCTGATCAACCCTTCACTGGGGGAGAAGAATTCCAGATTATTGTAGTCATCAATTCTGAGGATTATGAGGTGTGTTTTTAGGATAGCTTGTAGACATTGAGTTAAAAAAAGAACAATATGAACTTAATTTCGCCTCTTTTTGCAGGTCTATGTGAACAGTGTAAAGCATTGTGCGTTCAAGCACCGCATTCCTCCAGAGAAAGTTTCAACACTTGCTGTTCACGGAGATGTTTCCCAATTCACATGTACTTTTATACAAGTATGTTTAAGTTTTGTACTATTAATGACATAGTTGCAAACTAATCATATGGTTTTCTTTCATTTGTTTTTCTGTTGAAGATCAATTTAAAGAACTTTCTAAATATTTTAATTTTGTTTTCAGGGCTGGAGTACTTCTTCATTCTTTACAGAACTTCAGCAAATCACAATGCTAGGGGGTATATGCATTTTACCGCCAATCATTCAACCAGTAAGTTAAACAGTACATAAAATGAACAGGAAAGCATGAAAATGTCAGAAAAATATCTTTAGAGTCAACTAATTTACTCCATCATAACATGCAAAAAAAAATTGTGATATTTATTGTTATTTTTTTTTCCGAATGTGCTCTCTCCAGGCACTTCAGTATTTGGGTGAAATATCAGGAGGGATTAAAGAAGACATGGCTGTATTGTTCAAAGGGTCTATTCCTCCGGATGCCAAAGGGTACGCGTTGAAGCCCCATTGAATGGGAATATAGAAATCATCACGTATATGTACTATGACCACAGAAGTGTGAAGATTAAAAATTAGAGGAGTGAACGCATGCATGTTTCTTGTTTGGCTTACATACTGTAGATTACAACATTTAAATACACTGTTTAGACACAGATAATTGAAAACATGTTTGTTTTTCTTCACAGATTTGAAATAAATTTCAAAACGGGGCCGGCTGATGGTGATGACATCGCTTTCCACTACAAGCCTGTAATCGGTAAATATACGGCCCTGAACAGCTTCAGAAATGGAAGCTGGGAGACGGAGGAAACTGTACCTGATCCACCCTTCACCGGGGGAGAAGAATTCCAGATTATTGTAGTCATCAATTCTGAAGATTATGAGGTGTGTTTTTAGGATAGCTTGTAGACATTGAGTTAAAAAAAGAACAATATTAACTTAATTTCGCCTTTTTTTGCAGGTCTATGTGAATAGCGTAAAGCATTGTGTGTTCAAGCACCGCATTCCTCCAGAGAAAGTTTCAACACTTGGTATTTGTGGAGATGTTTCCCAACTCGCAAGTGAATTTATTTCTGTATGTTTACAGTACCTCATCACCTTTGCTAAAAGATCAAATTTGTTCCATTTCCTTCAAAATAAATGCTTCATGGGGGTATTTTTTAAATTTTTTTGCTCCGACCAGAACTGGAGTGCTTCTTCCATCTTTAGAGAAATAAACAAAATCCCAAGCACACAGACAACTGTCACCGTACAGATTTCACAAGCAATCAGCAGCCCTGTAAGTAAAATAGTAAGAGATGGTTAGAAACAACACAAGCTATCCAAAACACATTTTTACATTCAAATTTGTGGATACCTTACTGTGCATGTTGACTTTGTCCTTCTCAGGCAATTCCCTATGTGGGAAAAATCCCAGTAGTGGTAAAGGAAGGCATGGCTGTAGTTTTCCAAGGGAATGTTCTTGAACATGCAAATGGGTATGCTCTCGCATCACTGTGAAATTTGTTTGAACAATACAGCACATTTTGAAATTGTTTTACTTTTTTCTTCACAGATTTGAAATAAATTTCAAAACGGGGCCATCTGATGATGATGACATCGTTTTCCAGTACAAGCCTTACATTGGCAATTATACGGCCCTGAACAGCTTCAGAAATGGAAGCTGGGGGACAGAGGAAACTGCACCTGATACACCCTTCATCAAGGGAGGAGGCTTCATGATTATTGTTGCCTTTACATCAGCAGGCTTTGAGGTCCGTTTCTTAAAATACTTGACAGCAATAATTAAATATATGTAAGATAAATTTATTAAAATATTGTCCATTCTCTTCTACAGGTTTATGTGAACGGCTTCAGCCACTACACATTTAAACATCGTATTCCTTTAGAGAAAATTTCTACAATTGCCATTAAAGGAGACATTAACCTTCAGCTCATTGGTTTTGCTGATGTAAGTAAACCACTTTTCTGCTTCTTGAAAATGTTTGATCTCGTAGTTTCATTAATTAATACATTTTCTATTTTCTTTCCATTAGAACTGGAATAAATAAATTACAATAAGTAAAACACATCTACATGGGGAGGATGCTCCAGAGGCTGAAAAAATTCAACATTTTCCAGCAGTATTTTTTTTCCTTTTTAAATTGTTCAATTTGCCTTTAATGCCACCACCTTGTCATCATTATGTTTTTGTAAAAAGTACACAACTTGGGACCTGATGTGACTCAACAGTTTACTCACTAGTCTGAGCAACAGAAAAGCCAACATTTTAATCCACAGTGCCTCAACTTCCTAGTGAATAGCTTTGGTTTCTTACGGGGGAAGAAAACGTGGCTTTCAGACTTTCATGTGAAATATTGTTTTCACCTGGTCATAATGTATGACCATGTATGTAACATGTTTTCAACATTTATACATGAAATATATAAAATAATACACATCTCACATATGGGAGTCTGAAAAAACCCAATTATTTTTCTAGTTGCATTTTCTGCAGGTTCATAAATTTGAAAGTTGGGAGGGATAAAAGGGTAAAAGCTTTCCATGGCAATACAAAGTTTAACAATTCATTTATTGCTTTGTAACCCATAATTGAAATACTTTTTGGGTACTATACCGCCTCTGGGTCAGATATTTACATTATTTTTTTTCTCTTTCTTTCTTTTCAATTCATAATCTACAAGTTTGCTGCATGCCCTGCTTGGATACTTCTCTTATTAGCCAATGGAGATGAAAACATAACGTTTGTCTATGCAAAAATGCAGAATGAAGTGATAAGACCTCCAGAAGCTACAAATGAACTTCTGGGCTGATTTTTGTTGAAGGGTAGCTTGCCAGGCCAACAGTCTACAGTGGAAAGGCTTTAATGTGTTTAAGCTTGCATTATGATCCTCCATTAGAGAGAATCAAAAGGGGAATTTAGGAAAGATACGGTAGCTTTACCTGTACTTGTCGTATGTGCTAAGGGGCACACTTTGAATAACTGATACTTAGTCCTGTTTTAGATTAAAGAGTCCCTTTTTGGGTAGTATGGTGAAAAAAGCTTCCATATTTGCAAGGCCTTTTTTCCTTCTGGCTCACTGCTTAATCTGTGCTGAAATTTTAATTTGTTAAAGTGATTTACTGCTAAATTTATCTGTTAATTCTCAATAAAAAGAATGGGAATCTGAAGCTTCATTCAGTGTCTTGGTTTTCTCTCAGTGCATATGCACTCTTGGAATGTGTAGATAAATTACAAATTATGTTCACACTACAGTTTACACATTTTGTGTCAATATTAAAGACAACTGTGTTAGAATAATTCAGCTTTTTTCAACTCATACTTGCATGTAGTTTTAAGATGAGGACAACCTGTGAATTTCTTCACAATATTCAATACAATATGTGTAGACTGAGCTGTGCTGCACATACTCAGTGTCAGTTTTTTTAATGCATGAGCTGTTTGATTTAGCTGAACAGCAGCCAGCCCGTAGTCTGATAATGACATTGGCTTGCCATTTTGTTTTCATTTCATTGCATACTGCTGTACATAAAATATCATATTTTATATTATAATCAATTCATTAGATGAATTGCTAAAAAATAAATAAATAAAAATCTGCAGCTCAGTGGCTATTAAACGCACTTCTCTGTTTCTCAGAGATGATGTAAATGACACTTCTAACATCAGCCATTAAGGAGCTAATCAGTACTTACTTACTACTACTTGCAGTATAAGACGCTGGCCTATATTGAACCCAGACTAGTGGATTACAAACCTAGTGAGTTGACCACAAGACAAATGAAGTGGACCCAAACACAGACGTAAAATTCCAAAGTTAGATTTAATAACAGGTAAAATGCTCAGAGGATCCAAACACAAACAAAACCCAAAAATTCCACAAACACAAAAATCCTTAAACAGGGCAGCATAAACTCAAGGGAAAATCCAAAAGAGAAGCAGAAAACAGTCCAAAGTCAGTACAGGGTTCAGGCAAAGAGACCGCAACAATCCAAAGGGACAAAACCAAAACAGTAATCCATAGAAAAGGCAGAAAAAATGAGAACTAGACTGAGAGGGGGAAAAAAATAAGACTCAAGAATCTCATCAGAAAACACAAAGACCCACTGAAGACAACAACAGCGAACCAGGTATAAATACACAGGATAAATAATCACATAAATGAGTAACAGGTGGGAGTGGAAAAAAGGCAAAAAAGCAGACAGAATGAGAGACGGAGTCAGGAGCAAATGGCAAACAAAATTCAAGACACATGGTTGGTCAAGCAAATTAAAAGTCAAAAAGAGTCCCTGGAGGCCTCTAGAGGCCAAAAAGAGTCCCTGGAGGCCTCTAGAGGCCAAAAAATGTCCAACTCATGACAGGACACCCTCCTCTAGGACTTTCTGCCTTTCCTTGGACAGTCAGGATGTAGATAGTGGTAGTCCCTGAAGAGATATTTGTCCAGAATGTCCCAGGATTGGACCCATAAACATTCTTCAGGACCATAGCCCTCCCAGTCCACCAGAAACTGAATCCCACCCCATAGTCAGGAGGAGTCCAACAACCAGATTACTGTGAAGACTGGCTGGCCATTGATGATTTGGGGAGAGGAGGAACTTTTGGAGAGGGGCAAGAGGTGATAAGAGCACAGGTCGCAGCAGGGAGACATGAAAGGTGGGGTTGATTCTTAGTGAATGGGGCAAATGGAGCTGGAGGGGACTGGGTGGATTCTATGCACCACCTTAAGAGGCTCTATATATCAAGGGCAAGCTTCTGGGACTCAACACACAATGGGAGATCCCTTGAGGACAACCAAACCCTCTGACCAGGGCGAAAATATAGGACTGGCCTCCAACATCAATTGACCTGAGACTGGTTTGCCTTGGAGGTTTGCAGCAGTGACTGACAAACTTTTTTCCAGGTCCTCGTGCAGTGTTCCATGAAGTGAAGAACTGAAGGCACTCCAATGTCCTCCTCCTGTTCGGGGAACAGAGGTGGCTGGAATCCAAACTGACATTGGAATGGAGACATCTTGGTAGCAAATGACTGGAGTGTGTTATAGGGGCATACTCAGCCAAGAGCTCCATGATGAGGGATTGTCCAATCCCAGACTTCTCAGGGTGGCCTCAAGTTCTTGATTGGCCCTCTCCATCTGCCCATTAGATTGGGGGTTGACACCAGAGGAGAAACTGGCAGTGACCCCGTTAAGTTTACAGAATGCCCACTATACCTGAGTGGAAAACTGGGGACCTCAGTCAGACACAATATCCTGGGGAAGGCCAAACACTCAGAACACAAAATTAAATGTTAGTTTAGCAGTCGCAAGGGCAGAATATAGTGTATGTAAAGGAATAAACTGACAAGCCTTGGAAAATATGTGTCAAGCACAATCAGAATGACAGTATCACCTTCTGATTCAGGCAGGCCAGTGATAAACTCAAGAGACAGATGAGATCAGGGGTGACTTGGAATGGGAAGAGGGTGCAGCATCCCTTGGAGACATTGGCAGGGATTCTTGCTCTGGATGTACATTGAGCACACCACCAGAAAAGTAGTATCCTTAACATCCTTTTCCATGTCTGGACACCAAAACCATCTCTTCAGAAACTCCAAGGTTCTTTGAGACCCAAAAGGGAGCAGTAAAGTAGGAAGAGTGCCCCCACTGACAAACTTGGGATTGCATCGCTCGAGGGATGTACAAGAGCCCAGCAGGACCTGTTCCAGGGTCTGGTTCCTGTTGTAGAGCATGTCTGAGCACTGTCTCAATTCCCCAGTGAATTGGCACCACAATCCAAGATGCTTGAATGACAGGTCTTTCATTGATCTCTTGGTTAGTAGAAAGGAAGCCCTCTCCAGCCAATGCTACCAATCCTCAAGATTCATCTCAACTGCCAGCAGCTCATGATTGCCAACTTTGTACCTGGACTCAGTGGAGTTCAGACAATGTGAAACTTAGGCACAAGGGTTCAATTTACCATCAGAGGAACGCTGAGAGAGGATTGCCCCATACCCACATCTGAAGCATCAACCTCAACAGTGAAAGGCTGTGAGGGGTCAGGTAGAACTAGAATGGGCACAGAAGAGAAATGTAGTGTGAGATCCTGAAAAGCAACTTCTGCTTTATGACTCCAACCAAAAATGACTCCACTTTTCTTGGTAAGGGCATAGATGGGTGCTGCCACAGAACTGAATCCCTTGTTGAACTTGCAGTAAAAATGAGCAAATCCCAGGACCTACTGGACCTCTTTGACAGACTTGGGATTAGGCCAGTCATGCACTGTCCAGGTCTTCTTAGGATCCATCTGGATTTGACCCTCCCTTGGGATGAATCTAAGAAATGAGACCTCTGAAACATGAAACTCACATTTCTGTGGTTTGGCACAAGAGATGATTCCTGGGCAGTCTCTGGAAGACCTGTTGCACATGGCGGCGATGTTCCTGTTGAGACTTAAAAAGATGAGTATGTTGTCTAGATACACAAAGACAAAATGATTGATCATGTCTCTGAGAATGTCATTGATGAGGGCCTGAAAAACAGCAGGGGCATTACTAAGGCCAAACGGCATGACCTGGTACACATAGTGACCTAAGGGAGTATTGAAGGCGGTCTTCCATTCATTGTCCTCCCATACCCAAATCAGGTGGTAAGCATTACTCAAATCCAGTTTGGTAAAAATGGAGACTCCCTCAAGCAGGTCAAATGCAGAGGACATTAAGGGCAATGGGTAGTGATTGCGAATAGTAATCTTATTAAGGCCTCCATAGTCAATACAAGGCCCCAAACCACTATCCTTCTTGCCAACAAAGAAAAATCCAGACGCAGTAAGGGATGGGGAAGGGTGAATGAAACCAGAAGCAAGAGAATCCTTAATGTAGGCATCCATGGCATGTCATTCAAGTAAGAAGAGTGAGAAGATACAGCCACATGGAAGGTTAGTACCAGGAAGGAAGTCAAAAGACCAATCATAAAGTCTGTGAGGAGGGGCTCAACACTTACTGAATAACTCTCTCAGGTCCACATACTCGGTGGGGACTCGGGACAACTCGGCAGGATCAAGAGGCTCGGGAGGAAAAGGGGTAGGACTAGAAAAGAGGCAGGTGGCATGACAGGTGGGGCCCCACTCTCATATACATCTAGTCATGTAATCAATAATAGGACTATGGCAATTAAGCCAGGGAATCCAGAACTACAGTAAAGTCTGGTGAGTGGATAAGGTGCAGAGAGAGCTCTTCATGGGCTTTGGACTGTAAACATAGAGGGGAAGTAGCTAGGGTCACCTTGCCATCACCCAGAGAGTGACCATCCAGAGGGGTCACTGAAAGTAGGGTATTAAAAACTACTTGGGTAACCTGAAGCCGATGGACTAAGTTAATGTCCATACAGTTCTCAGTCACCCTCAAGTCTACCAAGGCCTGGTAAGAGTGACTAAACTCACCCCAGGAGATGGTGATGGGTAGGTAAGCTCCTTGGCCAGAAAATTAGGGAGATAAGGTGGTTCCTGTCAAAGCCCTCCTTCAGCTGGACAGGCTTGCTCTTTTTCCGAGAGCAAGGTTGTCAAATGTGACCAGGTTCTCCACAGTAAATACAGCACCTCTCTCTTCTTCTGTGGTCCCTCTCAGCTGCAGATAAGCAGGTGCACCCAAGTTGCATGGATTGTGGATCCTCAGGGAGCAGTAATGAGGGGCTCCAGGTAGGGCCTGGAGTATCAAGAGATCTCTGGGAGTAGACCTGGTCTCTATGGTGCTCCCTAAAATAGTTGTCAAGGCATATGATGGCATGGCCAATCAAAGGCTCCAGATCACTGGGGCAACCTGTAGAAGCCTACCCATCTTTCATTATGTCCAAGCGGTCATGGTGGAATGCAGAGACAAGAGCACTCTTGTTCCATCCACTCACAGCAGCAAGTGTTTGGAAGGTTATAGCATAATGTGCCATGCTGCTCCTGCCTTGGTAGATGGACATGAGTTGCTTGGCCACATCCTGGCCAGTGACTGACTGGTTAAATTTTTGCAGCATGTCTCCTGTAAAAGTCTTAAAGTTTGAACATTCCGGCCCCTGTCTCTGCCAAATGGCAGTTTCCCATGCCAGGGCCTTGTCTGTTAGCACAGTAATTCAGTAAGTGATCTTGGATCGGTCAGTGGGATAAGTGGTGGGTTGAAGTTCAAAATTGAGTTGGCACTGGGTAAGGAAACCATGGCACCCACCTAGATTTCCATCATATCTCTGTGGTGCTGGAAGGTGAGGTTCTGTACTGGGAAGTTGAGGAGGTAATGGCTCTGGAGGAGCTGGTGGAACTGAGGGAGTTGGAGTCAAGCTCTGAATTGACAGAGCAAGTCGTTGCAAAATATGATCGTGACAAGCCAGTGTCCCCTGTTGGCTAGTTAGGGTCCATCCATGAGTGTCCATAGTGGATCCAAAACTATTCAGAGCAGACATAATCCTTTGAAATTCAGTCACAGAAACGCTCACATTGCAGGGTGCCTCTGCTGGGTCTGACATCTTAATCTTAATCTTAATCATTGTTTGTGTAGTAGTAATAATAATAATAATAATAATAATAATAATAATAATAATTTTGCACATTTAAAAATTGTGCTAACCTCCAAAATCCATTTTAATTCCCAGCTTGTAATGCGACAAAACAGGACAAACAGCAAAGGGGATGGATACTTTTGCCAGATACTGTCCCTTGCAATAACACCTGCTGCACCAATGACTGCAAAAAAGCATTAGTTTGTGGATTCTTCCAAAGAAGCAATAAAGACCTCCACATTCAGCAATGCCACTGTTCATTCTAAGTGGTTTAACTTCATGATGCTATCTATAGCTCTTCTCTCACAGCATATTGACAAAAGGAGCATAGAAATGCAGACTGGTATGAAGCTTCATGGCAAGTGATGCAGCCTGTAAATGAAAAGCATTGCTGGCCTTCAAACAGAACCCCTGTTCCAACACACATGATGCCCTGACAGCAGAACAGTTTTGCACAGCAGACCACCCGTCGTTGTGCAAAAGATTACTGGCTGAATTTATGTAGCAAAACTGAGACAGTTGCAGCTAATGGGGATGCCAGAAGAATGTACGATGGCATCAAAGCAACCATAGGTCCCACATCCACTAAAGCAACTCTCCTTCAGACCAAGACAGGGGATATCACCAACCCCTGCAAACAACTCCAACATTTTTTGAAAAACTATTGTGAAGGAAATTTAGTGAATGAACATTCCTATTCTCTGTGTTTCTGTGTGTTGGGCTCAAGTGGCCTAGTGTACTGAGAAAAATTGTTTTTCCAATGCTGTAATCGCCTTTCTGTGGCCTTGGCTGGTAATAAGCAGGGTGTCTGAGTTCTCCCTAACTACGCATCCGCCTGCACATACCAGAGCACACCAGGTGCATGCTTTAACAAAGCTTCATAGTAAATCTTGAGCCAATCACATGAAGACGCAAGCAGTAAGCAAATGCCTTTAGAGTATAATAGATAACAGCCACTAAAACACAACTCAGAGTGCACGTACTCTCGGCATCACTGAAGTGGTGTCTTCTTCTATTCTTCTCTTTCCTTTCCTATTTTATATATCTTTTATATGATCTACTATAATAAATAACTGAAAAGACAACTGCTAAGCGTTCTGAAGTGTTTATTATTAGTTTCCATTACACAGGTTGTGTGCCACATGTATCCCTGGGAAAGGGACAGCAGGACAGGTGAAAAGATTCGGGGCCCTGGATAAGACAGTGTTTAAATACTGCTGACTGGGAATACATTTCTGACCTGTACATGAAATAGAGTCCCAACTTGCAAGCATACCAAACTAGTTTAAAATTTGTGGCGCTAACTAAAAGAAACGTTGTACTAACAGCTGATAGTACCTGGCCAGACAAACATGTAGGCTATCAATTCACACAGCTGACAGCTGAGTCCCCATGTTTTTCTGAGGTTCCACATGAGTTATGGGCCCAAAGTAAACATGATGTAGGCCTTATTAAAAATGCCAAGCCAGTAGTAATAACTCCTAAGTCTGACTTCAGTCCATGTACACAACAGTACCCGCTAAAATCTGAAGCAGTACAGGGAATTCAACTGATGTTTGAATTGCTGAAGAAGGTGGGGGTAATTGTTCCATGCACTCACTCACCAGTTTGCACTCCAATTTTCCTGGTTTAAAAACAAAGTGCACACACAGCCAGATGAACCTGAATAGTGTCATTTTGTACAAGACTTGCAAGCAGTAAATGCTGTGGTCTAGCTTAGAGTCCCTAATGTACCAAATCCTTCTACTATTTTGTCACAAATACCACCAGGAAACACACACTTCTCTGGGGTAGATCTGGCAAACACATTCTTCAGCATTCCTGTGCATCCAGATAGTCAATTCTGGTTTGCATTTCACTTTGAGGGCAAGTTATAGACATTTATGCATTTGTGTCAGGACTCCTGTGAGTTGCCCACCATTTACAATGAAATGCTAAGGCTAGTCTGCACAAATTGCAATTTGTTCAAACCAAGGTTAAGTTTTTGGGTCACAATATCTCTGTGCAAGGTAAGGTGCTGGGAGAAGACAGGGTGGCTGTGATCCAGAATTTGCCAAAACCTGTCACAAAGGAACAGATGTCATTCTTAGGCATATGTTCATTTTGCAAAACTGTCGTACCTAATTATGCTGTTCTTGAGTCTCCCCTCAGGAGTGTGATCCATGGGAAAAGACTGTAGGCACATGATGCTGTCATGTGGACAGACGAAGCTGAAGAAGCCTTTGTCAATCTCAAACTGGCACTCCAAATGACACCTACCTTGGGCATTCCTGATCCATCTTGTGCATTCATTCAGACAGGAGACAAAAAAAAAAAGGCTGTATGATGCAAGTTTTCTTACAAGAACATAAGTTACTACCTGTAGCCTATTACTCTGCTAAACTTGATTTGGTTGCAGCAGGGCTGCCAGTTTGTCTACGGGCAGTTGCAGCTGCTGAAAAGGCTGTTGTAGCATCACATTATATTGTGGGTTATTGTGAACTAATGCTTTTGGTCCCACATGCTTCTTCTTGCTTGAACAGGAAACATCTCCACCTATCTGCTGCTAGGTGGCTGAGATACAACGCTGTCCTCCTGGAAATACCCAGCATCACAGTGAAACCCTGTACCATTTTGAATCCAGCTACTTTACTTCCTGTTGAAGGAGATGGGAAACCCACTGTTGCACAGCAATGGTTAATCATGTCTGTTCTCCTCGTCCTGACTCACAAGAAACTCATTTTCATAACCCTGACCTTGTCCTTGTTGTGGATGGCTCAGCCTCAAGGAATGTGGCTAGAGGCCTGAATAAGGTAGGGTATGCTGTCATTATGCATCATGAAACCCTGCCTTCTGGTTCACTTCCGGGCAACTACTCAGCTCAAGCTGTGGAGTTGGTCACCCTCACTGAAGCATGCAAATTAGGATGAGGGAAGACACCATGATATATACTGATGTTAATTTCTGTTACAATCCAGAGCCAAGGCCAGGGAGCAGACGAACAGGCTAAACCGACTGTCTGCTAGCTGCACAGAGTCATTACTCAGGGTCCACTACATCGAGACTGTGTCTGTTCCCCGAGCTAAACAAAAAGGTAGAAATATTCAGGGAGTTTGTT
>JAODLJ010000025.1:7951759-7969871 GCA_027576115.1 Cathorops melanopus
AAGCATTAAAGCACAGAGCACTGGACAACCACGATGTTAAAATGAGCAACGAGCTCACTGCAGTCCATAGCTGGGAGTACAGGCGTCACCCACAGTGACCCACGGCCTGGAGGGAACTGACACCCAAACCTGAGTCATTGTACATGTTTATGATATAATGTACATGTCTATGATTTTTGATGTCTTGTCTCCACCAGCTCTTAGAGATATTTGCTGTGAAGTCACTTGGGCAAGAAGGCCCTTTCTTGGTAAAGGAAACAGGATGAATTGTCAATCTGGGTCAGAAAAGATTGGGCCTGGGACTGGAAGTTCTTGCATTGAATACTATGGATAATTGCACATGAAGGTGCAAAAGATTTCAGGAGAAAGACAAATCAGTGTTGTTACCAAACAAATAGTCACAAAATCAGCATAATGCAAAATAATGCAAACTCTGGTCTCAAAGCTTCTTTAAATATGACTATGTGCTTGAGTGTGGTTTGGGGTATTTTACAAGTCACCTACGGCTTGGATTAATTAAATAAATTACTATGGTTTATGATGTTTGAGACAAAATATGTGCTATAAGTATAAACAAGCAAGTTTGACCAGGTACTTTTAACATCAAAAACAACATTACAGCAATGCAGTATTTTATAGTGACTTTGTACTTCAAATAAATGTTTTCATGTGTTCAGTCTTATAGTTAAGCAATAGAACACAAGATAGAAAGATAGAGGAAAAAAATGTTTTTTTTTTCATTTAGAATTGGAAATAAACAGAAGGTTTTATACCACATTATATAATGGCACAGCTAGATCCGATTTTAACTAATTATATTGCACTGCAGCTGAACAATTAATTCATTAATTCATTTTCTATACCATTTATAGATGACTTGCAACCACGTGATCAAAACGTGCTACGTCATGAGCGTCCGCCATGATGGTGGTGGATACGTTGCAGGTTAAATGCGGTCTTAGGTTAAACCTGGATTCAACCTAGGTAGAATTGGTGAACCACATTCAACATAGGTTCAAGCTCTCTTTCTACCCACTAACCTCTCCTCTCTGGTCCTCGTCACCTGGACTCCCTTCCCTTGATGTCATACCTTCTCATCTACTGTACCTCACCACAAACCAAAAGAAAGAATTTTTACTGTACTTACCAGGATTTGAACACACTCTCCAGAGCTGTAGTCCACAGTGTTTACCACTACACTACACAGGTTAACATTACAAATTCTCCCATACCCTAACAAAAAGCTAACCGAAACCCTAAAATAAAACTAACCCAAACCCTAACAAAAAGCTGTCTCAAAACATACAAAAATTACAAATTTAACCTAGATTGAAAGCTGTCTACACATTTAACCTAGGTAAAATGTGGTTCACCAATTCACCCTAGGCTGAATACAGGTTTAACCAGAGAATGGATTTTACCTGCAACAGATATAATACAAAGCAACTAGGATGGCAGCCACTGAAAGCATGTCTGTAAACAATGCTGAATTTTCTCAGTATTACCACGATTTGAACAGTCCAGCGAAGATTCGATACAAAGAGAAGATAGATATGTGTGATTTTGACCCATATTATTTAAAAAACTGTGACTTTTCTGAAGCTAAGACGCTTCTATCGACCATCGAGTACGAATACAGGTCATTTTATCCAATGACCATTTTGTCCAAAGCTTTTTTCTTACGCACTATCAATTAGTTTATATTTCAGGTATGTTTGTTCAAAAACAGGAGGAATTCTCAATGGAATTTGACCAAAGCAAAACACATTTTTGTAAACCAAATGAGTGCCATTGTCAGTCCTGCGCGCTGTGGCATGTGCACCTGAAGGTGTGCCTTGGGCTGTGTGCACGCCAACTAAGCTCCAGCACGTGCACCGTGAACAAGGTGCACCTGTTCTCAATTAAGGAACCAAGGCGATTTAAGGATTGCGCTGATGCAAGGACAATGCGAAGTATTACTCCACGTTCAGTGCGCATTACCGAGCCTTTTTCCTGTGTTTGTGGTTTTCCTGGTTTCTCGACTTCTGTTCCTGTTTCCAGTTCTTGTTCTCATTTTGCCTCTGACATCCTGTTTGTGCCTTGACCGACCCATTGCCTGTTTTCTTGTTTATGACCTTGCCTGCCGATTTGGACTGTTTGCTTTTGTGTGTGTTTCATGCACTTTATGTATAGATCGCACTTTATTCAAATAAACACTTCTGCACATACATCCTTCTCCCTCGCGCATTTGACAGCCATAGTATGTGCGCTTCAACACTAAAGAGCGTACTAAGGGGGGTAACCATGTCGGTCCATGCCACTTGCTGACCCTGGGATGAGGTAACTCCCTTGTCATTGCAGGCTGCTCACTTGCATGTCTATGTTTCCGGCTGGATCTTATTAAAGCTTTAGGCACCGAGCAGTGCTCTCACGGGGGCTTCGTTGGTGAATCCCAGGCACAGTCCTACCGATCTGAGACCATGCTCTTTCAAATAGGAAGGCTTAGCGGGAGGTGCCTGTAAAATTTGGCTCTGCTGCGAGCTCCCCTGACCGAGTTATTAATTTTTAAATTCGTCTGGATCATACTAAATCTTTAAGCACCGAGTAGTGCTCTCACGGGAGCTTCATTCGCGAATCCTGGGCTGAGGCATGGTCCTACCAACCTGAGACCATGCTCTTTCAAAGGGGGAGGCTTAGAGGAAGGTGCCTATAAAATTTGGCTTTGTTGTGAGCTCTGTTGGCCGAGTTATTAATTTTTAAAGCCAGCTGGATCATGTCAAATCTTTAGGCGCCGAGCAGCGCTCTCATGGGGCTTTCGTTCATGAACACCGGAATACCTGAAATATTAAATTATTGATAGTGCATATGATAAAGGTTTTTGATGAAATGCCTTAACTTTTGGACAAAATGGTCATTGGACGAAGTGTCCTGATCCCCTCATCTCCTCTCCATACTAAGCTTCAGAGTTTCCTCACCCTCTTTCCGAATCACGGATGGACTTCTAAAAAATCGGAATGTGCCACGGTCACGAGTACTGTTGTGACCACAACCATATACAGCACAAAGATATGGCATAACTAAAAGAATGCTTAAAGCAGTGGAAAAACAAAGAGTCATGCACATGTGACTGTTTTGCATGGAATATCGCTTGACCCTGCATTTGTATATCCACCAATGTGGCCAACATCCAGCTTTCTATTTTGCTTTGACGTTACTTGCAAGTCAAGGATTCATTGGAGGTTGTGGGGAAGCTGTAGCCAATCCCAGCTGAAATCAGACAAGAGGGAGGGTACACCCTGGATGGGTCACCAATCAATCAAAACGACAATCCAGACAGCCATTCTGGCGGTCACAGGCAATTTACAGGAGCCAAATGAACTAATCTGCATGTCTTTGCATGAAACCCATGCAGGCATGAGGAAAACATGCCAACTCCACAAAGAAAGGCCCCAGTCAATGCAAGGCTTGAACCCAGAACCTTCATGCTATGCAGTGACAGAGCTAACCACTGCACCACTCTGTGTCAGAACCAGCTGTTCTATAAATATATCATAAACTTGAACTTTAGAAACACAATTATTTTTAAGGGAATGCTTTTCTTAAAATCATTTGCGTAAATTAACCTCACCTAAGTGTAAAGATAAATAGAATCTTAATTAGGTGACAGACCTGTAATTTTGTGTCTTGGTTATGAACATCCAATGCATGTTCATGCTTAATAAATATATTATCAGACTCATAGTCATTTCAGAAAAGAATAAAACAGGAATCAACAGGACTCATTCATCTCTGCAATGATGTTTTCTTTGTAAATGTTAATAAAAATGTACTTCTACCTCACAAACTCAGAAGAATGTAGAAAAAAAAACTATTGGACCATTTTGTAATCTTCAGTGACCTCCTCTCACTACACAGTGTCATTAGCTCTATAGCTCGTGGTATGCATCTAAATATCAGTTCCACATCCCAACCCTACTTTTTGTTTATACCTTTGGCCATATTTAACTTTGTTAGTCTCTTGTCTTTGCTAATTCCAAGTTAGATTAACATCAATTCCAGTAGCTATAACATAATTTGGCTCGGCAACAAGTCAATGTTTTGCTAATGGTATATATCAGTTATTCTATTTTTGATTAATTAATTAAAAAAAAAACTACACAGTGTTGTTCATACATATGACCTGCAAACTTACATAGACTGGATGATGGTTTCAGGCAAACTGACACATTTGCTTTAAATCTAAACTCATTTTCTAACAGTTTTAGATATAAAGTTACTTTTCACATGAAAACAGTGTTTTGACTTAATTCCATAAATAAAAAGGTTTACTTGATGGAAATGTTTTAAACTTTTATTTGAATACATCTTTGACTGGATAGTATATTCATTTTCTTTTTCAAAGAGAACATTTACATTTCTGAGTTTCCCATATATTTCCAAAGAGATCTGTGATTTGTTTATTGTGGGCTGACTTATGCAAAAGGGTTTTTGGCCAGTGCTTTTGAATGTACATTTGTTTTCGATAATTTAGGTTTCTTAAACTATTGTTGAAGAAATAAAGACAATATTTAATTATTTTACACTCAGATGTAGTGGTATGTTCAGACCAAATGCAGTAAAAATAGGAGAGGATAGCATGCTAAGTAGCACCATAGAATGCAAAAGAGTGTTGTTTGACAATACGAATCAGCTGGTAATGTTCATGTTACTAATTTATAACTTCGGTCTGTGTGCAAATAAAACAAACAATATCACTATTGACATACATGCAACTTATAAAAATGACACTGTAGAACGGGTGGTATTACGAGATGAGAGGTGTATGTTGGATACTTTTAAAATGAAAGCAGTCATTTCTGCTGATTTGTTTTTGGAAAACGGTAAAAAGAAGTAAAAACAAAAACTGTACCCGGTCTCCCTAGTGGTAGTGTTAACAACTTTTTTTCTTATCAGCACATAATGCAAGAGCTTGACTAACATCAGTTTCAATAGCTATAACATAATTTGACTAGGCAACAAGTTAAGTTTTAACTAATGGCAAATATTGAATATTTACATAATATTTTATTATCCCCTGCTGGCCGAAAGGCCTGAAGGGGGATTATGTCATGGCGATGTCTGTCCGTCTGTCCCGGGAAGCTTCTGAAATCAGCTTCTCTCACAATTTTTGGAGGAATTTCACAAAACTTGATAGGATTCTTTTTATATGTCAGTAATACACATCCTGAAATTTCGTTCAATTCAGTCGCATTTTACCAGAGTCATGGCATAGTTGCCAGGGGGGGATATTGTGCTCTCAGATCACTCTTGTTTTTGATTAGTTCATGAACACACTGTTAGTGATACATATAACCTACAAACTTAAGGAAATTGGTTGATGGTTTCTGGCAAACTGGCTGTGGCAGCGGGGGCGTGGCCAAGCATTGGTTTGTGAATGGAGGGGGGAGTCAGGGAAGGTGAGTGGCAAAGTCAGTACACCTGTTGTTGATTAATGTTGTGTTTGTGTGTTTTGCAGTGAAGACGGAAGGTAGAAAAGGAGGGAGAGAGCAATGAGAGGGGTGCACTCCCAAGGAGAGCACATGTGTGTGTGCCAAGTAAAGCTGAAAAGCAAAGCAAAGAAAATAAAGTTTGTGTGAACATCATCTCCTCTCTGCCATGCTTCAGTATTCCACCCATGCCAGGGAAATACTACAGTGGTGCCGAAACCCGCGATGCTGAAGAGAACCACCGATGGAGTCCTCTCCATTTAAGGACTTGATCCATGCCCTCGCTATCACCCAACAGAACCAGCACCAAGCGCCGATTACCCTCTGGAAGGAGCAGGAACAACTGTTTGAAGCCTTGATGCTGGCTCAGCAGGAAGATCGCCAGGTGTTCTGGCACCTGCTTGCATTGGTGGGGTCCTTGACTGCCACCGCAACTGACCCTCCCCACGTGATCCTTACCAAGACAGGGCCACACAATGATCTGGAAGCCTTAATCGCGCTCTTTGAGCAAGTGTCTGAAGAGTGGGGGTGGCTGGTCAAGCAGCGCATGGTGCACCTACTACCATTATTGACTGAGGAGGTGCGGCTTGCCATGCAGCAGCTCCCTGCCAACAGCTGACTTGTCTACGAGAATCTGAAGCAAGCCATCCTGCAGTGTGTCGGCCGCTCCCCAGAACAACATTGCCAGTGCTTCCGGATGCTGACTTTGGAAGAGGTCGGCTGGCCGTTTGCATTCAGCCAACAGCTTCGGGACGCCTGCCGGTGGTAGCTGAGGGTGGATGACTGTGATGCTGAGGGGCTCATCGACCTGGTGACACTGGATCAGTTCGTCACCTGGCTTCTGGAAGGAACAGTGGACTGGGTCCAGTGTCACCGCCCGGCATTGCTGGATCAAGCCATCAAGCTGGCGGAGGACCATCTGGTGGCAGTTCTGGTGGCGGGTGGACACGTCGCCTCTTCTCTCTTTCTCTCCCTTTCTTCTTCTCATCCCTGTTGCATTCCCACACCTACGGTGTCCTCCTGTCTGTCCCGTCTGTGTCTGTGTCTCCCCCCTAGGTGAGTGATGCCCATAACATCAGTGCAGAGGTGAAGTCTGGGCCAGTGTGCTGGTGCTACAGGAAACCCAGGCATCTCCAGGGTCAGTGTTCCATGATGGAGGTAGGAGCAGTGGTCCGGATCCCCGACATGCCAGAGACTGCCCCCAATCAGGCCGGAGCGTATCATATACCGATGAGTGTCCAAGGGGATACATATCATGCGTTGGTGGATTCCAGCTGTAACCAGACCTCAATCCATCAAAGCCTCAAAGGAGAAAAGCATAGCGTAAAGAAAGAGGTTAACCTGCATCTTACTCACCCGCTGATCCTTGGGACTGATTGGCAGGGGTTTAGGGAATTAATGGAGCATATAGCAGGGGGTGGGTCATGCGATAATACTTAATGGGGAATCCTGGTGTGGCATTGACTGGGGAAGCTGTCAAAGAGCCCTCTACGTCAGCACCGTGTCAGGGCGATGCGGGGATTCCCTCGAGGACTCTCCGTTAAAGTAGTAGCGAGACGAGTATCTGCATCATGCATTTGACCAAGTGGGAGTAATCAATGGTTGAACTCTCCAGCCAAATGTGACACCCTCTTTCCTGTACTTTGCTATTCTTAAAGATAGGCTGTATCGAGTGACACAGGACACTCAAACCGGCTAACAGATAACTCAGTTATTAATCCCAAAGAGCTGTAGGGAACTAATATTCCATGCAGGTCACTTTAATCCGATGGCCGGACACTTAGAACAGGTTACGACACGAGCCGGAATAATGGCTCAGTTCAATTGGCCAGGAATTTGCAGGGATGTTCATTGGTGGTATGCGGCATGCCACAAATCCCAACTAGTAAATCCCGTGGCCACTCCAAAAGCGCCTTTGTGCCCTCTCCCTCTAATCAAGACCCCATTCGAGAGAATTGGTATGGATCTTATTAGGCCACTAGATCGGTCAGCATGAGGATATTGCTTTCTTTTAGTTCTGGTGGCCTATGGAATGCAATATCCAGAAGTAGCGCCTCTCTGCAATATCTCAGCACGCAGTATTGTGGATGTGCTCTTCTGTGTTATCTCCCGAGTTGGGATTCTGAAAGAAATCCTGACTGACCAAGGCACTACCTTTATGTCACAAACACTTTGTGAGCTGTATGAGTTATTGAGAATTAAATCTATCCGCACCAGCGTCTATCATCCACAAACAGATGGTTTGGTGGAGAGGTTTAATCAAACACTTAAAAATGTAATTAGAAAGTTTGTAAGCAAGGACACACGAATTGGGATCAATGGCTCGAGCCCCTGTTATTTGTAGTATGAGAGGTCCCGCAAGCCTCCATGGGGTTCTCTCCATTTGAATTATTATATGGGCGAAAGCCTTGCGGCATTTTGGACGTGCTGCAGGAAAGTTGGGAGGAAGGACCTTCAAAGAGTAAAAATGAAATCCAATACGTTCTTGACCTGTGCGCAAAGCTCCACACCCTCAGGCACTTAACCCAGGAGAATTTGCAGCAGGCACAAGAAAATCAAGCCCGGCTGTACAAGGGCACGTGCCTTAGAGAGTTCACCCCGGGAGATAAAGTACCCATATAATTGCCCACTTCAAGCTCCCAATTAGTCACCAAGTGGCAAGGGCCCTTTGAGGTCACGCGGTGAATCGGGGATGTTGACAAAGAGGTGAGGCAAATGGATAGGGGAAGGGCACTGCAAATATACCACCTCAACCTGCTAAAATATTGGAATGAGGGGGTCTGTGGTGAGACCCTGATGTGGGTGGAGCAGAGAAGCACGGCAGGTGGTTGTTTGCATTTAAAGTGTTTTTTATTTTTGCTTTTCAGCATAGGGCTCAAAACCTCTCACTCTCTCACACACACACACAGGCTATCATCAAGCCCTCGGTGCCGTCCTTCCCTTCTCACTCTCCTTTTATCGGGCGCAGTCACTGAAGGAGACACACAAACACACGTTAATTGATAACATTTGTCGTGACACGACCACTCACCTTCCCTGACTCTGCCCTCCATTCACAGACCGGCGCTCGGCCACACCCCCGCTCCCACAGTATCCCACAATGCCGTGCGCGAACGAGGAAAGCCCACCACGTGATGCATGATGCAGGAAAAAATAACAGAGAATTTAGGGCCACGTGGCTCTAAATTAATTAATCGTTCTATAAAAAAATAATCAAATTGGAAGTCTGTGATTCGAATTCAGGAGCTTTCGGTCCACTAAACAAAATAATTGGGTGTCGGGGAAAATTATTTTTACGGTATGACCTACACTTGAAAAATCTGAAAGGCGGTCTACCTTTAATTTTTAAAAGGACACAAAAATAATTTTAACCTACCTTAAGTTTATAGATTAAAGTTTAGCAAGCTTGTTCAATTAGTCACAATCAGCAGAGCTCTTCATTGGTGGGAAAATTTTTTAAAAATCATGAAAACAAATCAAATGATAACAAAAAGAAATCTCCGGCTGGTGTTTGCTATACATGGATCAAAACACAACGCCGTTGGAAATTTTTCAACAATGAGGTGCTGTGATCATTTTCTAATAATGGCAAATCCGTTCACTTCACATTGCAGCTTTACCTTTGACTGTTACAATGCTGTGAAAAAGTATTTGCCCCTTCCTGATTTGTTCTATTTTTGTATATTTGTGACATTTAAATGTTTCATGTCATCAAACTAATTTTAATATTAGACAAAGAAAGCCCAAGTAAACAAAAAATGCAGTTTCCAAATTATGATTTCATTTATTATTGGAAAAAAGTTACCCAACCCTACCTGGCCCTATGTGAAAAAGTAATTACCCCCTCAACCAATTAATTGATAATTGGATTCAATTTCACTAGCCACACCCAGGCGTGATTACTGCCAGACCTGTTCAATCTAAATATCACATAAATAGAACCAGGCTGGCAATGTGAAATAGGGTAATAGAGCCTAAAAAGATGCTGCGATGTAAAGAGTTACAAGAACAGATGCGCAACAAAATAACTGAAATCTATCAGTCTGGAAAGGGTCACAAAGCTATTGCCAAGGTTCTGGGTCTCCAGCAAACTACAGTGAGAGCTGTTACCTACAAATGGGAAAAACTTGGAACAGTGGCGAACCTTCCCAGGAGTGGCCGGCCTTCCAAAATTCAACCAAGAGCACTTCGATGATCGATCCAGGAGGTCATAAAAGAGCCCTGGCTTGTCTCACATTTGCCAAAAAGCATCTTGATGACCCCCAAGACTTTTGGGATAATATTCTGTGAACTGATGAGTCAAAAATAGAACTTTTTGGAAAACATGGAAACATTTGAAAAACATCTGGCGGAAGGCAAACACAGCATTCCAAAATAAGAACATCATACCAGCAGTCAAACACGGTGGTGGTAGTGTGATGGTCTGGGGCTGCTTTTCTGCTTCAGGACCTGGATGACTTGCCATAATTGATGGAACCATGAATTCTGCTCTCTACCAGAAAATCCTGAAGGAGAATGTTTGCCCATCAGTTTGTGACCTAAAGCTCAAGTGCAGCTGGGTTATGCAGAAGGACAGTGATCTGAAGCACACAAGCAAGTCCACCTCTGAATGGCTCAAAAGAAATAAAATTAAGGTTTTGGAATGGCCTTGTCAAAGTCCTGAGTTGAATCCAATTGTGATGCTGTAGTAAGACCTCAAACGGGCAGTTCAGGCTCGAAAACTCTCCAATGTGGCTGAATTGAAACAATTCTGCAAAGAAGAGTAGGCAAAAATTCCTCCACACCGATGTGAAAGACTCATTGTAAGTTATTGCAAATGTTTAATTGCAGTTGTTGCCAACAAGGGTGGTCCAACCAGATATTAGGTTTAAGGGGGCAATAACTTTTTCACATGGGCAATTACAGGTTTTGATTAACCCTTTACTTTTAATAAATGGAGTGATCATTTAAAAGACACATTTTGTGTTTACTTACATCGTCTTTATCTTATATTAGGCTTAATTGGATGACCTAAAACATTTTAAATGTGACAAATAAGCAAAAACGGAAGAAATCAGCGGGGGTGCAAATACTTTTTTCACAGCGTTGTAACTGGCTTCATAAAATAGCCTAAATCCATAATAAAAAATGAATTGTTCTCAACTTTGGATTGGATTTTAACTTCTTTGGATAAATATAAATGGTACATGATAAAGTATGCTGTTTGTCTTGTATGTGAACGAATTGAAGTTTGTGTTTTGTTGCAGAGATCTGAACAGGAAAGCGAACAGCGTAAAGAACTGCAAAGCCAAAATCGAGCTGCTCGGCTCATACGATCCTGAAAAACAACTGGTGATTCAAGACCCCTACTACGTAAGTCTACACACACCATCACTTGTCATATCCACTCTGGATATTTTATTAGGAACACCTACTCATTAAGGCAATTATCCAATTAACCAGTCATGTGGCAGCAGCACGGTGTTCTAAATCATGCAAATACAGCTCAAGAGCTTCAACTTCGATTGAACCTTTAACAGTTTAAGGTTGGAAGAAGACCTGGTGATGTGGTCTTCTGCTGTTGTAGCCCATCCGCCTCAAGGTTCTGTGTGTTCCGAGATACTTTTCTCCTCACCATGGTTGTAAAGAGTGGTTGTTTGAGTTACTATAGCCTTCCTGTCAGCTCAGAACTTCAGTCTGGCCATTCTGGTCTAATCTCAGAATCTGATGGTTGAAGTCCCTGAGATCACATTATTTTCCCCCTATTCTGTTGCTTGATGTGAATATTAACTGAAGGTCTTGACCTGTATCATGAAGTTATGCATTGTACTGCTGATAAGATTCCACAATTTCATGTACAGGTGTTCCTATTAAAGTGCCCGGTGAATGTAGCTATTACATACATCAAGAAGTACAAACCCATTTCCAGAAAAGTTGAAATATTTTCCAAAATGTAATAAAAACAAAAATCTATGATTTGTTAATTCACGTGAACTTTTATTTAACTGACAAAAGTACAGCGAAAAGATTTTCAGTAGTTTTACTGACTAACTTAATTGTATTTTGTAAACATAAAGTTAGAATTTCATGCCTGCAACACACTCAAAAAAAAAAAAGGATAGAGGCATTATTACCATTGTATTACATCACCTTTCTTTTAAACACTTTTTAATCACATGGGAACTGAGAATACTAATTGTTGCAGTTTTGCTATTGGAATTTTTGTCCATTCTTTACTTGATACAGGACTTCAGCTGCTCAACAGTCCGTGGTCGCCTTTGTCTGATTCTCCTCTTCGTGGTGCACCATATATTCTTAACAGGACACAGATCTGAACTGGCAGCAGACCAGTCAAGCACATGCACTGTGTCTACAAAGCCAGTCTGTTGTAGCCCGTGTAGAATGAGGCGTGGTATTGTTCTGCTCAAATAAGCATGGACTTCCTGGGAAGACATGTTGCCTTAATGAATATGTCTCTCTAAAATCCCATTATATGCCACTGCATCATTAGTACCTTCAAACGCATGCAACTCGCCCACTGATTTTCCCCCCCAAATACCATCACAGACGCTGCTTTTACACCTTTCTCTGATAACAAACTGGATGGTTGTGTTCACCTTTGGCACTGAGAATGTGATGTCCGGTTTTCCTGAAAACAAGCTGAAATGTGTCTCATCTGACCACAGCACATGGTTCCACTGTCTTTCGGTCCATCTGAGATGAGTTCCGGCCCAGAGAAATTGGTGGCGTTTCTGTATAGAATTGTTGAATGGCTTCCTCCTTGTGTAATACAGTTTCAGGTTGCATTTCTGGATGCAGCAACGGACCGTGTTAAGTGAAGACAGTTTTCTGAAATCCTCCCGAGCTCATGTGGCTGTATTTGTCACATTTAGCATGACGGTTTCTTAGGCAGCGCCACTTGAGGGCTCAAGGGTCATGCCCATTCAACAGTGGGTTCCGACCTCACCCTTTATGCACTGATGTCTCCGAATTCCCTGAATCTTTTCACAATATTATGGACTGTAGATTTTGAAAGACCTAAAATCTTGCGTTGAGAAATGTTCTTTTTGAATTGACTAGCAATTCTCTCACGAATTTTGGCACAAAGGAGTGAGCCATGACCCATCCTTGCTTGCAAAGACTGAGCCTTTGGTGCTGCTCCTTTTTTACCCCATCATTTTACCAATTAACCTGCTTATTGTGGAATCTATCAAAATGGTGTTACTTGAATATACTATGAACTTTTTAGTCTTATTTTGCCTCTGTCCCAACCTTTTTGAGTGTGTTGCAGGTATCAAATTCTAACTTTGCTTATATTTACAAAATACAATTAAGTTGGTCTGTAAAACTATTGAAAATCTTTTATTTGTACTTTTGTCAGTTAAATAAAGGTTCACATGAATTAACTAATCACAGATTTTTGTTTTTATTGTATTTTGGAAAATGTCCCAACTTTTCTGGAAATGGGGTTAGTACATCCACCATTAAGAGAGATTTCCATTATTATGGCCTGAAAGGAAGAAGCACATACTCTAAGACCATCGAAAAACAACAGACTGATGTGTGAAGGTGATCACCAACCTTTTGGAGGAAAGTTCTCTGGTCAAATGAAACAAAAATTGAACTGCTTGTAGGATACAGTGTGTAAGAAAAAGTGTGAGGCTTTGAAACCTGAAGAATACCATCTCAGTTGTAAAGCACGGGGGTGGCCGCATCACGTTGTGGGGGTGTTTTGCTGGAAAGGGTACAAGGGTGGCTGTTCTGAGCACACAGTGCAGTGTCAACAAACATAGCATTATGAACTCGAAGGGCACTCTGTAGAGTGTATACCGGTACCTCCGCCAAGCCACATATTATCAAAATCAAAATCAGATCACTTGACCCTAGGATAATACTAAAGCTGTACACCAAATTTCATCAAAATCTGTTGACTACTTTTTGAGTTATGTTAGGAACAGACTAAGTCAATCAATCCTGGATCCGCATACATATCTGGTTTTGCATCAAAATCTAATCAGTTGTTTCTTGGCCCATGGCTCACCTTTCTCAAAATTTCATCAAAATCCGTTCACTACTTTTTCAGTTACATTGGTAAAAAACAAACAAACAAAGAAACAAACAGGTGAAAACATAACCTCCTCCAACAAAGGTGGCAGAGGTAATGAGTGCAAAATGCTGCGCAACCTAGATATGAACCATAATTTGCAGGAAAAATGTAGACCCTGGAAAACGAAAATGTGTCTCAGAGCACAGTGCTTGCAAAACTGAAGTGCTCTCACACACAAGTATTCCTGTATATGTTTATTTTCACTGCACCACACTTGCAAATACCTTTGGGTGCATGCAATTCATGGCACCTTGCACTCATTTTTAATGACCACACTTGCTGATACTGCTCGGCATGCTCAGGTTGGCTGGGCTCTCTTAAAAATGAGAATGTTTGATCAGGTTACTTGTATTGTAGGAAGATGCTGTCGTATCTCCTTTTGATATTTTTTGCAGAGCACAGTTCACAGACTGCTTTTGCTGTATATTAGCGTTATGTTGCATAGTATCATATAACATCAGACGTTGATACTTTCCAAGTATGAATTCAAGTACATGTGAAAATTCCGAATTTTCTCTAAATCGACACCTCCTTAATTTTCGTTGATGGTCATTTAGTGAAATATGATCAACTCAATTACAAACAAAGACAAAATACAGTACCAACAATGCGACAAAACAATAACCGGAACTATGTAATAGATATTACTGTAAATCAGAATCACCTAAGCTGGGATGGAGATCATTGAGGCCGGATGATTGAAAAGGATTGTGCACAACAGTCAGAAAAGACCAGATCACTCTGTGTGTGTGTGTGTGTGTGCATATGTGTGTGTTTCTGAGAGACGTGCCCTCCTAATGCCTTTTGGCAACTCATGTACAACTGATAGGACAATATTTCATATGAGGTCAGGGCCCATAACACACCTTTTCAACACTGAGGAGATGAATCGGGCCTGACTGGCTCATTCAGAATGCACTGGACAAACACACACACACACACACACACACACACACACACACACAGAGTATGACTGTAAACTATATAGGCAGGGACAGAGTAGAGACAATCTTAACCTGTCATTAATGATGAAAGCAGCAGTCTGAAAGCGAGACGCTGCTTATTACAGTGGATAAATAGGCAGGAGCAGCTAGTGAGCTAATCTACCGGCTCTTCCCTTCAACCGCACATCCAATACACTCAATAACTGGCAATAGAGATTAATCTCAAAATGTTATTTGCCAGTCGTTTGGGAAATAACAAATACTGTGCAAGATAGTTTCAGAATTTCTCTTTTTCTATTGTAAAGAGAAAAAGTAATAAAGCACTAGCGCAGAATGAGTGGAATCTCCGACACAGTTAGCATAAATAGTACCTTAATAAAGCATTAAGTGTTTAGAGTATTTGACAGAATTCAGGCAGTAAAAGAAGAAATAAAATGTTTCAGCCACGTGAGCGATGGACCACATGCAGATTTCGTTGAATCACATAATGACATCACCACAATCGTTTACGGAATATTAGCTTGCTTGGTACAGAACATAACTAGTCGTTGAACGAGGTACATACCATTATCTATATTTAAATAAAAGAAAAGCTAGTGATAGTGTCAAGTGATCAGTGTTGTGATTGGCTGATCAAACTTCACCTCAGCTCATTTTAGCCCAGGATCAGCATATAAAGTATCAAAGCCATAAAGAGATTTGCCTTTTCCTTGACCCACACCTTCTCCTACTCTGTGTGTGTGTGTGTGAGTGTGTGTGTGCACGGTATCTCCCCAGCACACCATCCTTATTCAGCTCTGGACTGACAGTGTGTTTAATCTTTTCTCAGCCTCTCTCCTGGAGATTGGGGAAACAAAAATCAATACTTCTCTGGCAGGCATTCTGGAGGGCTGTGAATTACAGGTCTGCCGTCCCTGCAGCGTTGGCTGGCCTTGAGCAGAGAATCATGGGAGATTGGGCCAGGTCAGGGGTCATGACAGGAGCAGTGTGGGCAAAGAGAGGTATTTACTGCAGGGTCTGCCTGAAATGAGAAATAAGTCTTGCACTCGAGCCAAGAGGGGCTGATATCAAACAGAGCTTTTTTTTTTTTTCCCAGATAGTTCAGGTCTCTCTGTTTCTAATAGACCCTCAGACTCTTGTTCAGTCTCTTTTTCTCTCTCCTTCAAACACACACACACACACACACACACACACACACACACACACCTCTTCAGATGATATATAGTGCCTCTGACGGTCATCTGGCCGACCAGAGCCACAAATCCTGCAGGAGAACATATCGACACCCTGGTGTGTCATTAGGTTTTAATCACAGAGGTGATGCACGCTTCAATCCCCACTGTGCCACAGTGCTGGCCACAGACCAAACACTTATAGCTGACCTCCATAAATCCACCCCACCACAGACACACACACACGCGCACGTGCGTGCACGTACACACTTCAGATGTAAAGATGACAATAATGATCTCAACAAAGAAGACATTTAAATGCAACTCTTTTCTGTCACCTGATATTTTGAAAATATCGCGAGTTTTCCAATTTATCTGTATTGTAAAGAGAATTAGAGGCAAGGCAATAATTCAAGAATGAGGTGAATTGATGGCTCTAAAATTAGCATAAATATTAACTTGAAAAATATCAATTAAGTCCTCAAAGTACTTGGCAGGATACTGGCAGTAAAATATGCTGTAAAATCTCGATGTGCTGTGTGACAACTGTTCATTAAAAGATGACTACAGTCACTGAACAAGAAGTCACAAAAATACCACCAGAATCAAGATTAGATTTGGTATGAGGATGAAAATAAATATGAAAAGAGTATTAATCAGAATACGAAACAGCAAAAGAATGAGAATAAAAATAATTGAAAAGAATTTGAAATAATGTTGGAATTATTGGGAATTACTGGGAATAATACTGGAATCGGAAAAATTGAAAAAAAAAACTGGAATAAAAATCTGAATATGAAAAATAATAAAAATTAGAAATGGAAGCAGTCATTTTTAAAGTCAATTCAAGTTTATTTGTATCCCGCTTTTAACAACAGACATTGTCGCAAAGAAATTACAGAAAATTAAAAGCTTTAAACATATGAGCTAATTTTATCCCTAATAAATGTATTTATCCCTGATGAGCAAGCCTGTGGTGACGGTAGCAAGTAAAAATTCCTTCAGAAGACATGAAAAAGAAACCTTGAGAGGAACCAGACTCCAAAGGGAACCCATCCTCATTTGAGTGATAACAGATTGCATGATTATAAATACGTTGCTTCTATAACTGTGTCCTATATCGTTACAAAGTACAACTGTGTAACCAGGAAATTCATTATAGTTTTAGCATTTGTTAAAGTTATCAACTATTCATTGATGGAGACTTGAGTGCAAAACTGTTCATGACAACTGCAGTCCTGAAGTTATCATGGCAAAATGTAGTCCTCAGCCATTATAGCAAAACCGTAAGTCTCCAGAGCCGTCTTCTAAGTGCAACTTTCAACTGTCCATAAGGGGCTGTCCTCTACATTAGTGATGAGACTCCAGCCAGATGTAGGGCATCAGGATGGATCAGGCAGGTATGAATAGCAGAAGAGGTCAACATCACTGGTGTCTCAGGATCAACATGTAAATCGACAGGGAGAGACAGACAGAGACTCAGGAAGAGTCGAAAGGGAGACCCAGAAGGTTACACAGACATGAGGGAGCCCTGGGACATAAAGCAGCAGCCACTACACCGTCAACAAACTCGAGTGAATGAGTGAAAGTATTTTGTCCAAATTCCACGTGGACGGATTATATTCCCTGGATAATTTGTTATATTATCATCCATAGTTCATAGTAAATCCAATGCACATGTGTATATCCACTGCATACTACTTCAACACCAAGTACTTTCACAATGCATTGATTCTTTTACCTTGAAATTTACTTGTCAGGGTGGGTACAACTTCATATATAAATGCAAATAAATATGTTGTCTGGAATCAGTTTAGTGTCTCCCATATAGGGATCTATTTCCATAGAAGAGTGTGTGCAGGAAATAGAGAAGAAAGGAGCGAGGGAGCGGTTTCAGACACAGTGTGTCAGAATTAGACATTAAAATTAGAAGATCGGCATCAGAGTTGGACTCAGAACAGATTGTCCAGGTGTGAATCACACATAAGGATTATCTTAGTCAGGGTCATGGTGGATTCAAAGCCTATCCTGGGATCACTGGGGATGAAGCAGGAACACATTGTTGTTATGTCAGTCTATTGCAGGACACTATGGACACATGTTAATTCTTAAGGGCAATTATGAGTCTACCTACCTACATGGTTTTGGACAGTGGGAGGAAACCAGAGGAACCCAGAGGAATCTGATGGGAACATGAGGGGAACATGTGACACTCAAGCCAGTTTATCTGTATAGTGCTTTTAACAACAGACATTGTCGCAAAGTAGCTTTACAGACAAATAAAGACTTTAAACATATGAACTAATTTTATCCCAAATAAATGTATTTATCCCTGATGAGCAAGCCTTGCAACAGTGGCAAGGCAAAAATCCCTCAGACGACATGAGGAAGAAACCTTGAGAGGAACCAGACTCAAAAGGGAACCCATCCTCATTTGGATGATAA
>JAODLJ010000025.1:8155885-8167096 GCA_027576115.1 Cathorops melanopus
AAATGTCTTGGAATGGCCTAATCAAAGCCCAGACCTCAATCCAATTGAGAATCTGTGGCATAACTTGAAGATTGCTGAACACCAACGCAACCCATCTAACTTGAAGGAGTTGGAGCAGTTTTGCCTTGAGGAATGGACAAAAATCCCAGTGGCTCGATGTGCTAAGTGAATAGAGACATACCCCAAGAGACAGCTGTCACTGCAGCAAAAGGTGGTTCTACAAAGTATTTACTTTAGGGGGTGAATACCTATGCACACTTCAGACTTCTGTTTTTTCATCTTAATTATTGTTTGTGTCACAATAAAACAACAAATTGCACCTTTAAAGTGGTAGGCATGCCCAACAAGAGATACATTAACAAAGAAATAATATTTGGATAATTCCTGTCTGAATATAACCCTGATACTCAGGTTTGTATATGGCAGCCAAAAAAGAAAACAACAACAACAACAAACAAACAAAAAAAACCTTAGTTGTGTATACAGACATCTATGGGTTCCCCCCGGCCCAGAAATCAATAGTCATTATTTATCTGTCCTGGGGCTTATTTTTTTCCCCCATCCAATTTTTTATTTTATTTTATTGATCTCAAACTACTACTATGAAGGTTCAAACATGAGAAAACTGTCAAGTGCATAGCTCACTGTGTGCTGGGCTGCAATGGGACCAGCATTCAGTCACATTTCACACTAACACTCAGTTCATCTCTTGGGTCCCTGTTGTATCATTAGCATCTATTTTTACAGCTTTGACATAAAATATAGCAAAACTGATGATACCACAGACCAAACATTTCAATTAGGGTGGAGTGGAATGGTTAAATGGTTTGGTTCTGTAGGTAGTGATTAAAGCAAGTGTAATTCAGTCATCTTATGTCACAATGATCCTGGTCAGGGCTGTGGTGGATCCATAGCCCATCCCAATGGGTGCAAGATGAGAATACACCCTGCATCAAACACTCATTCACACCCAGGCTCAATTTATAGCCAACCCACCTATTGGCAGGTTTGGGGAGGTGGAAGGAAACTGAAGAACCTGAAGGAAACCCATATACAGACACAGAGAAAACATGCAAAACTTCAAATAGAGTAATCCAAGCTCAGGATCAACCCAGGGATCCTGGAGATATAAGGCAACACTGTTACCTACTGTGCCCAGGAAGTGTAATGTTCGGGGTCATATACAGTACTTTACAATGTACCTTAAAGTATATTTTACAGTATATTTTAAAATATATTTTACATTTAGTTGTGAATTCCAGCTATGTTCCTGAAAACCTACTGGTGGTGCTTTTCAGTTCAGTTCAGCTCAGTATTATTTACAATAGACACTGTCACGAAGCAGTCTTTCAGAAATCTGGGTATATATTTAGATTCCTAATGTGCAAGACAGAGTCCCTAGAACTATTTGGTTCGAAAGCATCTAGAGGTGGGAGTTGCAAGAAAAAAATTCCCTGAGACAACATGAAGAAGAAACCTTGAGAGGAACCAGACTCAAGTAGGTGATACTGGATTATGTATGAGATTATAAATTATTACAGTATTTTGGTGTCAAAGAGGAAGGTCAAGAAACTAAGTATGATTAAACAATGGACAATATGACCATATTGTAAATAAGAGACATGGGATGAGCACAGGAAAGTCTTTATGATTACAGGAACAGTTCTTAGTATGAAGGTGAGATTAGCTACTGAAGCAAGGGTGAGTCTTGGGCATAAAATGATGTGGCCAAGTAGGTTGTTAGAGCACATTATTTTGCATGACCAAATACGGAGGTGAAGCCTTTGTAGGTGCCAGTAAAGAGCTGTATATCTCTGGAGTGCAGGTACTATACCATCAAAACTGCCGCAGTACCACCCAGGGT
Organism: Cathorops melanopus; assembly: GCA_027576115.1. Taxonomy (NCBI): domain Eukaryota; kingdom Metazoa; phylum Chordata; class Actinopteri; order Siluriformes; family Ariidae; genus Cathorops; species Cathorops melanopus. Next base: position 8,157,750 of record JAODLJ010000025.1, read on the forward strand.
AAGGCAAAATGTCTCAGGGAGTTTATACAAAATCCTGACACTCCAGTCTAGTCCAACAGCCTCTGCCTTAAGATACATGGGTGATGTCAAATCAACATGGCTGTGCACACTGTGAACAATGTAATGTGCCTTTCTCTTGGGGTATCTTGGGGTTTTGTTCACGAGTGAGGGTAAGGGGGAGCAAGAGTTGGACAGACGGATCGGGGCAGTGTCATCAGTGATGTGGACGCTAAACCAGTCTGTTGTGGTAAAGAGAGAGCTGATCCAAAAGGCAAAGCTCTCAATTTACTGGTCCATCTATGTTCCCATTCTCACCTATGGTCACGAGCTGTGGGTAGTGACCGAAAGAATGAGATCGCAGATACAAGCGGTAGAAATTAGTTTTCTCTGCAGGGTGGCTGGGCTCTCCCTTAGAGACAGGGTGAGAAGCTTGGTTATTCGGGAGAGACTCGGAGTAGAACCGCTGCTCCTTCACATTGAAAGGAGTCAGTTGAGATGGTTCTGGCACCTTGTTAGGATACTCCCTGGACGCCTCCCAAGGGAGGTTCTCTGGGCATGCCCCACCAGGAGGAGACCCCAGAGCAAATCCAGGACACACTGGAGAGATTACATCTCTCGGCTGACCTGGGAACACCTCGGTATTTCCCCGGAAGAGCTGGTGGAGGTGGCTGGGGAGAGGGAAGTCTGGGCTGCTCTGCTTAGGCTGCTACCCCTGCAACCCGGATCCAGATAAGCGGTGGAAGATGAATGGATGAATGGTATGTATTATTGATTTAAGAAAAAAAAAACTACTTTTGGTTAACAAAGGAATAAAATCCACCTCCAGTAGCTGAGAAGGATTTGGCATGAACACATGGAAATATACAAATTAATACTGTAAACAACCAATACAAGCAATAAGAAACAAAACACAGATAATGGTATTGTTACTCATTCATCACTGTTCTTATCTGTTATCACTGGTAGCTGTGTCACACAGCTCAGGCCTCTCGTGCAGATTTTATTAGACCAGTGTTAAGAGAAATGTCCACATGAAAGCGATCGACAGCCCAGCCCTGCACTGAACGCTTTAATTGGGCCCTCAGGTTGCCATAAGTAAAAATGATGGGTGCTGGCAATGAGCTGATGAGCTGTATGAGTGATGGTTGTGTGTGAAGGCTTGAGGCTCTGGCTGTGTGTACTGAAGAGAAGTGTGAAGACCACGGTAGGCTTCAGAAAGCTTTCCAACATGTCAGCAGATAGAGCTTCCTAATTACATCTGATTCTGAGAGGAACATGAGCTGTTGAACACTGGCAGACATATTTGTGGAAAGTATAGCGGAGGATTGATGACAACATGCCTCGGTTTGCATCAAATTAATTCGAAGGACAATGAACAGAGACAGGTTCTTCTGCGAGTTGTAGAGAGGCTTGAAAGGCTGACACTTGTGTTCATGCACACACATACACACTTGTTTCACTATCCTTGTGAGGACCTTCCACTGACATAGTTATTATTGCAGTTAATTAATGCTGTGCCTGCACCTAACCCTAACCTCAGTAATGAAAAGGAAGCTTTGGGGCTAATTTATTCATTTGTTTGTTTGTTTGTTTGTTTGCTTGTTTGTTTATTTAAAAAAAACACAACAGCAATTTTCTTGTGGGGACCATTCAAATGTCCCCACAAGGTTGAAATTGCTAGATTTTACTCGCCAACAATTACAATTTCTATTTTATATTTTTTTTTAAGTTGTACTTTTTGTCTGTTTATAGCTACATTTAACCTTATGGAACGTCCAAAAACAATAACTTCAGCAGCTATAAAGAGTAATTCTCAGGTTCACTCTCTTGAAGAAAAAGAACTTGTCATGCGTGACGACTTTGTCATGATGGAAAACTTTACAAACGGTTACAAAGTGCTGACACTGGAGATGCCTTTGAGAAATGTGAAATAATCATCTCCCTCCAGAAATCATCACCATATCAAAAATTACTTTGTTTATTTTGTTAAAATCACAAAAAAACCCACTTATTATAAGCCTATTATTACATTGTTACTACAGAAATGCTAACATGTTAGCATGAGTGTATCAATGTGATAATACATGGGGCAACTTTTTGGGCAATGTTGCCGGACAATTGTGCTTCGACACTTTCCCATTGAGATTGCCCAACATAATTTCTATCTAAACGATTTTGATCAGTTTGGTCAACTTTTTAAGATCATCCAATCAGAGTGCTAGCAGTGAATCACATGACAACTTGAGAGCTTCTGAAATTTTCAACAAAGATGGCAGTGTCTCCGGAAGTGGAGTGAAGAGAAAGAGAGACAACTTATATCTTTTTATGCAGGTAAGTTGTTCTGTGTAACGCCAAAGTGGTGAATTTAACTCATCGAATTCTTAGAAAACCAACAGACATCTATTTTTATGTGTTCAGGTTGTAATCAAGACATTGATTTCTTTTTTTTTTTCAGCAAAGTGTAAACAGCTGTTAGCTAACCACTGCTCCATAGAGGTCGAATGGGATTTAGCTCATGAGTGGTGATTTTTGCTAATATAGTTAGCTGAAAGTTATCACTAGGTATGTAGTATGGAGTACTTAATTAGTATTAATTATGCCAATTAGGTAAAATGTCAAATAAGTACAATCTCTTCTTCAAAGTTACACCAAATGGCTTAATTTTTGTGCAATATAAACCTGATCTTAACTCTGATTTATACATCATAAAGAAGGAGACGTCTATGTTAATTATAAAATATGCATAAATAAGCATTGAATGCCATTCACATCTAACATTCTCTCTCTATCAAAATAAAAAAAGTAATAAAAGATTATTTCTAATACCCTCTTTGTGCTCTGTAAGCCTTTGTATTTCTCAAAAGTAGGGCCTACTAGTGTTTATATGAAAGACTATAAATGATTATTTTGATTAATATTCACAGCTTTCAAGGCTAACCTCGAAAAAACTGTGTGAGCCACGTCCAATAAACAATTCATCTTCATTGAATTGAAATCGACACTCGCATTTCTGACTTCTGGTTTTTTAAATCTCATTCCGACCACTAAGATCTCAATATTGTACATCAAAACAACTACAGTTATATTCTAAAATAGTTACTTATTTACATGAATAGTTTTATTTGAAAACAAAAAAAAAAATAAGTAGGTAAAGCTATGCAAACTCACTTCAAAGTCTCCCGTGAAGCAAAACATCAAAACTAGCAGACGGAAAATTTTGCTGAATACTTCATCAGAAACAGTGAAAGCGAGAAAACGTTCCTATAAAAATATTATCACATTGATATACATGAGTAATCCAGTTGGAAACCGATCAGAAGAGAGAGAGAGAGAGCCTGATCGCTTTCCCATGACTCAAAAAACACCAGCAGTTTCCCAACATCCCGTGAACAAAGAGTGAACCCTGTTGTACCAAATTCAACCTGACGTTACTCCCAAAGTACTGAACAGATCTTAATGAGATTAATTTCTTTGGAAAGCAGAGATTATAAGCTTTTTAATGATAGTATTTATGATAGAAAATATTCAAGAGTTAAGCAATGACAGATTTGGAAACTTAGATGAGATGAGCGTCTGCATGGACAATTTTCACAGCATGGCCAGTGAGCATCTGATCTGCCTATATGAAGGGTTAACGTTAGCTCTCTTGTGTCAAGTTAAAAGTGATGGGCAGCTCATGAACCCAAGGGCGAAACAGTACAAACTTTGAGATCTAAAAAAGAAATAAAGCCTTTCAGGAACTCTGTCAGCCCCTTTTCCTCCTCAGCAGCCATCTCCTGGCCCATGTCTTTTTTTTTTTCTTTTTTGCTGAGATGAGAATTAAACAATTAGGTTTTTGTGATGTATGTGTCAGTTATTAGTTATCACATACGTGACTGAGGCTAGTAGCATTTTTAAAGAGATTTAAAAAATGTTTTATTAACAGACTAATGTGGTTAGTGTTAAAATAATAGCAAATTATCTTTTGACCAGAGTATCTATTCAGTTTTGCTCCAGACGTGATATAAACACTGACGCCAAGACAAAAGTGACCGCTGCAAATGTTTCAGTGTCTATCTTTGTGGTGTCTGTCTCCATGGTAATAGATTTGCTCTTATCTGATTGGTTGTTGCTAATTGTCTGTTGCCCTAATTAGTTGCTCTGTGTCCTGCGTCTCACCTGATTGCCCGGCAACAATGCCCAAAAATTTCCCCCACGCATCATCACCTTTAGAGTCAGTGCTCCTGTTCTAGAAAATTAATCAACACCTACTGACCAATCAGATTCGAGAGTCTGGCAATGCTAGAATAAAGAAGGTTAAGCCTTCGGTGTTGGACATTAAAAGAAAGCAACTTTGTAAGAAAGTAAAAGTTTCTGACAGGATGTGTGTGAGAGAGACAGGATGTGATATGAAACCTGTTAAATCGTGGCCTGCACTGCTATGTCGGAAAGCTCAAGTGTAAACATGTTTAAATTTGACGGCATATAAAAAAAAAAAAACATCGCGAGTGTGAAGCGCGAGGCTTCAGGCCAGCATTGCTCATGAACCTCAGCTGTGCAGTGGCTCTGTGGCAGCTGTGTGTGAGCTTCAGCAGGTTTCATATCACATCCTGTCACACACTCCTTGGCCCGCAGGGACCCATCTGCTGTGCTGCCCGGGACGCCGTTTCAATTAGTCGAATCGATTCTGCGCAGAGCTGGAGTAGAGCGGCGCTATTTTGTCCTTTCTAATTTCATTTCATTCCACCTCCTGACCTTTTCTCCGTTCGCTCCAAACCAACGGCCCCTCCCCCCCACCGGCAGAGAGACCAGACTGTCGGATTTAATGAGGTCGACACTTAGCAAACATATCCCCCTCCAGCTCCAAACACTCTCTCCCTCTCTCCTGGAGTTTTTCCTCTCCCGCTCTCTCTTTTTCCTTCATCTTCTGCTACTTCCTCTAACTGTCTCAAGCATTTTGTCCCTTCTCTTGGAGCAGGGAAGTCTGGCATTTGGATCACATTCACGCTCGGTATATCTATGTGTCCACTTATTTATTTATCATCTCGTCAAGAATGCATCGGGTTGGCACACCACCAGCTCAGGGACACGGCTCGATTGCAGATGGTTATGAGATGGAACCAGTGAGAGAGGAATACAGAAAGAGGATGAAAAAGATAGCGTGAGGTAGCAAGTGAGACTGAGAGAGAGAGAAGACAGTTACAGAGTGAGACGGAGACAGATATAAAGACAGACAGACAGAAGGAAGATACAAAGAGACAAAGACAAAATGAGAGGAAAAGAGAGAGATGAGAAGAGAGACAGAAACAGATAGGAGAGGACATGGAGAATTAAAAAGATGAAAAATGGAGTGATACTTGGACAGACAGAAAGAGAGACTGAGATATAATAATGAAGACAGACAGGCAGAGGGACAAATGGAGAGCAAGAGAGTGAGACAGATATAGTGAGAGAGTTTGAGTAAAAGAAAGAGAAGAGATGAATGGAAAATAGTGAGGGAGAAAGTTAAAGAGAGACAGAAAGACAAAGAAATAAGACTGACATTGAAGGAAAGGGATAGAGAGGCTGAAAGAAAGAAATGGAGAAGAAATGGGATCAAAGAAATAAAGAGAAGGAGAGATGTAAAGGATGGAGTAATACAGTATTAACAGAGAGAAATGGAATGATAGAAAGGAAGATATACAAAGAGTAAGAGAGCGAGGACGTGGAGAATTAAAAAGAGGAAAAAATGGAGTGATAGTTGGACAGAGAGAAGGACAGAAAGAGAGACTGAGATATAACAATAAAGACAGACAGACAGAGTGAGAAATGGAGAGCAAGAGAGTGAGACGGATATAGTGAGAGAGTTTGAGTAAAAGAAAGAGAAGAGATGAATGGAAAATAGTGAGGGAGAAAGTTAGAGACAGAAAGACAAAGAAATGGAGAAGAAATTGGATCAAAGAAATAAAGAGAAAGAAGGACAGAGAAGGAGAGACTTAAAGGATGGAGTAATACAGTATAAACAGGGACAGAAACAGAATGATAGAAAGAAAGAGATACAGAGAGAGAGAGGACATGGAGAATTAAAAAGATGAAAAAACAGAGTGATCGCCGGACAGAGAGAAAGATAGAAAGAGACTGAGATATAGCAACAAATACAGACAGGAAGAGGGAGAAATGGAGAGCATGAGAGTGAGACAGATAAAGTGAGAGAGTTTGAGTAAAAGAAAGAGAAGAGATAGACAGAGAACAGTGAGGGAGAAAGTTAAAAAGAGACAGAAAGATAAAGAAATAAGACTGACGTTGAGAGAAAGGGAAAGAGACTGAAAGACAGAAAGAAAAAGAGCAAAACAGAGAAACTGAGCAAGAAAGATAGACAGACAGGCAAAAGGAGAGAAAGACTGAAAGACAGATTAATGAAAAGAGAAAGACAGAAAGAGATCAAGAAAGATGGAAAAAAAGAGAGCCTGAGTGACAGAAGCAGAAAGTAAGTGGATGGAAAGAAAGAGAATGAATCTCCAAAAAAAAATATATATATATATATATGACACAGAAAATAAAATAAAGTATGTTTAAAATGATATGTAAATATATTTCTTATTCATATGGCCCGGGTGTAAAGAGATAACGAAATGAAAAACTCGTATGCGTTCACCCTGAAAGGTCGACCCACCGTCTGAATTCCTTCTGGGTTGTGGCAACACAGATGATGTGGTGATGTCATGGCGTGGTGATGTGGCAGCGGGCATTACACACATGGCAGGAGAGTGACACGTTATTCCTCCATCCCCGCTGAAAGCCATATCCTCACAAACAAACACAATAATCACCGCCAGGGCCGGCTCCTCCGTCCTGACAGAAAAATGAATTTGGCGAATTTGATAAGCTGCAACGGGGAGCCGTCATTTCTGGCAGGTCCGACTGAGGCATTTGTCACGGGTTCAAAAACTAATCCCATTTCGAGGAGAACACGCTGCACTCGTGATGAGCACCGATATTGGATTTTGCATGGGCCAGAGAGATGTAAAGAAGAAAAAGAGGAACAAAACAATAACTCAAAGCGTAATTGAAGGATTAGATCGGAGTTAGAAAAGGAGACACTCCGCCAACGTTCTGTCACATCGCAGAGTCGGGATGGAATTTAAAAAAAAAACAAAACAAACAAACGAACAAAACAGAACAAAAACGAGGTCTTCTTTCTTTCAAGGTGCGTTTACTTATTTGACGTAGTTTACGCTCGATACTCCAACATGATGCTGACTGTAGTGACAAATCTAAATGAAACGCTTTCACCGCTTTTCTCAAACAGGACGAAACACTTAATCTGTCACAACGGAGTTAAAAACAACGACAGAGCAGGATATGAGATTTATCCCTGGCTATATTTTTATAGCAAGACTGAAAAATTGTTTATTCATGGGCCAGTAGCATAAACATCAGTCACTGTCGCTTATAAAAAAGTAACACACATGCACCCAGAAATGAACTCACTCTCTCTCTCACACACACACACATAACTGAAATCTGCATTTGAATCGGATATCTCAGTCGCTAAGGTGTTTCAGATTTCCAACACTATTTGATTATTTTTATTTGGCTTTTAATTAATGGCACCTCTCAAACTCAACCCATTTGTTCTGTTATACAGTAGATCATAGAACAGCCAGTCACCTACTACTGACCTTGCCATTTATTTATTTATTTATTTTTGATTGGATGAAGAATAAAACAGAATTACGTACTTTGACATTGGAGAACGAGAGAGAGAAAGGCACCAATGATAATAAGTCATCTTTAACTTGACAACCTTTCGACAGTTATGCACACACCAGAATAAATTGGTGTATTGACAAAGCTGAAATTATCATATGATCATGAACAAAAGATAGAAAATGTTATCATACTTGGGCAACATGTCAGTAGGTGTCCTGTCTATAATAAATGGCTTTATGTTATTCATGTACACTCACCGGTCACTTGGTAAGGTACGGTACACCCACATATACATCCACCTGCTGTTCTCTAATCAGCCGATCCCTTGACAGCAGCACAATGCGTCAAATCACGCGGATACAAATCAAGAGCTTCAGTTAATGTTCACAATGTTCAAACAGCAGAATGGGAAAAATTGCGATCTCAAAGTGTGACTTTCTTTCACTGTGGCATGGGTGTTGGTTTGAGCCAGATGAGTATTTCAGGTTTGAGTATTTCAGAAACTGCTGATCTCCTCCTGGGTAGAGTTTACACAGACAGAATGGTGCGAAAAACAAAAAACACTGATTTGAATGAGTGACGGCTCTGTGGGGTGGGGTGGGGGGAACGCTTTGTTGATAAGAAAGGTCAGAGGTTCCACTCCTGAAGAGAACAAAGATCTTAGAATCAAGAACAAGTTCCTGTTAAAGTGGCCGGTGAGTGTACAGTTAGATCTAATGTTTCCGAACATCCATGAAACAAGTTAGCTGTTTCTCTTTCTTGAAGTTAATCGGACGAAAAATGCATCTTGTGATGAAAGAAAAAGGTTTTCTTTCTTTTTTTCCACTCAATTTCTGTAGACGCTTTCTTCCTCTCGAGATCGTGAAGCTGTGTTCAGAGTGGACAAGGAGGCTCAGGGGAGAGAAACTACTGTATGTGTGAAAAAGAGAGAGAGAGAGAGAGAGAGAGAGGGAGGGGGGTTATATAGTGAAGGACTCCCTTTAGCCCTCATGAGAATCCCACATTTCAGTTCTCATCCTTCTCAGGCGTGGCTCTCGTTCTGTTCTTTCCGAACTCTCACTGTGCAGATTAATGTAAAATAGAGCAGATCGGAGGATTATGAGAGATGCACGTACACTACACTGCCGTGATTCATCATAAAGCAGCATTTTGCTTCAGCGACAATGGCAGAGTCACATCAGTTCAGCTTTATTCTCTTCAACTTTATTCCAGTTGGAAGTGAACTAATAAGGAGAGCGAATTTTCTTCCATCTCAGCTGGAGATAAATGGAGTCATGTGATAATCTGCCAGTTTAGCTGCAAAGCCTTTCGATAACTTGGGTTACGTTTAGATGATTGAACAGCAAAATCATACTGAAAGCAGGCTTCATGCAATTTGTAGATAAGGTCTTACGTCTATGTATTTAGCTAAAGGTGAAATAAAATGCAGGGTGATATGTTTTATTATTTGATGTTGTTTGTAAAAGGATGTAGTATCAAAGCAGAAGAATAGGTAAGAAGAATGGCAAGAACATAGATAGACAGATACAGTGTCTTGCAAAAGTATTCATCCCCCTTTGGTGTTCGTCCTGGAATTAAAATGGATTTTTGGGGGGTAAGCACCATTTGATTTACACAACATGCCTACCACTTTAAAGGTCAAAATTGTTGTTTTATTGTGACACAAATAATAATAA